>CM064877.1:55241264-55363334 GCA_003313485.2 Penstemon barbatus | reverse complement strand
TAACAAGCACAATAATCACTTACAAATTTTAGGCTTAAGATTTATTACCAAAATAAACTCTAATCTTCAAATGGAGACCCGATATGAAATCCTCATTCCGAAACGAAGTCGCTGCCCGAGTAGCCACCGTTGACCTTCGAAAAATGAGTCGAAACCAACATTCCGCTCTCCCTTGAGCCTAGAACACGAATGTGGAGCCTCATCATCGAAAGAATGACCGAAAAATGTTCATACGAAGGAACCCATTTCAAACCTGACACCTAATAGTCAGGATTTCACTACCTACAATGCATATTTCTAAAATAATTCCACCACGTCGTCTTACTTTTCGAATACTATGACTTAGAGTATTTAATCGCTTGATTTGATGGAGTAATGAAGAAATTGCAATTTAGAGTGTGTAGTGCGTGAAAAGTTTGGCCCGGCCCAAGTGCTAGGCAACTTAGGCCGGCGCCTAGGGCTCCCGGTTCGGAGGGCCCAAAATTTATATATAGGCCTTTAAAAAAAATTAAAACATTAAATATTTTTAATTTTATTTATTTTATGCACATAACATGTAGTTTGGCTCACTTGGTAAAGCCTTCTCATGATGAGTAGGAGTAGGAGTAGGAGGTAGGAGGTCTAAGGTTCAAATCCCAATATTGAGTTTTTTTTCATATTTTGATTTTTTATGTTATTTAACATTTTTTTTGTAATAATATTCGTCTTTTTTATTTCCCTTTCGTAGTAACTATTCTTTTAATTCCTTTTCTTATTTAATAATTTCTTGTCAATTTTTTTTTCTTAATTATTATTATAAAAAGAGTATGATTTTTTTCTTTGAAATTTAATTTTTCTACTTATTACTTTCACACTTAGTACATTGCAAAAAAGAATTTCACCCCATTAAAATTGGTCTAGCCCCATCCATATTATTATATGTATGTGCATCTTGTTTTTAGTTTTATACATGATGTATAATTTTTTCTATACAAGATAATATATAATTAATAGAGTTAAGAATGTCACGAAATGAAATAAAGTTAAGCAATCAATTATGATATTTGTAAAAGAATGAAATAGAGTTAAGGATGTACATATACTTGTAAAATTTGTTTCGGCTAAAATAATATTTTTAATATTAAAAATTATACAGAAAAATTCACGGTTGAATCTTTTAAAAGTCAAATAAGTTTGTTTTTTAATTATCTATCTAAAAAATAATATGTTGGAAAAAATAACATGTCAATATTTAATTACTATTTTTGCCTTTGAAAAATAAATTGATTATAATTTTTTTATAAGAATGGGCCTCAAATTTGAAATTCGCCTAGGGCCCCCAAATGTCTAGGGCCGCCCCTGAGTTTGGGGAAAAAAGATGACAATGGAGGAATGTGAAAACCTCTTCTCTCTAATTCTTTCCCTGTTGTCGAAAATATTTGAAAATATATGGACTTATATGTGAAACAAAAAGAAGAAATTGTTTATGTTTTCTGTTGCTGAAATCAATATTTTCCGAGAAACTGGAAAAATTGTATTTTGACCTCTGCCATTTTAAAAAATGTCACTTTAGTCCCAAACTTTTAAAATAAGCAAAATAATACCAAGTTAAATTGCACCTTTAACCCAAATAATTTCCAAAACTCTAATATTCAATATATTTTATTTTCATGATCATTTTAGTTTTATGTAAAAGCACAACTTCATTTGTTACCAAAAATACAATAAATTACCTAAATTTCTCAAAATATATAACATAAAAAATATTTTAACTAAAACAAAAGTAAAATTTTAGGAATTATTGAAAATCGAAAATTGCCATATACACGAAAATATTATTACTGGTATATAAAATATTATTCAAATCAAATTGGCAGCACACGTTTCTCTCACAATTGCCATATACACGAAAATTGAACAAGGAAGAAGAAGGAAGAAGCAACCTCCAAGGTAGTGGAGATAGTGGAAGTAGTGGAAGCAATAAAAGTAGTGGGGATAGTGGGATCAGCCGATCAGTTTCGACAAGCAGCTATAAATACAAAGGGGATAGCCATACGCGAACACACACACACACACACACACAACTGAATCAAAGCCATACGCGAACACACACACACACACACACAACTGAATCAATCAACTAAGTCTACACTGAAATCGGCCCAACGCCTCTCCGGAAGTCCAGCCTACGCTGCTTCTACCGTCAATCAGCACTGCCAATTCCTTGACATCAATCGTCAATCCTCAGCAACCAGCAAGACATGGCCGCCTGAAGTCCAGCACCGCCGCTCAAAGTAAGCAGCACAGCTACTTCCGCTGTCAGCAAAGCTGTCTCGAGCGAAACATTCGATAACAAGCAAAATAGCAAGCTGCAACGGCATGTAAGTGCCCACGTAATTACATGGCAAACTCATCAAGTAGCTATCTGTTTTATGGGCTCGCTGCCAAGTAGCCATCTGCTTGACATCAATCGGTTGAGTAGCCATCTGCTCAATTGATGCCCTTTCCAGTGGCCACCCACTGGTTAGGAGCCCGATTGGTAGTCATCTGCCAAGGTTGGGCGACCCATTGATGGTGGTTCTCTGCCATCAGTGTTACTTTCTGTCAACAAGCTGCACTATCTTACATCATCAACTCAGTTGGTGGGTTTACCTGCCAATACAGGAGACTTTTTTTTTTTTTTTTTTTTTTTTTTTTTTTTTTATCATTTTGCATATTTTGTAATGTTTGTAAACCGGTGAAATTATTGTAGGCTAAGACTTATGTATTTCTTTTATATTTATAATAATAGAAATATTTGGCCCACATCTCCTGGTTTTTAATAAAGTATGCTTCACGTCAAGGGATTTTTCATTGATGCATGGTTTGTTAAGTTTATGTCTTTGAAGTCAAGTTACATACTAAACTGATTGATTGTCAACTCATTTACTGCACTGATTTGCAAATTCATTGATGTACTGAGTAAGCCATCAATTGGCTGTGAAACTTTGGCATTTCAGAAAGGTTATCATAAATTATTTAAGTCCCGCGGCCAGGCAGACATGGAAAAGAACTAGGGGTAGTGTTTGCCTACTCCGCCGCAATTAATTGATTAGGAGTCAGCCTTATCAGGACATTTTTCATCGATATCAATATGTCTTTATCAGGACATTTAAATTAGTGTTACACTGATATCAACATGTCCAAATTTAAATCGTTATGTTTGCACGCACAAACATTGGCATGCCCGCACTCATTTTACACCACATCGAGCCATTTGTACATCGAGGCAATCGATGTCAAATTTATAGCAAACAATATTTTGGCACACCCAATGGGACTAGATGCCAAGTTTTACTCGATGCCAAATTTATCGCAAACAATATTTTGGCACGCCCAATGGGATTTGATAATCATTTTGCCAAAAAGTGAATCAGTTGATGCTAAACGATTAAACTTTTGTTGTTATCAGATGATACCACAGATACCGCGAAAGACTCGATCTGGCTTGACGAAGACACGCTCTGACCTAACGCACTCTCTGAAAAACCTATCAACTGTCCCGCTAACTATGGAAGTGACTGACAAGATAGAAGAACTGACAGCAGAGGTCCTCGACATCAAAATGTTTCCTGCGTATCTTTTTATCGTAGCATCGGGAAACTAGCCTTTTTTGTGCCTTGATTTTGTCTAACGCGGCAACTCTGATTTCGTCTAGTTCATCAAGCTCCTGGAGCATACTTTCAGTGTATTCTTCTGGTGTCAGCTCATTCTGTTGCATCACCCGAAATGATCGGACGTTTATTTCCATCGGCAATACGGTATCTTGTCCATAAGTCAGTTTGTATGAAGTGGTGCCATACTTGTTCGTTTGCTGGTCCGATAAGCCCATAATGCCTCTGACAGCATAAGATGCCATGCTCTTGGGTTTTCCTCGATCATTTTCAAAATAATGTCCTTAAGGACTCGATTGGAGGCTTCTGCTTGGCCATTCCCTTGCGCGTAATACGGTGTTGAATGGACCAATTCAAAACCCATTGATCTGGCAAACTCCTATATCTCCTGCCCGACAAACATTAGTCCCTTGTCAGTGACAATGGTTTGTGGCAGGCCAAACCTATGTATGAATAAGTCCTTGATGAACTTTATCACTTCGGCCTGATTGGCCTGTTTGAGTGGTTTGGCCTCTACCCACTTCGCGAAGTAATTTGTGACCAAAATGATGTATCGATGATGCTTGGAAGATGACAGGTGTATCCCCCCGATTATATCGATGGCCCAACACCTGAAAGGCCATGGCTTGATTATCACATTCATCTCCTCGATGGGGATCCTCTGGATTACCCCAAATCGCTGGCATTTTTCACATCCCTTTGCCAACTGCACACAATCTCCCACCATTTTTGGCCAATAATAGCCATATCGGCACAACAGCCATGCTAGCTTGTGTCCGTTTTGATGGGCACCAAAAATTCCTTCATGTGCCTCCATCATTATTCTCATGGCTTCCTGTTGATCGACGCACAATAGTAGTACACCGTCGTGGCTTTTTTTCTGAACAATTTTTATCCCATCAAGACATAATTGACGGCCCTGAGCCTTGTCTGTCCAGATGCTTTATCAGACGGATTAGCCAAATATTTTTTTATCGGCTCTCTCAAGTCATCGGGATCCTGAAACACACTCAGCACGGTCAGAATGTTATCCCGATACATAAATGATGGACAGTATCGTCTCCTGACGACGTAATGAGATTCATCGACGTCATCAGACAGATCAGCACTAGTCGCCAATTGGGCCAAACTATTGGCCTCACTATTATTTCCCCTCGTCTTATGATAACATGTGACATCAGCAAACCCTGACAATAAAGACATCGCAGTCAGGTAATATTTGTCAAGTGTGGGATTTCGGCATTTGTACGTACCTTGTATATGCCTGATAACTAACTGCGAGTCTCCGACGATGGTGACGGATTTACCATGCAACTCCCTGAGCATTTCTAGCCCAATAATCAAGGCTTCGTATTCGGCCTGATTACTGGTACACTCAAAGTTAAATTGTATTGATAACTTAATTTTGACATTGGATGGAGAAACAAGACGATACCTGCTCCGCATAGTCTATCGGTTCTCGACCCATCGAAAGCCAATGTCCATGGATGGTCAACCAAAAAATCAGCCAATACTTGGCCTTTGACTGCTTTTTGCGGTACATATTGCAATTGATACTCCATCAACTGGATAGCCCATCGACCGATCCTTCCTCTCATTACAGGTTTAGCTATCATATACTTAATAACATCAATACTAAAAATTACTAACACTTTCACAGTCAACATATAATGACATAACTTCTTATAAGAGAAGAACAGTGCAAGACATACCTTTTCTTTCGGTGTATATCTCTGCTCCGTTTCTGATAGGTGCCTGCTCAAGTAGTATATAGCCCGTTCGAATCTGTTTTCATCGTCTTGTGCCAGAAATCTGCCGACAGTGTCTTCTGTGGCAGATAAATACAATTTCAAGGGTTTCCCCTTGATTGGCGGCATCATCACATGCGGCGTAGTCAGCTTGTCTTTTATCTCTTGAAACGCCTGCTCATGTTCCGTTTGCTAGCAAAATTCTTCCTTGTCTTTCAGCTTTAACAAAGGTGAAAAGACCTTCGTTTTCCCACCCAAGTTTGATATGAACCTCCTTAGAAAGTTGACCTTGCCAAGGAATTGTTGCAATTCCTTCTTCGTAGACGGAGGTTTGGCTGTCAGGATAGCCTTGGACTTGTTCTTATCGATCTCAATCCCCTACGATGCACTAAAAAGCCAAGAAAATTGGCTGATGCAACTGCAAAAACACATTTCAAGGGATTAAGTTTCAATTTATGTTTTCTCATTTTGGCAAATGACTTCGCCAAATGTACTAATGTTCCTCATAACTGGCCGATTTAATCACAATATCATCGATGTAAATTTTGACAAAGTCATCGATGTACTCACTGAATTGCAGTTAATGGCTCGTTGATAAGTGGCTCCAGCGTTTTTAAGTCCGAATGGCATCACTTTCCATTGGAAGGTGCCTATTCCCCCTGGACATTGAAAAGCCAACTTGGGTACGTCGTCTACGGCCACAAATATTTGATTGTAGCCTGCACTACCATCGACGGCAGTCAAAAATATATTGCCAGCGACAACATCGATCAGCATGTCCGCTATTGGCATCAGGTATTCATCTTTTGGAGATGCAAGATTCAGGTCTCTGAAATCGATGCATATCCTAGTCTTGCCGTTCTTTTTCATTACGGGTACCACATTAGCTACCCACTCTGGATATCGGACCACTTCAATGAAATTGGCCTTCAACAACTTCTCGAGTTTCTCCCTGATCGGTTTACATACTTCGACTGACATCCGTCTCAGGGGCTGTTTTTGGGTAGGTACCCTTCAAGTATTGGGATTCGATGTTCAACTAACTCCCTACTTAGTCTTGGCATCTCGTCGTAATTCCAGGCAAAGCAATCCTTGTACTCTTTCAATACATGAATCAACCGTTCTTTCTGGCCATCATCGAGCAATGCGCTGATGTAGGTTCGCCTATGATCGTCTTCGGTGCTCAACTCAACCTCGATGACAGGATCTTGCACTTGAATTTTTATGTCATCAAGCTTGGCTGGCGCCGTTCCCAATTCTTCCAACTGAATCTCATCGCCATCTGATATTGGCATTTCTTCCTCGAAGATAAGATCACCTGTATAACATTTTGCCACATAGGCCCGAAATTTTCGAATTAAATCGGTGCATGCTTCCTGTTCTGGGCCGATGATAACGATCTCATCAATTTCAAGTCGTTCGGCCTTATCTGCCGATGGGTCTTTATCATCCGGACAATTCATAAGGACTGATTGTTCTGTTCTCGCGTCACCTCTTCCTTGACATTGCAGGGCCGACTTAATTCTTTGGTGAGACAAGCCATTTCGAGCTGAGTCAGTTTCTTGCTCGAGGTGACATCCATAGGTCGTCCATATTTGTCCTGTCCAACGAATTTGTAAGGTCCCACGTCGTCTAGATAATATACCGCCTCGACGGCATTGATCTTTGCAGTGAATGGCCTGTTGTCAGCCATTATGATTTCATGTTCAGCAGCATCTCCCCAGACCAACAAACACTCATGCAGAGAGGACGGCACACACAAAGCTGAGTGAATCCAGTCTCTCCCTAGCAAGGCATTGTACGATGTGGCAGCGTCTACCACGAAGAAAGCGATCTTTAGGCTAGTCTTTCCAATTTTTACCTCGACATGATAAGATTCCTAAAGTATCAGCCTTCCCTCCAGTAAAGTTGCTAACTATCACTTTCGTTTCCATCAGGTCTTCGCTGACTTTTCCAAATTTGTACATAGTAGATGCTGGCATTACATTGGCGGCTGCCCCGTTATCGACCAGGATTCTGTCGATGGGTTTCTCGTCGATATGTCCCGATATATACAGTGGCCTGATGTGTCTGGCCATAAAAGAAGGTTGTTTCTGGAATATGCTTTCAACCTTCTTGTCCCAATCGGTCTCCTTCCTGTCGTCGATCGATATCATTTCCAGGTCCTCTGCCATTTGAACAACTGGCATTTCTTCATCCCAGAACCCATCAATGAAGTATTCCAGTTCATCGTCGTCGAAATCGACGAGTTCAGAGTCCACTGCGTTACATTCCATCACCGTCGAGCCAGTTGTCGGCAGACTGGTTCCAACATCTTCCGTCTTCTTAACCTGTTCTTCGACCATTGGGCCAGATTTAGCCTCATCCTTCTTGCCATCGAACTCAGCATCGATTTCTGCAAATTTGGCTATGAGATCGACCTCTTCCTCATCGGCCAACAACTCTGGCACAGTGCCCGCTTTGGCTTTCCCTGGGGATCACCATTTAAAGGTGGCCATTTGTTTGGTACTTTTGGCCTCTTTCGTCTCCTACTTAAGTTTCAATTCGACGGTTTGTGGTTTCTCCGTTTGACGTTTCATCGGGGCCTTTCTCTTAGCTATTTCCATTTCTTTCCTTTGGCGTAAGTAACGCCGATATTGTGTCCTGGTCATTTGATCGACCCTCTGATTTCCAGGGAACTTTGGGTGTCTGACAGGCACCTATCGACCTACCTGTGTGTCTGCAGAGGTGTGAACAGTACGCGGCCTTGATTGGCCTGGCGATGTTGACTTCATCGATGGACCATGAGTCCTGTCTCGGTGACTGGCGGTCGATCTGACCTGCCTGACTGGTGATCTATCAGGTGATCTCTCCCTGATCCTATTTTTGCGACTGGTGCCCTCCTGCGGTTGTCGAGGCATTTTGGGCGTGGACTGATCTCCGCGTTGTTCCGTCATCGGTGGTATTATCTGTATTGCCATAGGTGCTGGAACCGGACATGGTCCCATTGGTTGATATTGCGGCATAAACTGTGGTTGCAGCATTGCCTGATATGGATACCCTCCTGATGCTACATTTTTTCAAGGCATGTATTGGCCATATATTCCTGTGTTGACAAATAAAGGAACTGTTGCCAAATCAGCTTGGCATCTTGCACATAAACCCATTTCTCTTTTCATTGCAGAGGACGAGTAACGGGGGTCCCCTTCTACGTACAATTATTCTTTTGATGGATCTGTGACTGTTATCACGTTTATCCCTACCTCGTTTTGTTGGAAAGGATTGGTATCAACTGTCATCGGCTTTGTGATTTTTCAATACGGGGCTAATCTCAAGATACCCTTATCGAGGTGATCATGTACCATCCACCTGAAAATTAGGCACTCATTTGTGGAGTGAGTCCACACATCATGGTATTTACAATAAGTCTTACCTGAGATTTTCATTGGCGTCGGTATCACGTGGTCCCCTTTCAGCCTTAGAATCTTATCGGCCAGCAACTGATCGAAAATGGCCTCAAGTTTGGAGACGTCGAACGAGTAGGGTCTCTCTCTGTCAGTCTTGTATTCAGAATCTCTTCGTACCAAGTTGTTTGGCACTTTGATTGTCGGCTGAGGTTCTTTCGATTATGCGAGAGCCTGACAAACGGTGTTCTTAGGACAAACAACCTCAGCTAATACAATTTCGATGCCTGGCTGTTCTATCGGTCTGTTGACTTGTTCCTCGTTTGAATCAGCCATCCCGACCTGATAGTAGTTTCCTCGGGGTTGTCGATCGTTCTCGTCTCTCAGCACTCGTTCTTATCGGACCGCATGATCGGTCAACTCAAATAGGTCTTCATGATATTGAGCCATCATGATCTTCCTTAGCTCGAAATGCATGCCATGAATAGCAATTTTGATGCATTATTTCTCCGCCAGAGGTATGGCACAGAAACCTCTGGCCCTGATGAATTTTTTCATATACTCTTCCACCGACTGTCCTGTCAACTGTTTCATGTTTGGTAGCTCGATGACAGAGACCTCAAGCGGGGCTTGATAGTGGTTCATCACAAATACTTTCTCCATGGATGGCCAATTAGGGACTAATCCTGGTTTTAGGTTGGCGTACCAGTGGAACGCCATGCTAGTAAGAGAGTTAGGGAACAATTTCAGGTTCAATTCATTGCTCAAGTTGCCACATTTCAGAGAGAATCGAGCCAGATGCTAGGTGGCAGATTGGGACCCTTCCCCTGAAAATAGAGTGAAGTTGGGGGCCCTGTTGTTCATCGGGAATGGCACTTGGTCGATGTACTCAGGATGAGGCTTGTTATACCTCGATGCCCTATTCCCTTGTCTCATTACGAACATTTCTTGAGCCTGGTTTACTGTCAAGAGGTCCTCCTGACCTTCAACGGCCCGATATGTTATTTCATAAGCCGATAAGATGGCCTGATGTCCCTTCAGGCCATAAACTATGGCCTTTGATCGTTCCTCTTCGGACCTGCCCGCGGAGTCTGGGCGGTGATACCTGGTTTTGGAGGTACTTCCTTTCTTGTCAAGGAAATTAGTTTGTCCATTGCCCTGTTTGTAGGGCGTCTCATATCTCGATCCATTTCCCCCGATCTGTATTGCAGGGCCTTTGCCTTTGTCAGCAGAATTTTTGTGCGGCCCAGTCCAGACCTACATCTGTATTCCATTGGCAAGGGTGTTGATGCTCTAAGCAAGCATAGACATTTTCGATTCCAGATGCATTAGGGAAGTATTTACAGTGTTGCTGGCTTCAGTATTGGCCTGACTGGCTGCAGTGGCCTAGCCTAGCATGTTCTCGAACTTGTTGACAACATTTGACCATTCTGTCTGTTTGGCCTCAAGGTCCCTGGTGAAGTTGCGGACCTCAGCTGTCAGTTCTTCTATCTTGTCAGTCCTTTCCATAGTTAGCGGGACAGTTGATAGGTTTTCCAGATAGTGCGTTAGGTCAGAACGTGTCCTCGTCAAGCCAGATCGAGTCTATCGCGGTATCTGTGGTATCATCTGATAACAGCAAAATATTAATCGTTTAGCATCAACTGATTGACTTTTTGGCAAAAAGATTATCAAGTCCCACTGGGCGTGCAAAAATATTGTTTGAGATAAATTTGGCATCGAGTAAAACTTGGCATCGAGTCCCACTGGGCGTTCCAAAATATTGTTTGCTATAAATTTGACACCGATTGCCTCGATGTGCAAATGGCTCGATGTGGTGTAAAATGAGTACGGGCGTGCCAATGTTTGTGCATGCAAACATAACGATTTAAAATTGGACATGTTGATATCAGTGTAACAATAATTAAATGTCCTGATAAAGACATTGATATCGATGAAAAATGTCCTCATAAGGATGACTCCTAATCAATTGATTGCGGTGGAGTAGGCAAACACTACCCCTAGTTCTTTTCCATGCCTGCCTGGCCGCACGACATAAATAATTTATGATAACCTTTCTGAAATGCCAAAGTTTCATAGCCAATTGATGGCTTACTCAGTACATCAATGAATTTGCAAATCAGTGCAGTAAATGAGTTGACAATCAATTAGTTTAGTATGTAACTTGACTTCAAAGACATAAACTTAACAGACCATGCATCAATGAAAAATCCCTTGACGTGAAGCATACTTTATTAAAAATCAGGAGATGTGGGCCAAATATTTCTATTAATATAAATATAAAAGAAGTACATAAGTCTTCGCCTACAATAAATTCCCCGATTTACAAACATTCACAAAATATGCAAAACGATAAAAAAGTCTCCTATATTGGCATGCATCTGCCAAAATGAGTTGATGATTCTATTAAGTTTTGAAAATAACTCCTTGATTGGCAGGAAAAGCCACCAACTGAGCTGATGATGTAATATAGTGCAGCTTGTTGACAGAAAGTAACACTGATGGCAGAGAACTGGTAGAAATAGTGTTATGCAAGCCAGCTGTATTGCTAGCATTTATTGTAATAAATAAGGAACTATTCAATTTTGATTAATAAAAGCACTTTATTATATGGTCATCTTTATCTTATGTAATAATTATCTACGCATAAGGATAGAAGTCCTTAGATCACAGGGCTATGGGACAACCCGTGCACTGATCTCCAAGGCCGTGATCTAGAACATATTCAAGAGTCGTAGAATCCAATCGAGATAGGACATCGTTGGATTCGCTTAGACTCTCACTATTGTGTATACTCCGATGAACTAGAGAACGATGGGGTCCACGAGCGTGACTGGGATAGTCGATACACATAAGTGGGTGGCTTGCTGGGATGGCAAGCGCACTGAATACCCCAATTAGGAAATAACTCACCATGGAAGCGGTAGTCGCATATCGGGGTTTACGTTATTCCAATTTACAATAGTATACGAGGAACGATCCCTAATTACTTGAGATGATAGGGTTTATCTGGTACAAGAACATCTACACTTTGATATGGGTTCCGACTGACTGGAGATCACCAGAAAGTCTTTGTGGACTCATATTGGGTCTAGAGGAACTCGTATGCAGATTCATATCATCAACAAATGATCCATTGACCCGACTTGATATGTTGGGAAATTCTCCTATGGATTTCTGTGAGTAATTAATTCTGGTAAAATTCTTGGCCAAGGTATCTGACGGCTTTATGTAAGTAGCTTATAAAGATTAAGTCAAAGAGAATTATTTCGAGACCAGAATACATAAAGTCAAGACAAAATAAAAGGGGGACTGATGAAAGACCATACCCTTAAGTCTCGAATGGGAGATTGATCGATGGAGAGATTATGTCGTATATGAAAATTGTAAATGAGTTAAAAGGTTCACTTAATTAATTCACCAGTGATTGGGCTCGATGGGCTTGTGGCTGGACATCGACCGTGGAGTGTGGGAGAATTCCCAAATTCGTAGGGGTGCTAATTTTTTGGAATGATCAGTCAACAGAGTGTTCAATTGATTTAGAGTAGATGTTGCTCGAATAATTAAATTATATTTAATTATAACCCACGGCCAATTATGTGGTGAACCTACGGGGGCATACACAATACACATGAAGCGAAAGCGAGGAAAAATAGAACAAACTAGGTCGACCAAATCGACTGGGTCGACTGGGTCTAAAAATTGACTGGGTCGATTAAAGTGACTGGGTCGACTGGGTCAACCCAATTGGAGCTAAAATGGATCCGATTGGAATTGGATCAAAATCATAAATTAAATTGGAATTTAATTTGTGAGCTAATTAATTAAGTTGGATTTGATTAATTAAAGGAAAAATTAATTAAATAGATTTAGAGTCTAGTTTAATTAATTGGGAGATTAATTAATTATATGGGCTATTTAATTGAGAAATTAAATGAAGCCTAATTAAATTAATTAAGTGGGCCATGCATTAATTGGAAGACTTGGTCTTCTAATAAAAGAGGGCCATGGCCCATGTAGGAGAATTAAAGTCCTAATCCTAAGAGGACTAGGTTAATGAGATAACTATAAATAGGTAATTTATAGTTATATCATACACACAACTCTAAGAGCAAAACCCAAGCAAAGAAAAATTCTCTCTCTCTCTCCCTACGCAGAATCGGCCGAACACTACTTCCTTTTGGAAGAATTTTTCGTTTTCAATTTTAGCTCCTAAGTCGTTCTTTAATCCTAGATATTAATATACCCTATGTTCTAGTCGATTAGGTTATATTAATTTTCGTGATATTGTGGTGTATCAACTCGTAGAGGCGCAACATGTGGGGCGCTACAAGAAGGCTTTGGATCGACCTGCCCGAGGGAGAAACGCAACTTTGATGAGCTACTTGGATTTGCAAGGAGACATGTATAATTTGGATCTAATTATTCTTGTCGTTATTATATTCATATATATACAACTAGAGGTTATCCTGGCAAGATTCCGTAAGAGGTCCTACAAAATTTTAAATTTCGCTGTGCCTAAGGCTGTTTATCTTACCGAATCCCAACAGTGGTATCAGAGTCAACTCTAGGCTTTGTATATATATGAATTTGCAAATTCTGTGTTATAAATCATATGTTTGATTTATGTATGGCTAGTTCTTTAACTTTGCATGTTTTAGGACGTAGATCTATTAACTTAGAGTTAATGTAAAATTTTGATTCGAAAATTTTATCGTGTTAATTTTATTTTTGGATTAGGATTTAATTGAATCTGAATTTAATTAAATCAACTAGTAAAAAAAAAATTTGGACCCAACCCGCGATGGCACGCGGCGTGCGCTGCCGCGCACCGCGGCTGGGCGGCCACCGCAAGCCGCTGCCCACGGCAGCGTGCGAACAGCACGCTGGCCGCGCATGCGGTGCGCGGCAGTAGCCTACGGGCTGATGTCCGTGTGCTGCTGCGTGCGGCTGCCTGCTGCCGCACGCGGCCACGCGCTGCGGTGGCTGCAGCGGGCAGCGCACGCGTGGACTTCGTGGCAGCGCGAGTACTGTCCACGTGGCAGTCCTCGATTGGCCTCGATGGTTGATTTTGGGTTGGACTCTAATTCTGCCTATTTTGGAAATTTTGAAAATCTTAGAATTTTGGAAGATTAGGAAACTTGGAGTTTTTGGATAAGGTAGTTATCTTGTTAGATTTAAACACTATCTTAATTAACTAATCTATTTAAAATAGGATTATCTTGAGAATCTTGGAGATTTAGGAACATTGGGAAACTTAGAGTTTTGGATAAGATAGAAATCTTAGAGATTTGGAAACTATCTTAATTAACCAATTTTAATCAAGATAAGTTTTGTAGATTACTTAGAACTCAAGTAAGATTAAATTAATCTTAGAGATTAATTATTAATTCAAAATTGATTAACTTGGATAAATTTTGTGAATTAAAATTAAAGGAGCCGGTAAATTTACATTTATGCCCTTATGTGAATTTATGCATGTTCTTGAGTGAATATGTGGATTGGTCGATTTTGGCCCTAAGC
Source organism: Penstemon barbatus (assembly GCA_003313485.2). NCBI lineage: Eukaryota > Viridiplantae > Streptophyta > Magnoliopsida > Lamiales > Plantaginaceae > Penstemon > Penstemon barbatus. The sequence continues at coordinate 55,349,048 of CM064877.1, read as the reverse complement.
CCTGTGTAGTTTTTGGTTTATTTATAATATGGGTTGTAATTAAATGGGCCTGATTGGTGCCCTTGCTTGCGCAAACAAATGTAATAGAATAGGAACCTTTATTTTTATAAGCTAGGCTTAGATTAGGCTAGGAGTCAAGAAGAACTCATGAAGACTTGGAGATCCACATGGAGGCCCATAACCTTGGAGGACGTGGAGGCCCAATTCATTACATGGAGGCCCAATCAAGCTGGATATTACAAGAAGGCCCATGATGTATGAGTTTGAAAATTGTAATAGTTAGGACATTTAATTTCCACCCTAGATTGACAAATTGATCCATCACAAGGCTCGTGATGGATCGCATAGGATGGGCAATCGATCAATCATATCCTGCTAGGTGATGTATGTTTACTTATCTTCTTTGATGTATGTCTTGCATGCTTAGAATAGATCACGTAAACAAGATAAAGCATAATCTGATGAGACCTCGCACAAGAAAACTAAAACATCCAATTGAACCTAAAATTCGATTAGAATATTAAATCGAATAACGTGCGCATAAGAATAGTGTCTATGGTCCGAGCCTAACCAATTACTAGGTCTTAGGCATATTGTACGAATATATTTCGATGTCTCACGAGTCGTGGGTCGAGCTATAGGAAGATGATATGTATATTACCTCGATGCACGAGTTTAGTGCCAAGGGAGGGGATAGCAAGGTTTTAGGCGCTATCTCACGAGTCGTGGGGCGTCTAGGATTGAACTATTTCTCTCCACGAGTATTGGACATGATTTAACGCTAATAAATATGGATGTCTCACGAGTCGTGGGTCCATATCGAAAAACGAGGCTAAATGAACTTAAGGGTTAGCTGCAATGGTTAACAGACGACGTAGTCAACCACCAAGTGAATCAAATAGTATGACCAACGAGTCGTGGGTACTAGGAGATTGCATTTGGGCCTTAAGCCCGCTAGGATATTTTAAATTCCCGAAACTTATGTGGGGCCATAAGATTTTGATTAAAATAGTGGGAGTAATTTACAAATAAAAATCATGTTTGTAAATTGTGCATTTTAAATTAATCTTTCGCGTATTTATTTCTTCTCTCGTCGTTTTGTAGATATAATGTCTAAGAATCCGATTTCCATCATACTTGAACAAAACAAATTAACTGGACCCAACTTCCATGACTGGGTCAGGAACCTTAAGATCATTCTCGCTTCTGAAAAGCGAGGTTTTGTCCTTGATGGGCCCCCTCCTGAACTTGCTGAGGATGACGATGATACTGAGAAGGAAGCCGTCGATCTATGGCTAGACAATGACTTGCAGTCACGTTGTCTCGTGATGGCATCCATGTCGAATGAGCTTCAAAAAGCAGCACGAGCATATGAAATTTGCTTTTGAGATCTACGCACCTTAATGGTTTATTTGGGGTGCAAAGTAGATACTAGCGGTTTGAAACTGTCAAGACTCTGCAACAAACGAGGATGGCAGAAGGTGCTGATGTTCGTACTCACTGCATCAAGATGATTGGGCTTATTGAAAAGCTTGGTCATCTAGATGTAAAGATGGACAAAACCTACTGCCAGGATATAATCCTCCAATCATTGCCAAGATCATTCGAGCAATTCGTTGTGAACTACAACATGCACAAGAAGGATGTTGAACTTCACGAGTTGGCTAATATGCTCGCCACTGCTGAGGCTTCCATGAAAAGAGAGAAGTCAGTGATGGTTGCTACCTCGACCCAATCTAAGTCCAAAAGGACGAAGAAAAGGAAGGGGAAGGGAAATTCTTCTTCAAGCAAAAGGCAAGGACCATCTGGGCCCATAGGGAAAGGAAAGAAGCAAAAAGCTTCTGCTGGTGAATAAAAATGTTTCTACTGCAAGAAACCTGGACACTGGAAGAGCAACTGCAAAGAGTTCTTGGAGAGCTCAAAAGGTATATTCCTTGTTGAAGTTAATTTACCAATAAATTGTGCATCATGGGTGCTAGACACTGCTTGTGGTTCTCATCTTTGTAATGATTTACAGGTGATGGGAGCAACAAGGCCACTTAGGCCAGGGGATTGGATCCTAAGATTTAGAAATGGAGCTAGAGTTGCTGCCGAGGCCATAGGCGAAGTGGAGTTAGATTTAGGTGGTAATAAATTAGTCCTTAGGAACGTTCTTTATGTACCTGGTTTGGTGAAAAACATTATTTCTATTCATGTTTTGGATAATGAAGGATTTAATTTTACAATTAAAAAAGGTTCATTTTCGTTATTCATGAATGCCAATTTGTTTTTCAATGGTACATTAAAAGATGGACTATATACCATTGAACCACCTAAGTTAGTTATGCATGTACAACAAAACAAAAGGAAACAAGATAATGAAATATATGTTCAATTGTGGCACGCTCGACTTGGACATATATCTAAGTCAAGGATTCAAAAGTTAGCATCATCTGGCGCGATTGAAATCAATCGCATTGATGAAATGCCAACTTGTGAACCATGTCTAAAGGGTAAAATGGCTAAGTTGCCATTTAAGGGAAACCCTAAGCGAGCTAAACAAACATTGGACCTAATACATACTGACGTATGTGGACCACTAAGAAAAAGCGCCCGAGGTGGCTATGATTACTTCATCACTTTCACTGACGACTATAGTCGTTATGGATATGTGTTCTTGTTGAAACACAAGTCTGAAGCCTTTTAGCGATTCAAAGAATTCAAGATGGAAGTAGAGAATCAACTTGGTCATATGATAAAGGTTCTTCGTTCTGACCGAGGTGGAGAATTTCTTAGTAACGAATTTCTGAATTATCTTCTAGAGCATGGAATACTGTCGCAGTGGACTCCTCCTGCAACACCCCAATTAAATGGAGTAGTAGAGAGAAGGAATCGAACCTTGATGGACATGGTTCAATCCATGATAAGTGCCACTGACCTTCCTCTTTCATTTTGGGAACATGCCCTCCTCACGTCAACTGATGAGGGGTATTTTGGACTCTACCTTGGGAAGCTCGGACAAGTGAAAAGAGTATGGAATCCGACCTCGCTGAGGTAGAGTCAAGTCCGAATCACGGCCTTTTACAATCCAATCAACCGTTAAGCGTTCGTGGTCGAGGTTACTGTTGGGCCGATCAAAGGCCCAAGCCCTTGGGCCAAAGAAATGTATCCCTGTGGGTGGAGTAGCTGGCTTAGCATTTTTCATTATAAATACCATCTGCATTTATGACGACAGACACGCTTTCCCAGGTGCACTACGTTCGAAGCTATAGCTCGGATAGATTAGCTAGGCCATTTTATGTGTATTTCGCCCTCTAGCTTGTACGGCATCCTATAATGCTCGAATAGGACCCTCAATACTTGTAAATTGTATCTCTACGATCGGAATATACATATACATTGATCTTTCTTCAATTTTGTAGCGTTTATTGTATTTATTCTGTTAATATCGATCATACTACGAATTTGCGTAAGATCAATTGGCGCCCACCGTGGGGCCTTATTTGGGTGTTAGATCGAAAAATGCCTACTACGAGGAGGAATACATATAACAGAGGAGAACCATCCCACGCTGTGGGGGTTCAAAACTCAGTTAACAATGAGCCCGATAATCTATCTAGGGCGGCTCAACAACCAGAAGTTCCGCCAATCCCTCCACAGGATAATGCTCCGATACACACAACAATTGCTGACCTGAGGTCCATCATAGGCACAATGTGCAGGGAATTTCTGAATAGTGGAAGGGCTGACCAATCTCCCGTGGACCAGCCACCTGCCTATGGGAGACCAGAAATCCCTTCTTCGAACGTCCAGAAGGAAAATAGTATGTTACGAGCTACATCGAATGCACCCGCACCGAACTTGCCTCGAACAGCTCCCATGAAATCTAATCTCTGTTCGGAAAATCCGGTGCAATCTGTACAAAATCTGGAGGACTCTATGGTAGGGGAAAGCCACCCTATGGATATGACAGGAAAGAAAAAATCAACCTACAAAAGAATTACAGAATCCGAGCTCGAAAGAATAGTGCAAGAGCGGGTTGCAAAGAAGTTAGACCAGGAGGAGGCGATGATAGAGGTTCTTCGTGCCACTACCGCCGCTAGGGGCACCGAAATGAACCAAAATAGGGAAATTATACCGGGGAACATCCGAGATAGAGAGATCGGCAATAGTATCATGCGATGTTCGCCATTCTACAAAGAAATACGTGAAGCCAGGAATACAGAGACAGTACCAACAAGGTTACCACGGTATAACGGGACTACCGACCCCGGGGAACATGTCAACAGTTTCATTAATGTGATGAACTTATACGGACATTCGGAAGATTTCTGCTGCAAAATTATGGTCACAACCTTTGAAGGAATTGCCCTTGATTGGTTCGGAAAATTACCGCCGAATTCAATATTCTCTTTCGATGAATTTTGTGACAAATTTAAGCATCAATTTGCGAGCCAGAGAAAGCCTAAGTTGCCGACAAATCATTTGGGAACGGTCAAACAATGGGAAGGAGAGACCTTGAGGCAATGGCTATCTAGGTTTAGTATCGAGCTATTGAAAGTCGATACCCCTCAAATCGAATACTTATCTTCTCTGATGTTCGAATTAACTAGGAGCGTTCAATTTGGAAACGCATTATGTAGGAAGCAACCAAAATCTTTTGAACGAATAATGGAGATTGCTGAGAAGTATATGATTCAGGAGGAGATGAATAGATTAAAAAATGCACATAGCCCAAAGCTCCCTCCTAACAAGAAGCAAGATCGAGCCCCCATACCAAAACCAAGTGACTATGGAGGGACGAATAGAGGATCGGTATGGCAGCGACTCAACGCATATAAGCCGCAAGTGCCAGTACAAAGGCCGAATGCCTACGGCCCACCTTATGATCAAAACCGGCCACCTCGACCTGAAAAAATTCAATTCACAGAGTTGAATATCCCAAAAGAGTAAATTTTAACGGTATTGGAAGAAGGAAATTTAATCCCTGAAGCCCAGCGGATTACCCAGGCAAGACCAGGGGCAATGGGATATGACCAATACTGCAGGTACCATAGAGCTCGGGGGCACAGTACTGAGAATTGTTATCAGCTAAAGGTTGAGATCGAGAAGTTAATCGCACAAGGAAAACTTAAGGAGTTCGTCAAAGGAAATAACTACAAAGGCCGATATAGATCTAGGAGTCCACGAAAATTTAACAATCAGCGAAAGGAGGTTCGGAACCAGGGAGAAGAGCAGTTGAACGGAGTGATAAACGTGATTGCGGGCGGACCAGCCGGAGGAGATAGCAAGAACGCTAGGAAAAGGACGATGAGATCGATAAAATCATCCATTTCATCTAAGAGGGAAATATTTTCTTTGGAGTTCCCATCAATGGAAAATCAAGTGATGGGGGCTATTTCGCACCCTATATACTATCCGGATCGACTAAAGAATATAAGATCGGTTCGACCAAATCAGACAGTTCGGGATCATCTTATCGACCCGGCCTAATACTGCTCTCATCGACTAGAAGACTATACTCCAGACCCAAGAAGGATATTTGGGCCGAGTCCTATTAGGACTATGTTTCCTTGTAACTCTAGGTTTAGCATGATATAAATACCTAGTTAATCATTGTATTAAACAACTCCGAAAACTCGAAACTACAAGGCAAATACGCCATTGAATTCTGCATAAAACTGCATAACTCATTATTATTCAATAAAGAAAAGAGCTTTCTCTTCATATTTGTGTTATTTCTGCGTTGGTTTGAATATTTTATTTTCTGTTCTTACGATATAGCTCTTCCTTGAGATTGATCCATCCTGAATAAAGTAACAGAGCCCCATAAAATATATATATTGATAACCCCCAATATTACAAATTCACTGATACCATTTAACCCGACGAAAACCGGTTAAATCAGTTGGCGCCCACCGAGGGGCTAGGTTAATTATTCGATCGACACATGGCTCGCCCAAGGAAAAGCGCTCGTATCGGAGCAAGAAGTAACACAACCACCGGTCAAAACACATCTGAAGATCTACAGGACAACAATGACAATAACGTTCCCAACACCAACGAGAACTTGCAGGATACCCACCCCCGTCAGCAGGAACCCCAAGGAGGACTTCCCGGTACAATACAGGAAGAACCGGAAGTCCCTGTGATCCCCGTTCCTCTCCCGGGCGCTCAGGAGAAATTGCGACAAATAGCAATGCTCGTTAAATCACTCTCTCCAGAGGAATTACTCGTACTTGATCAAATTCCTCGAAACGTTAGGGCTGCCAGGACAACTCCTGCTCCAAGAGCGCCAAGGCCAAACGATCAAACCTCTCAACAAGCTGACAGCCCGGCAAGTGAGCGACGCTCGCTACACAGTCCGCAGCAGGGCAATTCTAAACCCTCCGACAACCATCCCCGAAGAAAACCAGGACAAAGAAAAACACAGCCGGGACGCAGTGGTTCCAAGGAACGTACAATAATCCCTATCGAGGATGACATAGATGATGTAATCCCTGATCGACCACGAACAACGCGATTCTCGGAAAGAGAAATCGAAAGGATGGTGCAGGAGCGACTCGAACAACGCCTACGATCTGTTCAAAATCCGTGGGCCCGAACCACGGAACTCCAGGAGAGCCTTGCGGCCTGTTCTCCCTTCTGCAGAGAAATAAAAGAAGCACAATCCATTGGACAGGTCCCGGGTAGACTACCCCGATATGATGGAACCACTGACCCAGATGATTATATTTTTAGCTTCACGAATATAATGAACTTATACGCCCACTCTGCGGAATTCACCGCCAAGTTAATGGTAACCACATTCGAAGGACTCGCATTGAACTGGTTCGCCAAACAACCTGCCAACTCCATATTCAGTTTTCGGGAATTATGCAATAAACTGACGCAGCAGTTTGCCAGTCAGAAGAGGCAAAAACTCCCGATGAGCTACTTAGGAACCATACACCAACAAGAGGGAGAATCCCTAAGAAACTGGTTGGCGAGATTTAACGTGGAGCTACTCAAAATCGATTCCCCAAATATCGATTACATAATTTCTATTCTCTTCGACCTCACGAAGAATAGACAATTCGGAAATGCCCTCAGTCGAAAACAAGCCATCAAACGACTAGCCGATCAGCTTTAACGAAGGCGAAGTACCTAAAAACATCGTTTGGGACACAAAAGAGGATAACCCCGATTTCCCGATGGTGGTGTCGCTAGAAATAGCAAATTATAATGTCAAAAGAATCCTAATCGATAATGGGAGCTCAGCAAATATCATCTCCCGAGAGGTTTTAGCTCAAATGAACTTGGGACAGATAAATCTACAGAAAGTAGCTACGCCGTTAGTAGGGTTTGGAGGGTCCGAAATCGTCCCCAGCGGAACAATAACCTTAAGTGTATCACTTGGAAAAAAACCGCACCGGACAGTGAAGCTAGTGAAATTTTTAGTGGTAGAAACACCCTTCGTTTATAACGCAATATTGGGACGACCAGCCCTCAACCTATTCCGAGCTGTTGTCTCTACTTATCACCAGAAGATAAAGTTTCCGACCGATAGAGGTATTGGAGAAATAACGAACGATCACTGTATGGCGTGGGACTGCTACAGCACGTCGTTAACCTTGAAAGAACACCCCAAATCGATTACCCCGAGCAAAAGAAAAATCGAAGATGATCTCATTAGAAACAAGGTTGAAATCCCTAGTACTGATCGAATAGATAAAAAGGGAAAAGAACCGCTAGACTTAGCCTTGAAACCCCCAGAACATAAGGATGTAATTATAGTACAAGGGGACTCCTCCAAAACAACAAGAATAGGTACTGAATTGAGCAAAGAAGGGGAAGTAATGTTAATCAACTTCCTCAGAGATAATGTCGACGTCTTCGCCTGGAGCGCGAATGACATTGAAGGAATTGATACTCAAGTAATCAAGCATTCCCTAAAAATTGATCCTTTGGCAAAACCCGCCAGACAAAAGAAGAGAAATCATGGGCCAGTGAAAGATAAAATTATCAAAGCTGAGGTAGAAAGACTGCTCGAAGCAAAATAAATCCGAGAAATACACTTCTCAGAATGGCTATGTAATGTTGTTCTAGTAGCAAAAGGGGATAAAAAGGACAAAAAATGGAGAATGTGTAATGATTTTACCGACCTTAACAAATTATGTCCACGCGACCCATATCCCCTCCCAAGGATTGACCTATTAGTCGACTCAACCGCTGGCTTCGCGATATTCAGCATGATGGACGCCTTTCAAGGGTTTTATCAAATATACATGGATGAGCGAGACCAAGAGAAGACTGCATTCATAACCGAGCAGGGAGTATATTGCTTTATAGTGATGCCATTCGGCTTAAGGAATGCCGGGGCTACTTACCAAAGATTAGTAAATCTAATGTTCAAAGAGTTAATCGGAGAGATAATGGAAATCTATGTAGACGACATGTTAGTCAAAAGTATGAACGAAGCAGATCACGTAAAACATCTTGATCGATGTTTCAGGATCTTGAGAAAGTACCGCATGAAGTTAAATCCCGCGAAATGCACTTTCGGTGTTAAATCAGGAAAATTTTTGGGCTATTTGGTACACCAACGAGGAATAGAAGCCAACCCCGAAAAAATTCGAGCCATAACTGAAATGAAGCCTCCCAAAACCATCTCCCAAGTACAAAGCTTGGTTGGGAAAATAGTAGCATTGAACAGATTCATATCAAAATCATCAGACATAAGTTTGCCCTTTTTCCAAACGCTTCGGAAAGCAAAAAACTTTGTTTGGACCGAAGAATGCGATCGAGCTTTCAACCAACTCAAAGAATATTTAACAACACCCCCGATGTTGGCCAAACCAACGGAAGGGGAACCATTGTATATCTACATCTCCATCTCCGACGCGGCCGTTAGTTCAGTACTAATCAAGATAGAAGGTTCAGAACATAAGCCTGTCTATTATTTAAGCAAATTACTGCAAGGGGCGGAGAAGAATTATTTGGAGATTGAGAAATTCACTCTGGCTTTAGTAGTGGCTGCACGAAAGCTTCGACCTTACTTTTTAACTTACAAAATCATGGTTTTAACAAATCAACCACTGAGACAAGTCTTAGCAAAACCAGAAGCCTCAGGAAGACTGATCAAATGGGCAATCGAACTCGGCCAATTTGAAATAGATTACAAACCGAGAATTGCGATTAAGGCCCAAGTGCTCGCTGATTTTCTACTAGAAACTCCGACACAGGCAACCGAACTATCGAACAGCCTCAACGACGATATATTGATCATAGAAGATCAAACTTGGCTAATGCATGTTGACGGTGCTTCATGCCGAGAAGGAGGAGGCTCCGGAATAAACTTCACCGGACCAAATAAAGAAGATTTAAATTATGCGATAACATTGGACTTCGTCGTAACAAACAATGAAGCAGAATATGAAGCGTTAATCGCAGGGATGGAAATGGCGATCAAAGCCAACATAAAAAGTCTTAAACTATTAACCGATTCAGAGTTAGTGCAAAGACAAATAGAAGGCCTATATGAGGCTAAGGAATTCAATATGGTCAAATACCTCGCCAAAGTGAAAACACTGGCGGAGAAATTCGAAAACTTCGGTATACAGAACATTCCACGATCGGAAAACAAATGGGCTGATCAACTATCTAAGTTCACAGGATCCCATGATGGAAAGACCGAAAGGGTGATCAACTGGTTAATCTCTAATACACCGGCGATCGATATCGATGAAACACCGGTAGTCGATATAATGGAAATCGAAGAAGCTGAAGAAAACTGGATGACCCCAATGATAGACTATCTTCGAGAGGGAAAACTACCGCCTGACCAGAATGAAGCTCGGAAAATAAGATATCGAGCTCCAAAATATACACTTGTAGAAGGAAAACTCTACCGGAGATCAGTATCAGGAATTCTTCTGAAATGCGTCTCTGAATCACAAACCACCGATATATTACGAGAGGTACACGAAGGAGACGCAGGGAATCACAGCGGAGCAAGGGCATTGGCTCTAAAATGCCTCAGAACAGGTTATTATTGGCCTACCATCAATAAGGATGCCGCTCAGTCTGTCCAAGAATGTCATCACTGCCAAGTCCATGCTAATATATGTCATCGACCAGCAGAAAACATGCACCCAATCCCGGTATGTTGGCCTTTCGATCAATGGGGAATGGACATTGTGGGACCGTTCCCAGCCGCTAGATCCAAGAAAGCTTATGTCCTGGTCGCCGTAGAATACTTCAGCAAATGGATAGAATGCATCGCCCTAGCTCGAATAACTCAGTTCCAAGTGATCAACTTCCTATGGAAATTCATAGTTTGTCGATTTGGCATCCCAAGGATCCTAATTTCTGATAATGGAACCCAATTTGCGGGAAAACAAGTAATAGAATGGTGTTCGAAGCTTGGGATTCAACAAAATTTCACCTCGGTCGGGCACCCTAGAGCGAACGGACAAACCGAAGTAGCAAACCGAGAAATAATAAAATCCTTGGAAAAAAGACTAGGAGCGGCCAAAGGAAAATGGCTTGACGAACTCCTAGGAGTACTGTGGGCTAATCGAACCACAGTGAGGAGCTCAACCGGGGAAACCCCATTCAGCTTGGTATATGGGTCGGAAGCTGTTATTCCTGTCGAAACTTTAGTCCCAACGCCAAGAATCGAGATGTACGATGATCAGGTAAATGAAAAGACAAGAGAAAGTAACGTCGATTTGACAGAAGCTTTGAGAGAAAAAGCCGTTGTACGCCTACAAGCCACTAAAGCAGATATGGAAAAGGCATACAATCAAAAAGTACGCATCCGAACCTTCAAAGAAGGAGACCTGGTCTTGAAAAAGGTAGAAGTATCCAAACATGTGGGAAATTTACAACAAAATTGGGATGGACCTTACGTCGTCATTGGCGTAGGAAAGAAAGGTTCATACAAAATCACACACTTGGATGGAACAGCCTTACCAAGAACCTGGAACGCAGTCAACCTTAGAAAATACTATGGTAAATAAATTTTAGCGGATTATGCTGCTTTGTTTTATTTTATTCTATTGAGTTTCAATCTTTGTAATAAAGGCCTTAGCCTATAATTCAATTGTTTAAGATTCTAGCAATTTCTATGAATCGATTGTTTCGGTAATCACTCCTTGGAATTCTACTACCATATTGGTTGAGATCGGGACAAAAGGAGTTAAGTATACATTGATCAGCTCAATAAACACTCCTCGATCAGACCATAAAAACGAGTCGAGTATACATTGATCCGCTCAATAAAAACTCCTCGTTCGTTATTTACGAAGATTAAGAAAGACTTCAGGTATTAAAAACCTAAGTCTAAATAAAAACGAGTTGAGTATACATTGATCCGCTCAATAAAAACTCCTCGTTCATTATTCACGGAGATTAAGAAAGACTTCAGGTATTAAAAACCTAAGTCTAAATAAAAACGAGTCGAGTATACATTGATCCGCTCAATAAAAACTCCTCGTTCATTATTCACAAAGATTAAGAAAGACTTCAGGTATTAAAAGCCTAAGTCTAAATAAAAACGAGTCGAGTATACATTGATCCGCTCAATAAAAACTCCTAGTTCATTATTCACGGAGATTAAGAAAGACTTCAGGTATTAAAAACCTAAGTCTAAATAAAAACGAGTCGAGTATACATTGATCCGCTCAATAAAAACTCCTCGTTCATTATTCACGAAGATTAAGAAAGACTTCAGGTATTAAAAGCCTAAGTCTAAATAAAAACGAGTCGAGTATACATTGATCCGCTCAATAAAAACTCCTCGTTCATTATTTACGAAGATTAAGAAAGACTTCAGGTATTAAAAACCTAAGTCTAAATAAAAACGAGTCGAGTGTACATTGATCCGCTCAATAAAAACTCCTTGTTCATTATTCACGGAGATTAAGAAAGACTTTAGGTATTAAAAACCTAAGTCTATATAAGAACGAGTCGAGTATACATTGATCCGCTCAATAAAAAACTCCTCGTTCGTTATTCAACGATCAAAAAGGCTTTTGGTATTAAAAACCTAAGTCTAAGTAAAAAACGAGTCGAGTATACATTGATCCGCTCAATAAAAAACTCCTCGTTCGTTATTCAACGATCAAAAAGGCTTTTGGTATTAAAAACCTAAGTCTAAGTAAAAAACGAGTCGAGTATACATTGATCCGCTCAATAAACACTCCTCGATATATATTCAACGATCAAAAAGACTTCTGGGTATAAAAACCTAAGTCTAAACAAAACGAGTTGAGTAAACATTGATCCGCTCAATAAAAACTCCTCGAATTACTCATGACAATTAAAAGACTTTCTGGGTATAAAAACCTAAGTCTAAATTATAACGAGATGAGTAAACATTGATCCGCTCAATAAAAACTCCTCGAATTACTCATGATAATTAAAAGACTTTCTGGGTATAAAAACCTAAGTCTAAATTATAACGAGTTGAGTAAACATTGATCCGCTCAATAAAAACTCCTCGATTTACTCACAACGATCAAAAGACTTTCTGGGTATAAAAACCTAAGTATAAATTATAACGAGTTGAGTGTACATTGATCCGCTCAATAAACACTCCTCGATACGTTTTCAACGATCTATAAAAGTTTTTTTTGTATAAAAACCTAGAGTCTAGATAAAAAAGAGTTGAGTATACATTGATCCGCTCAATAAACACTCCTCGATATGTTCCTAACGATCTAAAAGATCTGCTAATACACCTAATCTTGAAGATGAATTGAGTATGAATCCGTCTGCTCGGAAAATGCTCCTCATAAATAAAAATTATGACAGAATCAACAAAGAAGATGCTAGGGATAAAAGTAATATTTTATTCATCAAATCAATTACATTAAAAAATCCTACGTTACAAAGGTCTACATACTACTTAAACACCGTTACAATGGTTTAGATGAAATGATCCTATAGATCAGCAATCTTCACAACAACGTCCACGGAAACATCAATCTCCTCCCTAGTACCTCGTCGATTATGATAGATCACCTAAGAAGCATGCTGCTCAGGATGGTCGACTTCTTTAGTTCGATGGGACGGATGATCAAATGTTGTTTCGGATGAAATGAGCATTACCAGCCAGATAACCGGCAATACTCGTTCACCCACAACAAGATACTACTTCTACATAAGGAATTAGGCATTTTACTCTGAAGCAGCATCCCGCAAGGACTGTCGATATCAGCACATTTGCCAGCCCACCCCGGTAGTCTATCACTCCGGAGGTGACATCGAAGAGCAGGGGTGAGTGGCAAGTATGAACCCTCCATGTGCAAACAGAAACCACGGACCTCAAATCTGTGAAAACAACATTTGAGGCCTCATGGGACCCGTTAGTACAAGGTAGGGCTTCCATGGGACCCGTCAGTACAAGGTAGAAGAACATCAAGCTATTATAGTATGAATCACGATAATGTGACTTTTTGAATATTATGGGATCTGAAGGCAAAATAAAATTTAAGGAAGCTGAGATCTCCATCCTTTTTGGGAAATTGCAAATGAAGAATGCAAACCACTACCCTATTTATAGGGATAGATCTAATGAATCCAACGGCTGAAAAAGTATTTGATCAAGGGACATAAATGCGACCTTTTAACTCCCCGTAATAAATGCAAGGAAGTTGGAACGGCGCTATCTAATCAACTCAACCAGTCGACAACAAGAAAGGCCGTAGATCGAAGCGATCATCGAAATAACACAAACAGATCTAAACGAGCTCCGGACTAAGAACTCCTTTGGAGTCCAAGATATCTGACATAGAAATCAGGAGAATAGTCCTCCTTATTTGAAACTGCAAAGAAGTCACTGCCTAACATACCAAAGAATTGCTGAAGGAGGTTTGAACAGGTCGGATCTGCCAAGGACTTCTACATTTTCCAATTCCTCCCATATCAAAGAAATGATATAATGATACACCAATTGAGGAACATAAACTTCAATATTAATGCTTGGATACATGAAGATTTGGAAGATACTGAAAGGGATATTTTCCCTTAGTTTGATGTAAAGAAAAACGGAGTTCAACAAAAAGGACAATAGCCTCCTTATATAAGATTTGGATCACAAAAAGACAAATTTACAGGGCATAGATTGAACATCGACCAAGATGCTGAGCGTTTCTTAACAGCTATTCAATCGATTATCAATATGAATAAACCTACTATCTACATTTTTAAGTACAACGTGATTTTGAATATAACCCAAGGGACCATACTGGGTTGATCAACAAAGATTTGATTTGCAGCGCAAACATTATATCATTCGTCTACTTAAACAGTGACCAAGCAAGATCAAGCTACCTTTTCTCTATCCTGAATATTCTCCGCAAAGATCAATATCAGATAAGTATGCTAATCTATGCTGATTATTTCATGATGATTATATTTATGCATAAAGGCAAAATGTGCATAACAAAGTATATATACAGAAGAAAATTGATCAAGGCAAGGATCTGCCTACAGATAGGTCATAATTTCCAATTTAGTATTCCTCCCATTACAAAAATTTCAGCCCGAACAAGTACACAAAAGTTGGGCAGAAAAAAAAAAAAAAAAAAAAAAAGACAGTCCAAGGCCTGCCAGGTCGAACAAAGATCACTGAGAAGAATGGTCAGCAGGTCGACTAGTAGAAATAGTCCTCCGAGGAGTCAAGTTGCCAGCAAACGCCATCAACTCCTCTTGACGCTTTAGATAACCAGCGTCATATCCTTCCTCATAGGACCGCCGTCGAGACTCCTCTGCTAGGGCAGCAGCCTGAACCAAGTCATTTTTCTCTTTCTCCCAGACAGACTTCTCCTCCTGCAATTTTTTCAAATCATCATTCGCAAGCTACAGCTGGAGAGTCTGCCCTGCGACCTTCGCCGATTCCGACTCCAACCGTCTTTGGTAGGCATCCTTACTATTCCACAGATTATCGTTCTGCACACCCAGCTGAAGGGCAAGATATTTGGACTGAAAAAGAAGAAGAATGAGAAAAACCCTCGCACAACATGAAAATCGAAATAAAAGTAGGGAAAATTATCGAAAGATATGTCTACCTGCTCGCACATCTTAACTAGAGACTGAACAAGGCGTACATTGGAAGTACCCTCGAGTTTCCTCAGCTCACCAAGCAAAATAGTGCTTAAACCCAGATCCCAAGACAAAGCATCAGGCTCAACTGAGCCAGGCAATTCGCTATTAGAAGGGACACCGTCAGGGCGTGGAGTCTCTGACAACATAATATCCTTGACCTGTTCAAGGATGCATCGATCGTCTAACAGACGAGGAAAATCTCTCTCGTTGGGGCTAACGGAGGTCTCCTTGCCCGAAGCAGAAATAATGGTTCGACGACCAGACCTCGACCCAAACCGACCCCCAGAAGGTCCCCCAGATTCAAAAGAAGTAGTCATCACCGTGGTATCATTAAATAAATAGTCAGGACAATCCTGCAAAATAGATTGTGTTGTGAAAGGATTGACAAAAAAGCCATCACCAACTTGCCCTCCGCTGGCGATCGGGGCAGTAGAAGTAGACAAAGGAAGGGAAATAGCAAAATCCCCTCCATGAAAAACATGCTCGAAGGAAGAAACGCCTGAAGAAAGAGGCACATCAAAGGTTTGCTCCACATTGGATGTATCACCAAAAGCCACCCGACCAGGGGAAGGCCTATTCCCAAATTCAGTAGAAGAAGAAAAATTTGGTTGTGCAAAAGACGAACTAATTGTGGAAAAAGGTTCAGAAGGGATAACATGAGTGTCGACCACCGACCTAATTAATGGAGACGAACGAGGAAGCTCCATCGAGGGCCCATCTCTTCGAGATTTTTTGGGTCTATTATCCCTAGCGCTCTCACGAGAAGGTCGTTTCGAAGTATTGCCGAAAAGATTACTCATGATCGAATTGTTGAAAAGTATAAAGAAAATAACGAGAGAGTTTATCGACTAGCCAAAGAAAAAGTATTCTATTAGAAGAGACGAGTATAACGGTAAATAACAAGCCAAGTTTTTACCTTTCGTATTTATACTACACGAAAAGACGCAACAGACCTAAAGAAAGGGCGCGAAATACCGAAATATAGCTTTGGAATAAACAAAAGAATGTGAAACGACATACGCATAATGATTACGGCGAAGTTAATGATTTGTCTGAATCATTACATAGTAACACGAAGGGACGCAACTGTCAGAATACAAAACGTTTATTCCAAAGGGATGAAAAAGTAAAGTTACAATTAAACCTACGGGTAAATAATTACAAAGATTATTTCAAAAGTCAATATATCACAGAGCCTAGTCGCTATCTGGGATTCTCTGTTCACTATCGACGTTCTCGGTCGTACCAATATCTTCTTCTTCTTCTTCATCTTCTGGATCGATAAAAGTACCATCAAGCTCATCGTTAACATCAGAAGGAGGAATCGGCAATGGTTTTCCGAACTCTTGGACAAGGTGAGCCAAAGGAAAACTTTGGTATACGACATCTGGAAGCTCGGAAGGAGAATAAACTTCGCCATAACGGTTCAACCGAATATGTGCCGCCTTAAAATACTCCTTTCGGCGGTCATCGATCATCTCAAAGGCGACCAACTGATGAACCGCCTTCTTGAAAGTACTCTCCAGAAAAGGACCGACCATCTGATACACCAATGCCGTATGAACAGGAGAGTTAAGAAATTCGCGAATCACTCTTTCATCAGGGCTCCTACCATATCGATCCCTAAGTCCACTAAGAGGGACGTCCTTTTCATACTCCTCTAACGAAGCTTGAAGACTTGATACTTGAGATTCTAGCTCACTAATTCGAGCCATACTCTGAAACTTGAATTCCTCTAACTTTTTAGCCATTTGATTGGCTTGCTCTTGAGCACGAGAAGTCTCCAAGACCCTGTTCATGATCTCCTGGTTTCCAGTCCCCGTAGCATGAGTATCTACGACGGGAACGGAAGAAGACGTTGAGGGACCTACCTCTGATCCAGAAAACTTATGAAGTAAAGCTTTGTTTTTCTCATCCAGAAACTCACATTATTGTTTCCAGAGTGCAGTTTCATAAGCATATGAGGCCAAACAAGTCTTAGTCTGAAAAAGCAAAGGAGTAAAACAAGAAATAAGTTAGCAAGAATATCTTCGAAAGAAGAAATATCCTATAAGACAAGTTTAAAAGGGATTTACCTTTTCAGCATAAAGAGAAGCTCGCTGAAAGTTCTCCAGGGGATCCTTCCGAAAAAGCTTGTTCAAATCACGAGTAAAAACCCCGGATAAGAGAACACGAGTTGCCTTATCAACCGCATTCTCGCTTTCATCATGGACAAGAGAATCTTTCTCAGAATAACCAGCGGCTCTCTTCCCTTCTAAATGATCTTCGATCATTTCAACCAAAGTAGGTTTCGGATGATTGTCGCCAAGTAAGGAAAGATCATTGCCAGAACGGCCATAATAGCTCATTTTTCTCCCCACCGGGTTGTCGCTAGGATGAGGCATCGACCAACTATGACATCCACGAATTCCCAAGGATGTTCTAAGCTGAAGGGGGGGATAACCAGGCCCAGTCCCTTGACGAACAGGAGAATCTTGGGAAGAATTTGGAGACTCCTCTCCATTCTCCTCGGACTCATGACTCAAATCCAGTTTTCTCTTCCGAGAAGCTCTCTGCTCGATCGGGTTGTTCTCTATAGATTTAGAGGATTTGGATAACACCATTTTCCCTTTCGAAGAATGTCGAGAATTTTCTACCATATGAGCTGAAAAAGAAACAAAATAGAAGTTAGTTTCTCTATATAGAAGATATCATCATAACACTAAATTAAAGTGAAATGCTTACCCAGTGATTCAAAGGATGAACTGATTGGAAAAGTATGAACACTCAATCCCGCTTTGCGAAGGAAAGCTTCCCCAATCAGAAGAGCACTCTGATATTTATTTGCACACATATCAGGGATTTCGGTGATAAATTGAGCATCGTCAGGAATAAATTCACCAGTCGGCAAGCGACCTCCGTATACCCATTTGAAACCATGATCCCACGAGAATGGTACAGTCGAACCATCCGCCAGACGAAGATGAGGTGGGGGGCGAACAAAGAAAAAGTGAGATTTCCAAAAAGGGTTGCTAGAAACAGGGGCATCAAAAATTGCTCAACTAGGCCTCTGACTAGCAAAGAAATACCCGCGATTAGAAGAACTGGAAATATTGAACCGGAAAAGTTGCGTAAAGTTACGAAAGGAAGGTTTAAACCCTTTCGCGATCATCAGGACAGAAAAGAAAACCAGGAAGGCCACAGAATTTGGAACTAATTGTGTCAAGGACACACTAAATATTTTCAGGATATCAAGGAAGAGGGGAGACAACGGAAGACGGAGGCCGCTATTAAAGTGAGCCGTGTAAAAGGCGCGACATCCTTCCGGTGGAGAAGTGACCCTATCAGAAGGGGAAGGTAGAATTATCTCGGAACCCTCGGGGAAATATTTGGTATAATTGTTCACAACCTCCGGAAAAGTATCCACTGTATAAGCACAAGCTAGGTCCTCAATTGGTTCAGAAATCTGAGGAGCAGTGCCTTTGCCCTTTTTGGCTCGGGCAGCAACCTCTGTGTCGGAAAGGATCTGTACCTTAAAAGTATCTTCTACAGGAACGACGAATTCAGAATTTGCAGCTTGTTCGCCCAAAAGATTAGAGCGCAATTCCTCCTCGTTAATAGGAGCAACATTCTCCCTCGAGGAAGAAGAAGATTTTCTTAAAGAAGCCATGTTTTCAGACTTTCGAAGGATATAAGTCGATAAAATGAAAACTTTATATGATGAATGACAAAGCAAGAAAATGACTACGAATTATAAGCAAGTATAAAGGAAAAATGACGAACTCAAAGGTCACCTATTTATACTAAGATGAGAAAAGGCGTGTCGAACTCATCACAACTAATCACATTCCCGCCAAAAACGGAAGGAGATTAAAAGCCTCCCGAATGGACGCGTGGCGATTCGTAATTGGAAGAGAAAACGACTATCTATGATATGTAGCACTCTTTTCCTTACTTAAGATTTTTTTCCCACAGGGTTTTTTCTTAAGAAAGGTTTTTAACGAGGCTCCATTCATAGAAGACAGACAGTCGTAAAAGAATTATCTACTTCTACGAGCTTCTATTATCTATACGCTCGAAGAAGTGAGGGAGTACTGATGGGGGCTATTTCGCACCCTATATACTATCCGGATCGACTAAAGAATATAAGATCGGTTCGACCAAATCAGACAGTTCGGGATCATCTTATCGACCCGGCCGAATACTGCTCTCATCGACTAGAAGACTATACTCCAGACCCAAGAAGATATTTGGGCCGAGTCCTATTAGGACTAAGTTTCCTTGTAACTCTAGGTTTAGCATGATATAAATACCTAGTTAATCATTGTATTAAACAACTCCGAAAACTCGGAACTACAAGGCAAATACGCCATTGAATTCTGAATAAAACTGCATAACTCATTATTATTCAATAAAGAAAAGAGCTTTCTCTTCATATTTGTGTTATTTCTGCGTTGGTTTGAATATTTTACTTTCTGTTCTTACGATATAGCTCTTCCTTGAGATTGATCCATCCTGAATAAAGTAACATAGCCCCATAAAATATATATATTGATAACCCCCAATATTACAAATTCACTGATACCATTTAACCCGACGAAAACCGGTTAAATCATCAAGTCATAAGCTTTAGCGATGCCGATCGACCTTCCGATGTAACCTGGGATACAAATGAGGATGATCCGGATTTTTCCATGGTGTTGACACTAAAAATAGCTAATTACGAAGTCAAAAGAATTTTGGTTGACAATGGAAGTTCGGCAAAAATTATCTCCTCAGAGGCCCTCACTCGAATGAATCTACAACATCCTCACCTCGATCGAGTAGCCACTCCTTTAGTCGGGTTCGGAGGTTCAGAGATTGTCCCTTTAGGAACCATTCTATTAAGCACAACTCTAGGGACAAAACCCAAAAGCGTAACAAGGATGATAAAATTTCTGGTGGTTGAAACGCCTTTTGCCTACAATGCTATATTGGGAAGACCTGCTCTAAATACCTTCAAGGCAATAGTATCTACTTACCATCAAAAGGTGAAATTTCCGACGGACGGTGGAGTAGGGGAAGTACGAAATGACCAATACATGGCTTGGGAATGTTACAACTCATCTTTAAGCATTAAAAAGAAAGTGGAGCCCGAAACCCCAACAAAAAGAAAATTGGTTGATTTAGAATCAGGCCCTGCCTCGAATTTACCAATTCCCGAAACTGAAAAGCTGCAAGGAAAGAAAGGAAAGAATGTAGACATGAGCATACAGGCATCTGATCATAAGAAGGTGATATTGGTCCCAGGATATCCGGAGAAAGTCACCAGAATTGGAACAGAACTAAGTGAAGGAATGGAGTCAATGCTCTTGGAATTCTTATAAGAAAATGTAGACGTGTTTGCCTGGAGCTCAAACGATATTGTGGGAATCGATCCGCGCGTAATTACACACTCTTTAAACATCGATCCTAAGGCTAAGCCGGTGAGACAAAAGAAGCGTAACCACAGACATGAAAAGGACAAAATAATCAAGGCGGAAGTCGATAGGTTACTAGCTGCTGGTCAAATCAAGGAAATCAAGTTCACCGAGTGGCTATGTAATGTGGTTCTGGTCTCCAAGGGAGACAAAGCCGAAAATAAGTGGAGGATGTGCAACGATTTTACTGATTTGAACAAACTATGCCCAAGGGATCCTTACCCGCTACCCAGGATTGATATGTTGGTAGATTCCACTGCGGGTTTTGTGTTTTTTAGCATGATGAATGCTTTCCAGGGCTTTTACCAAATTTTCATGAACGAGAAGGATCAAGACAAAACCGCATTCATCAGCGAGCAAGGAGTATATTGCTTCATAGTTATGCCGTTCGGTCTAAGAAATGCGGGCGCAACTTATCAGAGGCTAGTCAATATGATGTTCAAAGAATTGATAGGTGAATTCATGGAAGTTTATGTGGACGATATGCTGGTAAAAAGCATGACAGAAGAAGACCACATTAAACATTTAGGCAGATGCTTCGAGATATTGAGAAAATATGGAATGAAATTGAACCCAGCAAAATACACTTTCGGGGTACGATCGGGGAAGTTCCTTGGATATCTTGTCCACGAGAGAGGGATCGAAGCTAACCCAGAGAAGATCCGAGCAGTGATCAACCTTCAACCACCAAAGAAACTTTCAGATGTTCAGAGCTTGGTCGGAAAAATCATCTCGTTGAATAGATTTATCTCTAGATCCGCCGACAAGAGTTTGCCATTTTTCAAGCTACTGCGCAAGTCGAAGGTTTTCAAGTGGAATGCCGAATGTGACAAGGCTTTCGAAGACCTAAAAACATACTTAACTTCACCTCCTATGCTGGCTAAGCCCACGGATGGAGAACCCTTGTACCTCTACATAGCCGTTTCAAACGAGGCTGTTAGTTCGGTACTGGTAAAGTTAGAGGATTCCGTGCAAAAACCGGTCTATAACTTAAGCAAATTGTTACAAGGTGCAGAAAAGAATTATATGGAGATCGAAAAATTTGCACTTGCTTTGGTAGTTGCTGCACGAAGACTGAGGCCCTATTTTCAAACTTATAAGGTTATTGTCTTGACAAACCAACCTTTAAGGCAGGTCTTATCTAAGCCAGAAGCATCCGGTCGATTAATTAAATGGGCAATTGAATTGGGGCAATTCGAGATTGAATACCTGCCACGAACAGCAGTAAAGGCGCAAGTACTAGCTGACTTCCTATTGGAATCCACTAGTCTGAAAAGCATAGAGAATGAAGAAAATTCTGAAATAAACTTGCTAGCAAAGGTTGAGGATCCAACATGGTTAATGCACGTCGATGGCTCTTCAACCAGGGAAGGAGGCGGAGCAGGAATTCATTTTCAAGGACCCAATGGCGAAGTTTTGAGTTACGCCATAACTTTTGATTTCGTCGTTACAAACAATGAAGCGGAGTACGAAGCCTTGGTTGTGGGGTTAGAGATGGCCTTAAAGGCAAAGGTAAGATCAATTACTGTGCTGACAGATTTTGAACTTGTCCACAGGCAAGTGAAGGGCATTTACGAAGCGAAGGAGTTCAACATGATAAAATATTTAAACAAGGCAAAAAGTCTGATATCACAATTTGAAAAGTTTGACATTCAGCCTGTTCCTAGAGAAGAAAATTTGTGGGCTGACTTGTTGTCAAAATTCACTGGTATAGCGGACGGAAAGAAGGAAAGGAATATTACATGGCTATTGTCGAACACATCCGCTATCGATCTGGATGTCACTCCTGGCATCGACGTCATGGAAATCAACAAACAAAGGATCTCTTGGATCTACCCCTTTATTGATTATCTAAAGAAAGGAGAACTGCCAGAAGATGCTAACGAAGCCAGAAGGATTAAGTATCGATCCCCATCATTTACCCTGATTGATGATAAACTCTACAAACGATCCTCCTCTGGAATTCTATTAAAATGTATCTCTGAAAATCAATATGATATGATTCTAAGAGAAGTTCACGAGGGAGAAGCAGGAAATCATGGCGGAGCTCGAGCATTAGCCCTAAAATGTTCGAGGACGGGGTATTATTGGCCAACTCTCTTTTATGATGCGGTAGATTATGTGAAGAGGTGTCATCATTGTCAAATTCATGTGAATTTGATTCATCAGCCAGCCGAGCAGATGCACTCTATCCCAATCTGTTGGCCGTTCGATAAGTGGGGTATCGACATCGTCGGTCCCTTCCCGACCGCTAGATCAAGGAAGAATTATGTATTGGTTGCGGTCGAATATTTCAGTAAATGTGTCGAATGTGTAGCTTTGACCAAGATCACGCAGTTTCAAGTTATAAATTTTCTATGGAAAAATATTGTTTGTCGATTCGGAATTCCCAGAGTCCTAATCTCCGACAATGGAACGCAATTTGCCGGCAAGAAGGTCACAGATTGGTGTGAGAAGTTTGGGATACAGCAAAACTTCGCATCGGTAGGGCACCCTCAGGCCAATGGACAAACAGAGGTCGTAAATAGAGAGATCGTTCGATCTCTAGAAAAGCGGTTATTTGACGCAAAGGGAAAATGGCTCGATGAACTCCCAGGAGTTTTATGGGCTTATAGAACCACTGTAAAAGCAGCTACAGGGGAAACTCCTTTCAGCCTAGTGTACGGATCGGAAGCGGTCATTCCAGTTGAGAATTTGATATCTTCTCCCAGAATCGAATTTATGATCCCGAAGAAAATTAATCGTTGAGGGAAATGGAAGTCAATCATGCAGATAGCAAAAGGGATCGAGCTAAGCTGAAAATTCAGGCCACAAAATCCAACATGGAAAAGGCGTACAATCAAAAGGTTAGAATCTGAACCTTTAAGGTCGGAGATCTGGTACTGAAAAAAGTAGAAGTCTCAAAACATGTCGGAAAGCTTCAGCCCAACTGGGATGGTCCTTATGTAGTAGTCGAAGTAGGGAAGAAAGGTTCTTACAAGATTGCTCATCCAAATGGGGAAGTCTTACCTCGATCTTGGAATGCCATAATTTAAGAAGATATTATGGAAGATGAAGATTATTTAGCAGTTTCTAGACTACATGTTATGTTATTGTTCTATTGCGTTTTTTATTCCTTATGTTCTCGAAGATTATCTATTCAACAAAATTATTCGCAAAGATATTATCAATTTATCATATTCAAAGTTATTATAGCCTATCTCTATGCATATCTATCAAGTATCGAATAAGGGTGAAAGATGTTGCTATGCCCCTTGGATCAGCAAAATGGGTGACGACCCACAAAAAATGACTAAGGGTGAAAGCCGTTGCTATGCCCCTTAGATCGAAATAAATTAAAGGGTGAAAGTTGTTACTACGACCCTCAGGTGAAAGCTGTTGCTATGACCGATCAAAACGACTAAGGGTGAAAGCCGTTGTTATGCCCCTTAGATCGAAATAAATTAAAGGGTGAAAGATGTTGCTACGACCCTCAGGTGAAAGCTGTTGCTATGACCGATCAAAACGACTAAGGGTGAAAGCCGTTGCTATGCCCCTTAGATCGAAATAAATTAAAGGGTGAAAGCTGTTGCTACGACCCTCAGGTGAAAGCTATTGCTATGACCGATCAAAACGACTAAGGGTGAAAGCCGTTGCTACGCCCCTTAGATCGAAATAAATTAAAGGGTGAAAGCTGTTGCTACGACCCTCAGGTGAAAGCTGTTGCTATGACCGATCAAAACGACTAAGGGTGAAAGCCATTGCTACGCCCCTTAGATCGAAATAAATTAAAGGGTGAAAGCTGTTGCTACGACCCTCAGGTGAAAGCTGTAGCTAAGACACCATGTTCAAATTATCAGTTATCCTAAAAATCCGACTATATCATATTTCGAACTACGATGAGGATCAAATATTTTGTTCGATGACAATTACATAGTTCGATTATTAGAGTTATTATCCTGTCAACTATCAAAGATCTGCAAAGAATATTATTTATGGCTCGAGCTTCCGAGGCAAAGGAATTAATAATCGATTACTATGGATAAGAAGCGAGTTTACAGATCAAAAAGCGAGGATAATAAAGAAGAATAAATATTTCATTCATAAGTTTTTACTAGTTACAAGAGAACTCTCGATTACAATAAGGAGAGTCGAGTTTACATCCAAAAAGATCTAGTTACAAATGCTCAACCCTACACTAAGACACTTGAGTAGTCGAAGGAGAAAAGGGAAGCTAATACACTTCTACCCTTCATCCAATGCATCCGCGCTGATCGGTCCGCGCACGACCGGGTCGAAAAGCAGGAAAGCAACCACAGTAGGAATCATCTCTAGCGATTCCGAAGACAACATCCTTCAAGAAGCATCATGAAGAGGTTGAAATCGAGTGCAGGAAAACTCCTTCAGCAGTTGACCCACTATCCCGACTGGATGGACGACAGGATACAGGGATTCGACCCTGCCCAAAGGATTTGGAATCAGAGAGAGCAGGTCGTCTACCGGTATCCTGGTCGCAATCTTTTTCGTCTATCGATATCCTAGACGAAGTAAAGTCTTATTTGGAGACAAGAAAATCAAAGAAAAGAGTTCGGGTACGGATCTCAAACATAACTATTGGGGATCGAATTCGAATATGGGATGTCATTACTAAAGACATACTGTCATCCAATAAAAGAGAAAATCACTCGAGCACAAGCTTCGAATATATTATCACAGAAAAGTAAAAAGGCGATGGTAAAAAGGAACCATCCTAGGCTATTTATAGGAAGAGGAAACAGACATTGACGGCTCAGATTTACCATAGGGAACGGCCGTGATGCGAGCGATAAATGCGCCGACTGTTGCACTTCCGGAGAAATAAGGGACTGATTGGTTAGAATTGATTATTTCAAACTTAAGATAAGGGGAGCTATGCTATTAAGGAGTTATTGATCGGGGATAAAATATCTATACGATGACGGTAATCCGGTAACATTCTAACTGCAAGGGTCGAACTTTGACAATAGCAAATATTTAAACAAGAAGCCAAGCATCACAGAAGGGCATAACAATTATAAAAAGGCACGAGGCCCAATATATCATCCAAATTCGAAGAAAAATAGCAGAAACAAAAAGATTATTCAGAATACAGCACAACCAAGGAAAATAAAATAGAATTACAACAACACTGTTCCGAGAAAAGTTACACAAAGTTATGATCATGAAGAGCCTTTCGAAGCTCAGCACTACGGGCTGCATAACCACGATTATAAGCCTCTTTTTCGCGAAGGTCGAAGTCCTTCTTCTCCTGCTCATAGAGCCCTTTGAGCATCTCAAGCTCCTTGCTCAATTGTTGAAAGAGCCCTTCTCCCTGTACCTTATTAGCCTTCTCTTTCTCTAAAGCCAATTTTTCCTCAAGAACAAGACCCAACTCACCGTTCGTTTTTTCCAGCTCGAGGGTAATAGTAGCACGCTGACTCAACTCCCGCTCAACTAACACCTTCAATTCGAGAAAGTCTTGCCTAGCATATATTTGAAAGAGTTAGTTCTCCTAAAATATATATATATATATATATATATATATATATATATATATATATATATATATATATATATGGGAGTAGAAAGGAGAACCTGAGATAGAAAATTAGATCCAGACTGAAACAGATCCGAGGGATTTTTCCCCTTAGACGCCTCGGCTTCAGGAATAAGAGGATCAGCCTCCGATGGATTCTCAACAAAATTCTCGAGCTCCACTTCCCGAGCAGGCTCATCCCGAGCAGACTCATCCTTCGATTCTCGAGGAGGGGATCCAGAGATATGAAGGCCAGAAGAATTCTCAATCTTCAAGGACTCAGTATAATCCTTTTGAAATTCAGTTTCAAGCTTTGAAGGCTCGACAGGTGCTCCAGAAACTAAAGAGCCATCTCCAGTAGGGGTCAGTTTAGGTTTCTTACCCAAACCTCTTGTCGGAGAACCTTCATTCCCAGTGACAAGATCCTGCAGGTTCTCGATTGGGGTGGTTATCTCAGAGTAAGGTCTTTTATCAGAAGAAAGGGATAATGCCTTTTGTCTAGCTACTGCCCGATGGGAAGTGTCAAGATCTTTCGGTGGAGAAGCCCCGAGCTCCTCGTTAAGTTCCTCATCCAAAATTGATTGGTTAAGACCAACTTTGGAATGTTTTGATGAAGCCTGTTTCTCCTTTTTTGTCTCCCCACCTTTGGAAGTTTTGGGGGAAGCGGCAGTTGTTTTCGGGGAAGCCTTGGAAAGCTTGTTCTCTTTGGTTGGTTTTTGATCTTTAGATGGACCTTTGCTCTTGGTGCCACCCAATAACAGTTTGGGATTGATGGGCTTACCCAATATTTGATCCATAGCAAGCGAAGAAGTAAATTTGAAAGCTCGAAAATAGATACTAAGCGCAAAGCTCCGATCTTAGTGATTAAGAATGATAGATAAATGACTTGAAACAGCCCAGATATTTATAGAAGCGACATCTTATCTCTGCAATAATTAAACCGTTCGCGACTGTTGAGGGGCTCAGATAAAAGGGGAACGATAAACATTCGATCGAAAAACAACAAAATTTCATTCATACGTTAGCTTCTACAAATTGAGAAGGATATACATGTTATAAAAAGAAATCATAGGAAGAAGACCCTATTACAAAAATGCTACCCCTATTACATAACTATTATAAACAATCCACCCCTAAGATTCGAAACATAGGTTGGTCCTTTCGAGAAAACAGATCCAATGTCTAAATTAACGCCGAAGACGATACTCAGCTACAAGAATGGTCGTTCGGCTCATCATCTAACCTGCGTCCTAAAGAAGACTCGAGATTATCATCCGACAACTCAAGATCATCAGGGTTCGGCATCGGGAAGTCAAACTCCTCGACAAAAAGGGCAAAATGATGGTCCTGCCAATTTGTATTCTCCTTAGGCAAAGAAGAAGCTTTATAATCCTTCCCTTTCGCATTCTTATAAGGGTTCATATATTGAAGATATTCATACATCTTATTCGGAATCCTCTTGGCCGAGATTAGCTGTTGAACCCCTTTGTAGAAGATCGTTTGGAGAACCCCACCTGTCCTTTTCTGAATTAAGGGATCTAGCACAGGGGACTGCAAAAACTCTCGAATAGCTGGAATTACGGCTTCTTCTCGACCTTGGGCATATGCTCGCTCGGAATCTTGCTTCGCTTGCTCAAGTTCGATCTTCACTTTCTTGAGTTCTTCCTCGAGGGCACTTTTCTCTTTAACAGCGGATAACAAGTCTTCTTCTACGGATGTGGTATGTTTCTTATTGGCAGTCTCCAACTCCTCCTTCACCTTCGACAATTCTCGTCGACTAGCAAATAATTTGCTTGTGACGTCATCTAATTGAGCTCGAAGGGTTCTATTCTCGGACGAAGCCTGTGCGAGCGCATTATGGGCTTCTTGCGACTCTTGTTCTAACAAAGACAAACGATATGTCTGTAGTGCAAAATAATCCCCAGCCTACGAAGAAAAAATGGTATCAGCTTAACAGCCAAGAAGTCAAATGGGATATTCAGATCTAAAAACAATTATTACCTCCTGGTATGTTCGAGAAAAGTTACTCAGGACATCAAAGTCGCTTTTAACGGTGTGATCAAGAAGATCCCGTTTGAAACGTCCAACCATAAAAATCCGAGTGGCCTTGTCGAACTCGTTCTCACCATCTTGGCCAAGATCGGACGAAACAGTTCCTTCTTATGGATAACCAGCAGCTCTACACCCGCGAAAATGATCACTCATAAAGTCAGCTACGTCCGGCTCCGACCTGCCTGGTCGACATGGAACTGAGTCTGAACTTCTACCGAATGGTTTTTCTCTTCTCGAAGGACCTGGATGTTCGGCGTACTGTATCTGATTCATACGTCTCTCTTGTTCTTGTTTGCCCAGAATGCGGGTCCAGGAATATTGACTATAACCAGCGGAGGATGGATTAGAAGTGTCGATCGAGAATACACTACGCAGAGGGCCAGCTACTGCTGGATTTAAGGAACTCGAGCTCCCAACCCCTCTCAATGCTGGGTATACGTCTGGGTTATTAATTGGATTAGTGATCAGATTATCCGCTCCCATTCCTCGTTCTGTCTTCCTCCTCTTCGGATGAGGTTGGAACTGGCTTCGCGTGTTTTCGGGCCGAGCGATCCCGATCGACTTAATAGCAGACGCTTGAAACCCCTCCACGAGTTGACCTGTGAGGAAAAAGTCATCGTGCTCATAACATCGAGCGAACGTATACATCCCACAATGGAATTAAGCGAAAAACTCATTAATAACTTACTCAAAGGAGGCAAAGCATGGGACGAAGTGGCTGACTCGGTCGTGTCTCTGAAGGATCGGATAGTCCCGCCGGGTGGGTGGATGGACGAAGGATGAGAGAATTCGAGTGCTGGTGCAGGATAGTTACACTTGCTTAGACCGGCTAATCTTAAAATCCTTTCTTGTACAAGGAGCATGGTCTGAAAAGGATCGGATCGGAGCTGGTTCAAAAACTCGTCAGAAAATTGAGGATTAACCTTTTCCTTGATCTTGCGACGACCGTACAACCAAGGCTCTTCACCATCCCATCGGTATGGTCTAGTTTTAGAACTACCCGCGGAACGAACATCGGGACCTTTAACGTAGAAAAATCTTCTTTTCCAACCTTTGGTTTTGTCCATAGCCACGGTCAAAAGAATAGGCTGGTTCAACCCCTGCGAGAATGAGACGAACCCCGCATTGGAACCCCTAGACATGCTCATCTGAAATACCTGCCAAAAATTTCGAAAAGAAGCCTCCTCTCCTTTGGTCTCCATGAGAACGCTGAACGCGACAATATATGCTATAGAATTCGGAAGGATTTGAGCGGGGGTCAGAGAGAGAAAGGAAATGATGTTTCTTAATAAAGGAATAAAAGGAATACGCAGTCCATGCGAAAATTGTTTGTCATAGAAAGCCTGGCACCCAGGCGGGGGAGAAGTTATGCGATCACGATAGGAGGGAATGACGATCGAAAATCCCTCCGGAAGAAATTTGCCAAACTCTTCTTCCAAACTAGCACGGTCTTCCTGAACGAAGATGCAAGAAGTTAGTTCCGCACCAAGGTCAGCCCGGCTATGACCCCTCGATCCGGAAGGAGCCTCAGACCTGTATATCCTGACGAAAACATTATCACCAATGTTGCGTCTCTCCACTTCATTCTCTTGAAGATCCTCAGCCTGATTAGTTTCTTCGCGCTCGAGATGGATTTCCCCCTCTTCGAAGTCATCGATAAGCTTAAAATCAGGATCGGATTCGGGATCCTCTCCGATTAAGCCCTTACCCCTTGACTTTCTCAAACTGGACATTATAAACAGATATTATTGAATGAAAAGGACGGCTTATGCGATCTTGACGCTCCGATCTCCAAAATAAATGGCTCTGGAGGTAATTTTCAGCAATATAACATATATATATGCTAAAAAAGGTGAATTGCAAACCGGCCCCTGAGTGGTCACAACGGTTGAGCTCCCTCAAAGAAAATTCAAAACTATCTTCCGGGAATTTACATCTTAGACCCATATACCTACTGTAATCGCGAGTGTCACGGTGAACGATACGAAAAGACATCACGGCCGAAGAGTTATTTCAAGGAAATGGCGAGAAATTTTTAGCATCAAAATTTGTACCTAGGCGAGTTCATCATATGGTTCTAAAGATATGCACTCTTTTTCCTTGATTCGGTTTTTATCCCAATGGGTTTTTCCGAATGAGGTTTTTAACGAGGCATATCCAAAGAAACATTGGAATAATTTTCTCATCCTAACGTTCGATATCAACTTCTTCGAGCTTAAGCTTCACTTTGCACTCGAGAAGTGGGGGAGTATTGATGAGGGGTATTTTGGACTCTACCTTGGGAAGCTCGGACAAGGGAAAAGAGTATGGAATCCGACCTCGCTGAGGTAGAGTCAAGTCCGAATCACGGCCTTTTACAATCCGATCAACCGTTAAGCATTCGTGGTCGAGGTTACTGTTGGGCCGATCAAAGGCCCAAGCCCTTGGGCCAAAGAAATGTATCCCTGTGGGTGGAGTAGCTGGCTCAGCATTTTTCATTATAAATACCATCTGCATTTATGACGACATACACGCTTTCCCAGGTGCACTACGTTCGAAGCTATAGCTCGGATAGATTATGTTGGATGAAGATGAAGATGAAGTGCAAAGAAGACAAGTAATTAAGGGAAGGTTTTGATGAATTCCAAAACATCATAATCAGCTAAGTATGGAAGCTTAGTTCCCTTAGAAGAATTTTGAACAAGTAAAAGAAGATATCAGAAGAGTTCAAAGTTCAAAGCCCAGAAGACTAGTGATCTCATGCTGAAACAGCGAACAGAAGGGTAGGTCATCAGCCGAGTCAAATCAGATTGGTTCAGTATTTGATCAGCAGAGTGCCTATCAGATGAGTCATTTTGATCAGCAGAGTTCAAGAGATCAAGAGATTAGTTCAACGGTAATAAATGCCCCAAGTGTAATAAATGCTGGAAGAGAAGGGTAGTAATGACAAATGATTGGAATTAACTCTCGGATCAGCAGAGTGCATTTAATGCAGCTACAGAGAAGTACAGCAGAAAAGGTACTGTAGCAGGTTACCGTTCTAATTTCGGGCTAAGGCTATGGATTTGAAGATTTGATTTGCTTCAACGGTCTTATTTTCAAATTCAAGTATAAAAGGAGTTGATTTAAACGAGCGAGATACACAACAACAATCAGAGATTTTGCATTCGAAGGAGAAAATTTATCTAAGTCTCAAAAGCTCAAACAGCTCACTCGTCTGGTGGAAGTCATCTGTTGACAGAAACCCAGTTGAAGAAAACAGAAAAACATTATCTGAGTGATTTTGTAATAGCTGAGTGTTGTGCGAAGTTAGAATCCATCTTTGTGAGTGATTCTACTTTAGAGGATAGGACTTCTGAGTGATTTCCTATTGTGAGCTTATAGCCTTTTCATTTGTTGTCTAGGTGTAAGTGGAGAAATATTGTAATCTTTGTGATTATAGTATAACCCAGAATCTAAGTGATCTGGAAGAGTGGACTAAAGGATTTTTATCCATATAACCACTATAAAAAT
Source organism: Penstemon barbatus (assembly GCA_003313485.2). Classification (NCBI taxonomy): domain Eukaryota; kingdom Viridiplantae; phylum Streptophyta; class Magnoliopsida; order Lamiales; family Plantaginaceae; genus Penstemon; species Penstemon barbatus. Next base: position 55,317,461 of record CM064877.1, on the reverse strand, counting down.
TCTTTGTGTTATCTTGCATTCAAGTTTTCTTGCATATTTAAAGACTGCATATTTAAACACTTTGAATTATCTAAAAGATTTTAAAAGGAGTTTGTAAAACTGGGGATAAAATCTTTTAAGAACTTAGTCTACTTGTGAAAAACACTTTCAAACATCCGCTGCAAGTATACTCTTTGAAAAACTGTTTTGCTGAAAAACAGCTAAGTACTTGTAAGAAGAGTGGTCAGTCTGCTGTTCAAGATTTGTTCACGATCAGCTAAGTCTGCTTACTGTTCTTCATCAGCTTAGTCTGCTGACAGAAGACTGAAAAGTTTTTAAGTTCAAAAATTTTCAGAGGTCTATTCACCCCCCCCCCCTCTAGACCTCATCTGACCACTTGGGACCAACAAGTGGTATCAGAGCAGGTGGTTCATTAGAATCAGCTGCCTGATCAACGAGCTTGATCCAAGTGTTTTTCAAAGGTTTTAAAACTTTTCAAAAGAGCATTTTTTTTGAAAAACCAAAACTTTTTGAAAAATGGATTGTATCAGCCATGTTCCCCACATTGCTGGTATGTCTTTTGAAGACTGGAAGATTAGAATGGAAATCTTTCTAGCAGCCTACAATGACAACATGTATACATGTATCATTAAAGGTCCATTCAGATTCACAAAGACCATAAAAATAAATGAAGTCGATACGGTTGTGAAAAAAGACCTTCATGAGATGACTCCCGAAGAAATCAAGCTATTCAATCTGGATAAAGTCGGAAGATTCATCATGACTAAAGCCCTGGACAATGATCGGTTTGACAAGGTCAAACATTGCAAGACTGCAAAAGAGATGTGGGATAAAGTCAGAGATATGAGCGAAGGGAACGACGCCATAAAAGAGCATCAGCTGAGTGTTGCTCTAGAAAAGCTGGATAACTTCAAGATGAAATCCTCTGAAACCATTGATCAGATGGATACAAGGTTTACAAAAATATTAAATGAAGTATTGAAGCTTGGAAAAACCTTCACAGACAAGGAGATAACCATCAGAGTACTGAAGGCCTTACCTCCTAAGTTCAACATGAAGGTGACAGCAATGGAAGAATCAAGGGATTTGGGAAAAATCTCTCTTACTGAGCTGTTCTTTGTACTCAAGGCATTCGAGTATAAACTGCCTAGGATGGGTATTGAAGAAACCTCAACTTCAGGACCCACAGCTGTCTTAGTTGCTGCTGAAAACACCAGGAGACCAGCACATAAAAGTCAAGATGTGGACTCATCTGATGAAGCATCACTACTCAACAAGAAGGAGTACACTGCTGGAGATGTAGCATTATTGATGAACAACTTCAAGAAGTTCTATAAGAGAAAGATGAAAAACAAATACAATCATGCTGCTTCTACTTCTAAACCTAACTCTTCTTCTCAAGAAAAAGATGATTATAAAGCAAAACTAATGTGTTATAACTGCAGGAAATTGGGACATTTCATCAGAGACTGTCCATATCCAAAAGCAGAGAAATACACTGAGGAAGATAAGAGAATCAGAAAGGAAAGAAAGCATCAAAGAGGGAAAGCAATGGTAGCTGAAGCAGAAAAGGTTGCTGCTGTCTACTCATCTGATTCAGATTCAGACACGTCTGATGAAGAATCTTCTGATGAAGAGAAACCTGCTCTCCTCTGCCTGATGGCTAAGGAATCTGATGACTCAGAGGATGAGGTAACTCCTCAAGATAATGAACTATTTAATTCTCTAGAGCAAATGATGTTGAATAATACTACTATTGCTGGAGAATTTGTTAAGCTTAAGGAAGAGATGAACTTGCTAAAAGAGCAAAATAACTCACTGAAACTTAAAGCTGAAAAGCCTAAAGAATCAGCTGAGTATAAACAGCTTGAGCAAGAGCATGAATCTCTGAAAGCTGAATGTGAGGTCTATAAAGGAAAAATCATGGAACTTGAGAAAATTATTGAGTCTCATGATAAGTCAACTGTTGCATCCATGCATACATCTAGTAAACAGGAGACACCTTTAGAAAAGGATAAACTAGAATTGAACCATACTGAAAAATTCATTTCTGCTGACAATAGTAAGGTCATTCTGTATGTTCAAACTTCTAAACCTACCTCATCTGAGAAAGTGGTAAAGGAGAAGAAATCTCCTAAGGCTAAAAAGAGCAAAGAGCCTAGTGTAGAAAAACAGACTAGTAAACCCAAACAGAAGAGTCCTAGGAAGTCTTCTGATAAGGTTAAGACTAATCAGACTAGTAAGAAAACTAAGTCGTCTGTTAATGAGCAAGCTGTAAGTAAACCAAAGAAGCATAAGAATAAGAAAAATCAAAATGCTTGGTATGGAAATGAGTCATATTATGTGCAACCTGCTGCATATCATCCTATGTATCATGCACCTCAATTTCCTAGTTACTATGCACCTTACCCTGCTCATCCAATGCATGCATATCCTGCTTATCATGCACCTTACCCTGCTTATGAACACTATTCTTATCATACTGATCATCAACATGACTTATCTGCTAATTATGATAAAAATGAAACTGTTCATGCTCCTGTTAAAACTCAGAAACCTAAGAAGCCTAAGACATCAACATCTTGGGTTGTCAAAGGTGAAACTAATCCTTCAGGACCCTCTCAATAAGGGTACCTAAAACAATTTTATTTTTGTTTTGTAGGATAGGATTAGGAGTAGGAGTAAAGTAGAGAAGATTTGGTACTTGGACAGTGGATGTTCAAGGCACATGTGTGGAAGCATACATGAGCTGACTGATGCAGTTGCTGTGGATGGTCCAAATGTTACATTTGGGGACAGCAAAGAAGGCAAGATTAAGGCTAAAGGAAGATTGATAAGAGGAAACATAGAGATATCTGACGTCTCATATGTCAAAGGCCTCAAATATAATCTGCTAAGCATAAGTCAATTTTGTGACAAAGGATATTCAGTCATCTTCTCAACAGATAAGTGCTACGTTGAACAGATTGGTACAAAGAAGGTAATCTTATCTGGAAAGAGACAAGGGAATGTCTACATAGTCGACTGGAATTCTGCTGACAAAAATTCAAGTGTTTGTTTGGTGGCTTCTACACCAAGTGAAGTTAGCTGGCTATGGCACAAAAGGATGAATCATTTAAACTTCAAGACCATCAACAGATTAATCAAGAATGATTTGGTAGAAGGGATTCCAAAAACAGTCATGAGCAAAGACAAGCTCTGTGACGCCTGTCAGAAGGGTAAACAAATCAAGTCATCGTTCAAGAGTAAGAAGCATCAATCCTCTGAAAGGATATTGGAGCTACTACATATGGACTTATTTGGACCCATTGATCCAGTCAGTAATGGTGGAAAGAAATACTGCCTAGCTGTCGTGGATGATTATTCAAGATATACTTGGGTGATTTTCATGAAGAAGAAAAGTGAAACCAAGGAACATCTTACCAATCTGATGGAACTGATCCAGAATGAGAAGAGTATCAAAATATTGAAGATCAGATCAGATAGAGGGACAGAGTTTACAAACTCTACGGTTGAAGAGTATTGTAATATCAAGGGAATACATCATGAGTATTCAGCTGCTAGAACCCCTCAACAGAATGGTGTTGCTGAAAGGAGAAACAGAACACTGAAGGAAGCTGTCAGGACCATGATAGTTGAAGCTAAGCTGCCACAAAGATTTTGGGCAGAAGCAACAAATACAGCATGCTTTACCCAAAACAGATGCATGATCAACAAAAATCAGAACAAGACTCCATATGAAGTTTGGAACAACAGGAAACCAAACGTTCATTACTTTAAGATTTTTGGTTGTAAATGTTTTGTATTGAATAATGGGAAAAATCACCTTACTGCATTTGCAGAAAAGGCTGATGAAGCTGTTTTCGTAGGATACTCTACTGTTAGTAAAGCCTATAGAGTTTTCAATAAAAGAACATTACTAATAGAAGAATCTATCCATGTAGTATTTGATGAACCAAACCAATCTTCTGAAAAGAATCAAAGCACTAATCAAGATCTATCTACTGATTTACAGAAGTTAAGTGTTGGAAGGAATGAAGAATATGTTCCCATCATACTACCTAATCTAAACTCAGCTGATAACTCAAGTGCTGTTCAAAATCACAGTGCTGATTGTCTAACAGACGAGTTGCAAACAGCTGACAGACCAGAGACTGTTCAACAGACTGCAAATGTTCAACAGACTACTACTGCGACTCCAACAGTAGTGTTGCAAGATCAAAACAGAGGACAACATTCAGACCTGCAACCTGATCTCAGATGGCTCAGAAATCACCCACCAGAGTTAGTGATTGGTGATCCATTAGATAGAGTGAAAACAAGAAGAGCTGCTGCACAAGATGCCATGTTTGTCACATTTCTATCTCAAATAGAGCCTAAGCAAATTGAAGAAGCTCTCAATGATTCCTTCTGGATAGAAGCTATGCAAGAAGAGTTGAATCAATTTGAAAGGAATGAAGTCTGGTACTTAGTTCCTAGACCAAGTCATCAAAGAGTAATTGGCACTAAATGGGTTTTCAGAAATAAGATGAATGAAGATGGTGTTGTCACCAGAAATAAAGCAAGATTAGTGGCCAAGGGTTATTGTCAAGAAGAAGGAATTGACTTTGATGAAACTTTTGCACCAGTAGCAAGACTTGAAGCAATCAGACTGTTTCTAGCCTATGCTGCTTACAAGAACTTCACTGTCTATCAGATGGATGTGAAGTCTGCTTTTCTCAATGGAGAACTGCAAGAAGAGGTATATGTTGAACAACCTCCTGGATTTGAAGTCTATCAAGAAGAGGACAAAGTATATCGTCTGAAGAAAGCCCTCTATGGACTGAAACAGGCTCCAAGAGCATGGTATGATACCTTATCTGATTTTCTTTTAATTAAAGGATTTCATAAAGGTAAGGTGGATAAAACCTTGTTCACTATTGAATGGGAGAATCATATATTAATTGTGCAAATATATGTGGACGATATCATTTTTTGTTCAACCAACCAACAGATGTGTGACAAGTTCTCTAAGCTGATGCAGAATAAGTTTGAAATGAGCATGATGGGAGAACTTAATTATTTTCTTGGTTTACAAGTTAAACAGCTGCCTGATGGAATCTTTATAAATCAAGCTAAATACACAAGAGATCTGTTTAAAAAGTTTGGTATGGAAACTAGCTCAACTGCTACCATTCCTATGTCTACAAGTCTTCGCTTGGATAAAGATGAAGATGGCAAATCAGTGGACATAACCAAATATAGAGGCATTATTGGTTCATTGTTGTATCTAACAGCAAGTAGACCTGATATAATGTACTCAGTTGGAGTTTGTGCAAGATTTCAATCAAACCCCAAGGAATCTCATCTCTTAGCTGCCAAGAGGATATTGAAATATGTTAAAGGCACTCAAGAATTGGGATTATGGTATCCTAGAGAATCTGGATTTGAGCTTATTGGTTATTCAGATTCAGACCTTGCTGGCTGCAAGATTGACAGAAAGAGCACAACAGGTGCCTGTCAGTTCTTAGGTAGTCGTCTGATCTCATGGATGAGTAAGAAACAGACTTCAGTTTCTATATCTACTGCTGAAGCTGAATATATAGCTGCTGGAGCTTGCTGTGCACAAATACTTTGGTTGAAACATCAACTAGAAGACTACAATATCAAAATCAGTGGAATTCCAATCTACTGTGACAATACAAGTGCAATCTCACTTACTCAGAATACTACAAGTTATTCAAGGACTAAACATAGAGAGATCAAGCATCACTTCATTAGAGATCATGTGGAAAAAGGCAATGTTATGATAGAGTATGTTCATACTGACAATCAGATTGCTGATATCTTCACTAAACCTTTAAGTGAAGTAAGGTTCTCAACTCTAAGAGCTGAGCTAGGACTACTTAATTTGGATGCATAAGCTGAGGGGGAACTTATCAGATCACTGAAGTTCAACAGCTTAGTTATTCACTATTCTATTCAAGGATTAACTTTCAACAGACTAGTTAACTTATGAATTCTTAAAGACAGGGGGAACGTGTAAGACTAGCGGTACTTCTGCTCTAAAGATGAAATTTGTTGATGACAGTTAGTTGAAGTTATGTTATCAGAAGATCTGTTCTTAATTCTTGAAGACTGAAGATTATTTTATCTTGCTGGTTTGACAAACAGCAGAGGAAGATTACTAGCTATTGGCATTCTCTAGTAATATCAGATAACAGATCACTCGTCTGTCAGATAAGTTAAACTCTACTCATCTGATGTCTTATATAAGCATGGTTATAAAGTCGCATTCTTAGAAACACGCTTTTATAAGTAACAGATAAGTAACGATTGAGTTTCCCGCCAGTCTGACATTAAAATAATAAAATTGAAATCCGCAACTCCCAACCACAAGATTTGTAAACTGTCAGATTAGATCAACGGTTCAGATTAATCACGATAACCAAATCAAAATGAAACCTATAAAGTCCGATCTAAAACAGTACAGTCGTCTTATGCACTCAAATATTCTCAAATTCTCTAACTCTCAAACTCTCCTGCTTCGAAAGTATATTGTTTTTGCAGATTCCTCTCACTAATCTCAGAAATGGAAAAGATTATGGAAGGAAGATACTTAAACTACAGCAAATTTCATTTTTCGGGTACTGATCTGATGCGCTCCATCATGGAAAAGATCAAAGAGGCATCACTTGTTCCTGTTCTTGAAGCACATGAAGATAGGGTTTACTTAGAAGACGTTTATCACTTCTACACGACCAGGGAGTTCAACGATGATGAAACTGTCATGACGGTTGTTATTGCTGGTAAGAAAATTGCTATCTCTGCTGCCGTTCTTAGTGAAATTTACAAGTTAGCAGATAAGGGAGGAGATGTGACCAGCTTAGGGTCAGAAAAGGAGGATGAATTCTGGGAAATTTGCGCGAAAAAGGGAGAAAAGATGACTGGAGCTCTGATGAAAACTCAACTAAAAGATGAGTATCAGAGGTTCACAGACATCATTGCGAAGGTGCTGGATTGTAGCACGAGTTCTCTAGATGGTTTACCTAGGAAAAGGTACTACACCATGGTTTGCATATACTATGGACTGAAAGTTAACTGGGCTGCTCACGTCTATGAGCTGCTGAGTGATAAAAGGCTCTCTCACGCCATCTTACTCAGTAATCTGTTTACATCCCTGCAATGTCCTATGGGTGGTGGAAAGACTACTCATGGAAGTAAAGAGTTCAAGCTATATGAACAAGTGAGACAAGTGGTGGCAAAACCAAAAAGAAAGGCCACTGCAAAATCCAAAAAGACCCCTTCTAAGAAGAGCAAGAAGGAGGGTCAGACAAGTCAACCTGCTGAACCAACAGCACAGTCTGCTGTTGTGATTGAATCAGCACAAACTGAAGAAGCAGTTCCAGAAAAGATAATTGAAGATTTCACGAAGGAGATTGAGCAGATGAAAACTAACTCTTCTCCTGAAAGAACTGAGTCTGAGGAAGAAATGCCTCTTCAAAGGTTGAAAAGGTTAAGAACCAGAAGTGAGGCAAGGGGACCTCCTACTGCCAACCCCCCTGCCAAAAGAATTGCCAAATCAAAGGTAAAGAGAAAGGTCACTTTCCATGAGGAACCAGTTGCAACAGTAAGAGAAACAACAGCATCAACTGAGAGGCCAATCACTATTAAAGAGCCTGTTGTTAAGCCTACTGAAAGTGTTGTTGCTGAACTTGGAGTCTCTGCTACAGACTCATCTGCTGTAGCATCTGCTGAAGTTAGAGAAGATCAGCAGACTGGCACAACAGGTGAAGGAGAAACCCTTCTTCTGCATCCCACCCCTGTTGCTGCAACTCCAATTCAAGCCATTGAAAGTCCTGAATCAAAAAGGAGAAGGACTGGTAAGACCTCAACTTACCTAACTGCTGCTGAAAAGAAGAGACAAGATGCTGCTGAAAGGCAAAGGATAGCTGCAGAAAAGGCAGAAGAAGATAGGCTGAAAAGCCTAGAGCTAAAAAGGCTGGAAGAAGAGGCCAGCAAAATGACTCAAGAGCAGAGGGATGCTATTGAGCAAGCAGAATTGGATGCTGCTATTGAAGCAAGCACCAAGGATGCTCATGGACCAAAGCATACTGGAGGAATAATTATTGGTGAACAAAGAGACCCTACTAAACCAATACCAGCTATGCCTGCACCAAAGATAAAGCCAAAAAGAAGAGAGGAGATTAGATTGTCTTTAGAGATTGTCAGGGATGATCCTGCCATCTTTGAAGAATTTCTTAAAAGGCTAGATGCTGAAAATGCAAGAATCAATCGTCTGACATTATTCCATGCTGAAAAGATCAGATACAACAGATGGAGAGAATTCAGACTGACAAAGAGCCCTGCTGAAATGGCCAAGTGGAAAGCCTTCAATGCTGAAGAAGCCTGGGTATTAAAGTGGCTTGAGACTGGATCCCTAATTCAAGCACTTGATTCAGAATTCTTTCTGGATAGGTTAAGATTGAGAATAAGTCACATGGTCAAGGCTGAAGCAAAGAAGATATTTGAGTCTGTTCCTGAGGACTATGATGAATCAGAAGACCTCAAGGAAAGATCAATCAAGCTGGCTATTGCTCAAGCAATGGAACTTTGGGCAAAGAAGTCTAGGAAGCTGAAGGGACAACCAAGCTCATTGGTCCCTCTTCCTAACATCAAGCATATTGTCTATGGTCCAAATATCAAACCATTTGAACAGCTACCTGAGGAACCATACTCACCATTTATCCCTCTTGACAATTGTACATGGATTTCTCACAGGTCTGCTGTAGATAATGAAGGTTTGATGAAAACAGTTGAGACTGTTAAGAAGATCAAGTCCCCTGCTGACAAAGAAAAGGAAGATTTGATGGGAGTATCTGACCCATCTGATCAGAACAAAGAAAAGGGTGACAAGTCTGACGCAGCTGATGAATCAAAGAAAGGAGAAATCATTCCAGCTGATCAGATTACTGAAAGAAAGGCTACTGCTGAGCAAGAAGATCAAACCAAGGAGAAGGAAAGCACTCCTGGTCAGGCTGATGAAACCAGAGAAGAAGACATTGCCTCTGGGTCAGCAGATCAGACTACAAAAGAGTCAACTCAAGCAGAAGAACAATCCACTGAAAAGGAAGTTCTTGCCTTACCTCCAACTCAAATTGAAGTTGCTTCTTCATCTCAGAGCTTACATCAAGCATCTCTGTTGGATTCCATTCAACAGATGATATCAAAATCAATGAAGGAAATGGAAGAGAAGTTAACTGCAAGTCAGAAAGCTGCTGCCGTTCCAATCTATCTGATAGAAGATACTGCTCAGAATGTCAAATCTGTCTATCAAGACATGGATATTATCAGAAGAAGAACCCAAAGCACAGCTGCCGGTTGGAGAGACATTACTGAAACAGTTGAATTGGCCATCCAAGCTAAGGATGAAACCTTAGATAATATGATGAGAGACTTCAAGGCATCTGCTGATATGCTGCTGGCAACGCAAATTCAGCTAGGTGACCAAGGTGAAGAAGTTCTCAAAAGAATGGATGATTTTGAAGCCAATCAGCTGAGACAACAAGCTCAACTAGATGCATTTAGAGCAACTCAACTAAGACAACAAGCTCAAATGCATGCTATGGAAGAGAACATCAAGCTTCTCTGTGATTCACTTCTGATCACCCCAATCTTACCAAATTATCAAATCAACCCTGCTGATGATGACAAAAAGGGGGAAGATAAGGTACTGAGGGAAGAAAGGGAAGATAAGGCATCATCTGCTGAAAGAACAGAAGTGTTAGAAGAATCTGCTGATGATGATGAAAAGAATGATGCAGCAAATGAAGGCACAAGCAGATCAACAGATGAGAAGATCACAGAAAAAGAAGGTGAAGCTGCTGAAGAAACTGAAGCTGAAGCAAAAGCTAAGTCTGATAAGGAAATAGCTGCTGCTAAGGATTCAACTGAAGAATAGCTTGACCCTGATGTCAAAAAGAAGAAGTTGGAGCTGTTGAAGCAGAAACTGGAAGCTGAAACTTCCAAACCTGCTGAAGAAGAAAAAGAGAGCAAGGAAGATAAAGAAGACTAACTAGTAGAATAGTCTTGCTTAAATTACTTATGTATCTCCTTGTAATTTTTTTTGCACAACTCATCTGAACAAACTTGTAATATGTAATCAGTTCAATATCTATAAAATTGCAAGTTTTAATCCAACAGACTATTTCTATCTCAGAAATTTTTGAGGATCAAAACTTTAGTTTAGGTACAGGTACTTAGCTGAAGTTTTGTCATCATCAAAAAGGGGGAAATTGTTGGATGAAGATGAAGATGAAGTGCAAAGAAGACAAGTAATTAAGGGAAGGTTTTGATGAATTCCAAAACATCATAATCAGCTAAGTATGGAAGCTTAGTTCCCTTAGAAGAATTTTGAACAAGTAAAAGAAGATATCAGAAGAGTTCAAAGTTCAAAGCCCAGAAGACTAGTGATCTCATGCTGAAACAGCGAACAGAAGGGTAGGTCATCAGCCGAGTCAAATCAGATTGGTTCAGTATTTGATCAGCAGAGTGCCTATCAGATGAGTCGTTTTGATCAGCAGAGTTCAAGAGATCAAGAGATTAGTTCAACGGTAATAAATGCCCCAAGTGTAATAAATGCTGGAAGAGAAGGGTAGTAATGACAAATGATTGGAATTAACTCTCGGATCAGCAGAGTGCATTTAATGCAGCTACAGAGAAGTACAGCAGAAAAGGTACTGTAGCAGGTTACCGTTCTAATTTCGGGCTAAGGCTATGGATTTGAAGATTTGATTTGCTTCAACGGTCTTATTTTCAAATTCAAGTATAAAAGGAGCTGATTTAAACGAGCGAGATACACAACAACAATCAGAGATTTTGCATTCGAAGCAGAAAATTTATCTAAGTCTCAAAAGCTCAAACAGCTCACTCGTCTGGTGGAAGTCATCTGTTGACAGAAACCCAGTTGAAGAAAACAGAAAAACATTATCTGGGTGATTTTGTAATAGCTGAGTGTTGTGCGAAGTTAGAATCCATCTTTGTGAGTGATTCTACTTTAGAGGATAGGACTTCTGAGTGATTTCCTATTGTGAGCTTATAGCCTTTTCATTTGTTGTCTAGGTGTAAGTGGAGAAATATTGTAATCTTTGTGATTATAGTATAACCCAGAATCTAAGTGATCTGGAAGAGTGGACTAAAGGATTTTTATCCATATAACCACTATAAAAATTCTTTGTGTTATCTTGCATTCAAGTTTTCTTGCATATTTAAAGACTGCATATTTAAACACTTTGAATTATCTAAAAGATTTTAAAAGGAGTTTGTAAAACTGGGGATAAAATCTTTTAAGAACTTAGTCTACTTGTGAAAAACACTTTCAAACATCCGCTGCAAGTATACTCTTTGAAAAACTGTTTTGCTGAAAAACAGCTAAGTATTTGTAAGAAGAGTGGTCAGTCTGCTGTTCAAGATTTGTTCACGATCAGCTAAGTCTGCTTACTGTTCTTCATCAGCTTAGTCTGCTGACAGAAGACTGAAAAGTTTTTAAGTTCAAAAATTTTCAGAGGTCTATTCACCCCCCCCCCCTCTAGACCTCATCTGACCACTTGGGACCAACAGATTAGCTAGGCCATTTTATGTGTATTTCGCCCTCTAGCTTGTACGGCATCCTATAATGCTCGAATAGGACCCTCAATACTTGTAAATTGTATCTCTACGATCGGAATATACATCTACATTGATATTTCTTCAATTTTGTAGCGTTTATTGTATTTATTCTGTTAATATCGATCATACTACGAATTTGCGTAAGATCAGCAACGAAGATACTGTACATGGTACCTTCTAAATCCGTAGAAAAGACACCATACGAATTATGGTTTGCCAAGGCACCCTCATACGCATTCATGCGCATATGGGGATCTCCCGCTTACGTTAAAAAGCTAGTGGGAGATAAATTGAAAACTAAATCCACTTTGTGCAAATTCTTGGGGTATCCGGAAAACTCAATAGGATACGAGTTCTACGATCCTACAAGACAAACTACGTTTGTCTCAAGGAACGCACACTTCTTGGAGAAGGATTTCTTGGTGGACAAGAAAGAAAACAACGTAGAACTAGATGAGGTCACAGAAGCTGAAAAGGCCGAAGAAGTCGATCAAGCTGACCCGTCACCACAGGCAGTGGGAGAACAAGAGCATGAAAGTGCACCAGAAAGTACACCGATACTTCGTAGGTCAGAAAGACAACGTAGAGAACCCGAGAGGTACTACGGTCTGCTGCATGAGACTGGACAATCTCTAACCGACCCAAGGACTTACGAATAGGTTATGCTAGACATAGACTCGGGAAAATGGCGCGAAGCCATGGAATCCGAATTGGACTCCATGCACTCAAACAAGGTCTGGGCCTTGGTAGATCCACTAGTAGGAGTGACTCCCATGGGTTGCAAGTGGATCTATAAGAGAAAGCTTGGAGTGAACGGAGAGGTAATAACCTACAAGGCGCGACTAGTGGCAAAAGGATACTCTCAAAGGCAAGGTATCGACTTTGGGGAGACCTTCTCGCCCGTCGCAATGCCTAAATCCATTCGAATCTTGCTGGCCATAGCTGCGTGGTATAACTACGAGATATGGCAGATGGATGTGAAGACCGCCTTTCTCAATGAGGACATTGACAAGGAGATCTACATGGAGCAACCAAAAGGATATGCATCCAAAGGAGATGAACATAAGGTGTGTAAACTCCAGAGGTCCATTTATGGACTGAAGCAAACTTCCCAAAGATGGAACATCCGTTTCGAGAAACAATCCAAACTTTTGGATTCATCAAAAACGTGTTCGAACCTTGCGTGTACAAGAAGATCAGTGTGAGTACAGTTGAATTTTTGGTGCTTTACGTTGATGACATTCTTCTCATTGGAAACAATGTGAAAGTGTTGTCCGAAACTAAACCATGGTTATCTACACAATTCTCAATGAAGGATTTGGGAGAAGCATCATTTGTACTAGGTATAAGGATCTACCGAGATAGATCAAAAGGACTGTTGGGCCTCTCCCAATCCCAGTACATAGATAAAATCTTGAAGAGATTTAATATGGAAGAATCCAAGAGGATTGCTTCCAATGAGACATGGAATTGCACTCTCTAAGTCTATGGCCCCGAAGACGCCTGAAGAGAGAAGCAATATGCCTCGAGTACCATATGCATACGCAATAGGAAGCATAATGTATGGTATGTTATGTACTAGACCAGACGTAGCTTACGCTTTAAGCATTACTAGTCGCTACCAATCTGATCCAGGAGAGCAGCACTGGATAGCCGTAAAGGCAATTCTGAAGTACCTGAGAAGGACTAAGGAACTGTCCTTGGTATACGGTGGAGGAGAATTGAAATTGGAAGGCTATACAGACTCGAGCTTCCAATGTGATGTAGACGACTTCAAGTCGACATCTGGATACGTATTCTGCCTCAATGGTGGTGCGGTTAGCTGGAAGAGCTCCAAGCAAGACACTACCGCAGATTCAACCACCGAAGCAGAATACATTGCCGCGTGCGATGCAGCAAAGGAAGGTGTTTGGATGAGGAACTTCACCCAGGAATTGGATGTGATACATAGCATCGTTGAGCCCATTACTATCTTCTGTGATAATAATGGGGCAATAGCGCAAGTAAAGGAGCCGAGATCTTATCATAAATCCAAGCATGTACAAAGACGATACCACGTGATAAGAGATATCATTGGTAGATGAGACATTAAGATGGAACGTGTCGACTCAGAAGATAATACTACGGACCCGCTAACGAAGCCTCTACCTCAAAAGGCATTTGAGGAACATCTGCTTAAGATGGGACTCAAAAAAATAAAAGACTTGCTTTAGGACAAGTGGGACATTGATAGAAATAGTGTCCTGCAAGCCAGCTGTATGGCTAGCATTTATTGTAATAAATAAGGAAATATTCAATTTTGATTAATAAAAGCACTTTATTATATGGTCATATTTATCTTATGTAATAATTATCTACGCATAAGATAGAAGTCCTTAGATCATAGGGCTATGGGACAACCCGTGGACTGATCTCCAAGGCCGTGATCTAGAACATATTTAAGAGTCGTAGAATCGAATCGAGATAGGACATCATTGGATTCGGTTAGACTCTCACTATTGGGTATACTCCGATGAACTGGAGAACGCTGGGGTCCACGAGCGTGACTGGGATAGTCGATACACATAAGTGGGTGGCTTGCTGGGATGACAAGCGCACTGAATACCCCAATTAGGAAATAACTCACCATGGAAGCGGTAGTCTCATATCGAGATTGAAGTTATTCCAATTTACAATAGTATACGAGGAACGATGCCTAATTACTTGAGATGATAGGGTTTATCTTGTACGAGAACGTCTATGCTTTGATATGAGTTCCGACTGACTGGAGATCACCAGAAAGTCTCCGTGGACTCATATTGGGTATAGAGGAACTCGTATGCAGATTCATATCATCAACAAAGGATCCATTGACCCGACTTGATAGGTTGGGAAATTCTCCTATGGATTTCTGTGAGAAATTAATTCTGATAAAATCATTGGCCAAGGTATCTGACGGCTTTATGTAAGTAGCTCATAAAGATTAAGTCAAAGAGAATTATTTCGAGACCAGAATACATAAAGTCAAGACAAAATAAAAGGGAGACCGATGAAAGACCATACCCTTAAGTCTCGACTGGGAGATTGATCGATGGAGAGATTATGTCGTATATGGAAATTGTAAATGAGTTAAAAGGTTCACTGAATTAATTCACCAGTGATTGGGCTCCATGGGCTTGTGGCTGGACATCGACCGTGGAGTGTGGGAGAATTCCCAAATTGGCAGGGGTGCTAATTTTGGAATGATCAGTCGACAGAGTGTTCGATTGATTTAGAGTAGATGTTGCTCGAATAATTAAATTATATTTAATTATAACTCACGGCCAATTATGTGGTGAACTTATGGGGGCATACACAATACACATGAAGCGAAAGCGAGGAAAAGAGAACAAACAGGGTCTACCGAATCGACTGGGTCGATTGGGTCAACTGGATTTGATTAATTAAAGGAAAAATTAATTAAATAGATTTAGAGTCTAGTTTAATTAATTGGGAGATTAATTAATTAATTGGGCTATTTAATTGAGAAATTAAATGAAGCCTAATTAAATTAATTAAGTGTGCCATGAATTAATTGGAATACTTGGTCTTCTAATTAAAGAGGGTCATGGCCCATGTAGGAGAATTAAAGTCCTAATTCTAATAGGACTAGGTTAATGAGATAACTATAAATAGGTAACTTATAGTTATATCATACACACAACTCTAAGAGCAAAACCCAAGCAAAGAAAAATTATCTCTCCCTCTCCCTACACAGAATCGGCCGAACACTACTTCCTTTTGGAAGAATTTTTCGTTTTTTTATTTTAGCTCCTAAGTCGTTCTTTAATCCTAGATATTAATATACACTATGTTCTAGTCGATTAGGTTATATTAATTTTCGTGATATTGTGGTGTATCAAATCGTAGAGGCACAACACGTGGGGCGCTACAAGATGGCTTTGGATCGACCTGCCCGATGAAGAAACGCAACTTTGATGAGCTACTTGGATTTGCAAGGAGACAGGTATAATTTGGATCTAATTATTCTTGTCGTTATTATATTCATATATATACAACTAGAGATTATCCTGGCAAGATTCCGTAAGAGGTCCTATAAATTTTTAAATTCTGTTGTGCCTAGGGCTGTTTATCTTACCGAATCCCAACAAGAACCACCATCAATGGGTCGCCCAACCTTGGCAGATAACTACCAATCGGGCTCCTAACCAGCGGGTGGCCACTGGAAAGGGCATCAATTGAACAGATGGCTACTCAACCGATTGCTGTCAAGCAGATGGCTACTTGGCAGCAAGCCCATCAGGCAGATGGCTACATGATGAGTTTTCCATGTAATAACGTGGGCACTTACATGACGTTGCAGCTTGCTATTTTGCTTGCAATTGAATATTTCGTTCGAGACAGCTTTGCTGACGGCGGAAGTAGCTGTGCGGCTTACTTTGAGCGGCGGTGCTGGACTTCAGGCAGCCATGTCTTGCTGGTTGCTGAGGATTGACGATTGATGTCAAGGAATTGGCAGTGCTGAGTGACGGTAGAAGCAGCGTAGGCTGGACTTCCGGAGAGGCGTTGAGCCGATTTCAGTATAGACTGAGTTGATTGATTGAGTTGTGTGTGTGTGTGTTCGCGTATGGCTGTCCCCTTTGTATTTATAGCTGCTTGCCGAAACTGATCGGTGGATCCCACTATCCCCACTACTTTTATTGCTTCCACTACTTCCACTATCTCCACTACCTTGGTGGTTGCTTATTCCTTCTTCTTCCTTGTTCAATTTTCGTGTATATGGCAGTTGTGAAAGAAACGTGTGCTGCCAATTTGATTTGAATTACACTCCTTAGTCACATAACCAACTTTGAGATAAATTAGGAAGTGGTTAAGTTCCAGTTTATCTCTTTTGGTTAGGAGATTTACGTGGCCACTACCTAATTATTTGGCCATTATTTAATTAAGTGGCAATTTAGCCCAATTATTCATATGGGCCATCTATTATTGTTAACTTTAATTAATTATCTTAGTAATTAATTAAATAATCCTTTTACTATTGGGCCGATTGCATCGACTGGGCCATGGGCCATTCTGGATCGGCCAGTCTAATAATTGGGCCATCAATCTTTGTTCACTAATTGTAATTAATTATCCAATTAATTACTTGGCTTATTGGCCTTAATTATCATGTGGGCCAATCATTAATCCTTGGCCCAATTAATTAATAAATTGACTTAATTAATTAATTTAATTAACTCATTGTGGCCAAAATAATCCCTTGGGCTCATTGGGCCTATTTGTTTTCAACCAACGTTTGACTTTATTAATTAATCAATGTTGCCCCATAAATAAATTAATTTATCTATTAATTAATTTATACTTGGCCAAAATTAATTCTTTGTATAAAAATGGGCCAGATTTCGAATTTGGCTTGTGACCCGTTTTAATTTCGGTCGGACCGATTTCCGGACCAAAGTGGGTCCGATCCTTATTCAGTCCACTTAGTCCTATTGTGTTCGACCCATTACTGTTCGTCGGCCCACCATCGAGCTAAAACTCGTCGACAATCCGAGAGTGATTTTTTGGGTACAAACAGCACCTATAAGGAGATTTTTTGCCAAAGAAAACACGATAATTACAAAAAATATGTTTATGGATAATCATTTGACTGGGGGTGTAGGAGAATGTAGGAATTTATGGTGGGTGTGGTAGTCCGGGAATACTAATGGGTAGGGACCTATAACATACGGCGTGCAGCGTCACATTTTAGACTATTGGCATTTCCCAAAAAAAATTTGTGTTTGGGAAACGCCAAACAGCCATGTTTTCTATTTTTTTAAATAAATTTTTCATCTCTCAATTTTTTCAAACTACTCTCTCAAAACCCAAACAAACAACATTTTTCTTATCTCTTAACAAAATCTACTTCGAATTTGATATAAAGTAATATATCTTTTACACAATTTATCTCACAACAAACATGATTTGATATAAAGTCTTACACATCTTACACCTATAACCTAACTTTTTCAAAAAAAACCTACACCAACTTTATTTTTCAAACCACTCTCTAAAAACTCAAACACACAACATTACGCAAATCAAAATTATTTCAGAAACCTCCACTATTCTCCCAAACTACTTTCCCAAACACCAAACAAACAGGCCTTGACTTTTTTAGCCATGTTAATTACTATATATTACGATATAATTTTCCTTGAAGAATTATGCACGTACGTGTCCGCCACAAGTTTGGTAAATCATTATCCTTTTACGTTGTTGATTTAATAAAAAGAAAAAACAATTTAAAATGCCCTCAAGGCATATCTCCAACTGGTTGACCAACAAGTCATAAGGCTTGCTCCAGCGACAAGGGTGGGGGTTCGAATCCCGTTTGGAACTTGGATGGAAGCATTTTCATGGGTCTGTCTAAAGGTCATTTGTGGTGAAGACCCCTTTGTGCGCAGAATGTACAACATGAGTCTCTCTAAAGTAGGGGTGTTCGCGGTGCGGTCTAGTGCGGTTTGTTACTTGCCAAAACCCAACCCAATGTTTGCGGGTTTTGAAATATCTAGTCCAAACTCAACCCAACAAGTCTTGAGATTGCACAATGCGGTTCATTTGGGTTGGGGCGGTTTGGGGCGGGTTTTGCGGTCTCAATTATCAACTTTCTTGTATTTTTATTATTTGATGAGTTAAATATAAAATGCACTAATTAATTATAATTTTTTGTTTATATTAATAAATTTAGTAAACTTTCATAGAAAATATAATGATATAATGTAAAATATCAATTAAAATATAATTTTCAATGAATACATAATTTAATGAAAGCTAACAAACCCGAACACTAAATTAACAAGTTTTCATTACATAAAAATCAAATTATTCCCAAAGAATAAACAAAAGAGAAAACTATCTTTATATTCGAACTTGGTGTTGGTGGTTAATTAATTGCAAATGAAAAGTTTGACTGATATTTTTTTTTTTTGCTTTACTTTTTGTTTTTCGCAGAATATTTTTTAACTAATTTGTTCTAGTTTTGGATCTATTTTTTTTTATCTTTTTGGCACTTAAAATTGAAGATTTACGTAAGATTGTAGGGTTTATCTAATATAATTGGGGTTTTGATTGTGGAACACGACTAATTTGTTAAAGTATATACTTATATTATATTTCTCATTTTCTTAAATTTAGGACTAAATTAAATAATAAAATAAAATAAAACATATATTCATCATCATTTATATAAAGTGCGGTCGAATGCGGTTATGCGGTCTAAAAAAGTATAAACCCAAACCCGATCGAAAATCGCGGTCTTTTTTTCATGATGCCCAAGATCAACCCATCAAACCTTCAACCCGTAAAATTACGGTCGGTTTGGGTTGGGTTGATCGGTTGGGGCGGTCTAGCGGTTTCGTTGAACACCCCTAGTCTAAAGGTCATTTGTGGTGAAGACCCCTTTGTGCGCAGAGTGTACAGCAGTATGGTGGAATCCCGAGGCTTGGTGGAGGCACATCCTGCGATTTACATCCTTCAGGGTTCTAGGGCAAGGGTTCTGAGGGTCCAGGATTAGTCTAGCGTAAGCTTGGACATCTGGGTTATCAAAAAAAAAAATGTAATCGGATATATTAACAATTTACATGATATTTACATTGTACTGGATTCGGATCATACTAGGATCTAATTTTTTTAGTCCATATGATCTTATTTGAATTTTTTTAGATATTAAAAAAATTTCGAATCTTAAAACTCCATTTTTGAAATTCACATTAATATTTTTATTAATTAAGTTTGTAAGGGTTATCATTTCATTTGATTTAGTTCTCATATTCAAATTTTATTAACTAATATTCATGATTTTATATAAAAAAAAATATATACATAAAAATAATTTTATAATAATTATCTTCTTAAATTAAATTAATGGTAAGATATCGTGAATTGCATTTTCTAACATGAGGGAACACGAGTTACGCCCGCCCATTTGTAACAAGAATAATTGTCATATAGGAATCAAAATATCTTTTTTGCTAAACAGAATAGTATAACAAAATAATTTTTCCAGCCGCCATGTTGAATTTTGGTGATTAAGTAAATGTCCATATTATCCTTCCTTTTGTAATGTTGGATTGATAAAAAAGAGAAACCAATCAAATCAAATTTAATGGAATAAATTAATAGCCTAATTAATATTTATGTCGAAGTGGATTTGGATCGAATTGGATGCAGATCGATCTATGATTTATAATTTTTGAGTCCGTCCAATCTTGTGAGAATTTGATTAGATATCAAATTTCTTTCGAATTCAATAGAATTTCCACTTTAAAAATTCACACCATATTACAATCTAAACAGATTCATCAATGGAGAAAAGTAGAAAACGATAGAACAAAATATGCAGATGTTCTTGAAGAAAAAATATGGAAAAACTGTGTAAATTTTATTATAATGAATTGTGTTTACAAGTATTCGAACCCTAGTCTATATATAAGAAGATAAGGCGGTTTAGCTGAGCAGCAACTTAACTAATTCCAAACAAACTAAAGTTGCCACACGTTTTCTTAATAAATATAAAAATAGAAAAGATAAAAAAAAATACAAAATAATACAAATTAAATATAAAAATCAGAAATCCTTCGTCTTAAGCTTGCTGCATCTCTTGTCTTCAAGCTATTTTCTTCAATTTGCCATAATCTCTAATATTCTCCCCTCAAGATGGAGCATGGATGTCAAGCAGCGCCATCTTGGACAATAAAGACAAAAAATGAGGTAAGGCTACTGCTTTTGTTAGTAAATCAGCAATTTGATGTTCAGTTTTAATAGGCAGTAGTTTAATTCTCTTTCTTTCAACTTGTTCCCGTATAAAATGACAGTCTATCTCAATGTATTTAGTTCTTTCATGATAGATAGGTTTGCTAGCTATATGAATAGCAGAATTATTATCACAGTATAATAAGGTAGGAGAAGGAATTTGAACTTTTAGATCATGGATTAATTGTTGTAACCACACAATCTCACTATAAACAACTGTTAATACCCTGTACTCTGCTTTTGTAGAGGATTTAGATACAGTAACTTGTTTCTTGGATTTCCAAGAAATAAGTGAACTGCCCAAAAACACCCAAAACCCAATAGTTGACCTCCTTGTGTCCTTGCAAGATGCCCAGTCTACATAAGCAAAAAAACTTAATGTTAGTGTAGAACTAGAAGAATAGAAAAGACCCTTACCTGGACTTGACTTGATATATCTTAAGATATGACGAGGCAACCTAGGTTGTGAAACAAATTGAGTAAGCTTATGCACAACATAGCTTATGTCAGAGGTGCCCTGGGACGAGAACTGCCAGCGGAGGAGGAATTCAACCCTGATTCAGTGGACATGATGCAGAGAAACCAGGAGAGAGAAAAAAAAGGGAATGAATCTAAATGGAAAGGAAAACAGTTAGGAAAGGAACAAGAAACAGAGGAAGAGAGTTTGGTCTCTTGAGGAAGCAGCGGAAAAAGAAATTAATGAAAACAAGCTGATAACATATTACAATCTAGACAGATTCATCAATGGAGAAAAGTATAAAACAATAGAACAAAATATGGCAGATGTTCTTGAAGAGAAAATATGGAAAAATTGTTTGTAAATTTTATTATAATGAATTGTGTTTACACGTATTCGAACCCTAGTCTATATATAAGAAGATAAGGCGGTTTAGCTGAGCAGCAACTTAACTAATCCATAACAAACTAAAGTTGCCACACATTTTCTTAATAATATAAAAACAGAAAAGATAAACAAATAAAATACAATAATAATACAAATTAAATATAATCGGGATCAAATCCCTAATTTCCAAATCAGAAATCCTTCGTCTTAAGCTTGATGCATCTCTTGTCTTCAAGCTCTTTTCTTCAATTTGTCCATAATCTCTAATACACCACTATTTTTATTAATTAAATTTGTTGGTGCTACAATGTCATTTATTTAGTTTTCATGTCAAACTTTCATAATTAATATTCATGTTTTTCGATAAAAGTAAAATTAGATTATGAATTAACTATTATCTAGTATCTTAAATAATAATAAATATTCTTAATGTTACTTATCTTCTTAAAATGTTATGTATATATAATTTTTTATTTATTATCTGATAAGGATATTTAACATAGTGAATCGATCGAGGTCCGTATTCATTCTACGTATTGTCTAATTGGGGTGCATATGACTCTTGAAAATTGTACCGAACTGAACTATATCAAACTGTCTCGAAATCTTGATTTCTTTTCAAAAACCACAAGTTTATTTTTTTATTGTCAAAAACTATACTGAATACTTTGGTGTGGTACTTAATTATAAATATGTAAATATAAAGAAATTATATAAAATTAATATATCATCTCAAATTAATAATTACTATTTTGCCGAAAAAGAGTTTAAGTTCAAGTAAAACTCAAAATAAGTACGCATATTTCGTAAGTCTTAGTATCTATTTTTCTCCTCAGATTCGATATCCACGACTTCAAATCTACTCCTATCCACGGAATACCACTTAAGGCCCAAGTTTATCATGCTAGATGGCAAGTAGACAGTACTTGAGCAATGTTTTCTCCATCCTCGTTGCAAAGAACAAGTGAAACTCGAAATAAAGCCAACTTAATAATTGGATAAGTTCTAAATTCTCATTAAGACCCTAATGCTAATGTATTTTTATTGCATCATAATTCGTAACAAGTTGTTCGTTGTTTCAACATTATTCGACCAACAACAAATTCCTAAACTTTTTCTTGTCAAGCTGCACACACCATTTCCATCATTTTACATTGAGCATTTTTCTAATTTCTAATGAAAGCACAATTTTGTTCTAACAAATCTATCAGATTTATTTTAAAATTTTTATTATTAAGTTAAACAAGCAATTATTACTCATATATTATTTTTGGTTGTTAATTGGTCTTGTAACAATGAAGTAATGGACAGTTAAGTTCAGATATGGACAGGGAAAACCCAGTGATCTGACAAGTCTATCGAGCCTACAAGACATTACTTTCAGACCAAAAATCAGATCATCCAGGGAAGACACTCATCAACAAACTACTACTCCCTTTACTGAAAATAAAGCTCATTATTCCGTTGACTAAGATTAAAACTGTAATTTCGCCTATCTTCAACGGGTAAAATTCAAATCTCATAGTATAAATAGATCGAGATTCAAGACTGAGCAACAACACAACTTCTACTTGCCAAACTCTCGAAGCGAGTTCTATATATCAGCTAAGCCATTTGTTGACGAATTCAAGTTGAAGAAAAATATCGAACACTTTTAAATCTAAATGATTTTTTTCATTAAAGTGTTGTGAAAAGTGTATATCCAAGCTTACATGAAAAGATATATAGCTTCATAGTTAGATTTTTGAGTGATTTCCTAATCAGAACTGAGTGTTCTGTCTTGTTGCTTATCATTTGTTGTAAAAGCACAAGATCTGTGTACTAGCTACTCATTGTTACTTATATAACCTAATTTTTCGTGATTTAGAAGAGTGGATTAAGAGGATTCGTTCCTGCTGAACCACTATAAAGATTCTTGTATGATTTACCTTATTGATTGCATTGCATTCTTTATAAGCTAAGGAAATCAGTTTTTAAAAGCAACGACTTGTA
The DNA here is from genome assembly GCA_003313485.2 of Penstemon barbatus. NCBI lineage: Eukaryota > Viridiplantae > Streptophyta > Magnoliopsida > Lamiales > Plantaginaceae > Penstemon > Penstemon barbatus. The sequence goes on along the minus strand of CM064877.1, from coordinate 55,294,204 downwards.
ACTTGAGGAATTTTCTAAAACCACGGGTAAAACTTTCTAATTTTAATTGAGTTAAAAACATTGTTTGAAATATGCACTTCGACATATCCGATGCGACTTTGTTGGAAAACTCTGATATCTTAAGTAAGAAAAACAAATCAGCTAAGTGATCTATCCAGTTGATAAGCTAAGTGCAAATCAGCTAAGTAGACTCATCTTACTATTCGGTTGACTCTTCTTAAGAAAAAGAGAAAAAAATTAAAAATAATGTTCATTATAGTAAAGATCTTTGTTAGAACCTGGCAATTCTTCAATATATGCTTTGTCTTAGAAGTACATGTTTACTCATTCATAGAAAGCTCATACATGTCTCAGTCCCAATAACAAGACAAAGTTGATCATGAATTGCAGATAATACAATCTGTTGGAATTATTATTCTTATCAGTTTAATAATATGGACTTACATGTTATATAATTGTATATGATAGGCTATTTCATATATGTGTCTAATTAATTGTGATCTAATAATAAGAATAATTATGTGGCACTTAAGAATATCAATTAATTAAAGTATGCACTCTTTATATGTGTAGATACCTAATTGGACTCTAACTGTTCTTGATGGGCTGACAGTTAGAGCCCTACTAGGATTAGGGTTAATCATCTCCTATATATAGGGTTATGGTCCCTAAGCCAATTCATACTTTGCACTTTCATCTTCCCCATCTAGAGAAAGCATAAGGCAATAGTGAATAAGGCTTAGAAGACCACAACCCCCTCGAATCCATATTTGTGATTCTTCCGCAACTCTACCGATGGATTCAGGTATACATCTCTTTAGCATAAACGTATCTTACTTAATCATCTGCGAATAGGTCCTGAGATATGTATGTTTTCATGGCTTGTATATTTCATGTTATCATAGCATATCTGTTAATATCTAACAAGTGGTATCAGAGCCACCTTTCGTTAGAGGATTAAAGTCCAGATTCGTTTATATGATTTTTATGAAATTTTGGTCTTCTAAACTCAGGATTTTTCAAGATCTAGATTTAGTTTTAATCCATGCTTAATTTTTGCATATTTATGCGTAGTATAGAATTGTAAGCATGTTTATACTTTTACGGTTAATTCATAGCATGATTATATGTTATTTAGGCTTTGGATTCTTTTGAATATATATATATATATATATATATATATGATTTTAATTTAATTTGGGTTTTAAATATCCGAAAATTGTTGTTTGAGGCAAGGTTTGGTGACTAAATCGAAAATCATATGTTTCTTTGTTTATTCCCACGGTGGCTGGCAGACTTGAAATTAATGTGTTGATTTTAAAATCAAAGCATAATCTTCAAGTTTATACTTATGCTTTAATAAATTTTCTGCGCAACTAAATTGTCATCTATTCACTAATATTATTTTTTATACTATGGATAATGTTACGTACGTGACAGTGGATAGAATTGTAGTTCTTTTTAATGGATTGCTTGAAACTTATGTGAGATTTTGATCCATATCGGTATTGCGGCACAATTTTTTCTTGTTGAAAGCATATTATGTATTTGATTATGTTGTTTGAAATTTTTTCCTCTTGAGCATCTTATTGCCGTGAATAAATTTAGCCATAGTGAGCAGCTTTACCATATAGATTTAATTATTTGGCCGCTTACCATGGACATTATTGTCATTTTCTTTGGGCTGCAATGCCCACTATCTAATCCGGGGGTTAAGCATTTTGGTAATTAAACAAAAAATTTTTGCAATACTTGATATGTCCATTATTTACAATTGATTCGATTGAACCGATATGTTGCCAAAGTAACCTCTATTGGGTAAAATTGATCAATTTTGAATAAGGGGACATAGTTATCCATGTGAAATAATCGGCCCAAAGGAAGGTTATTTTGACCGGATAATGTTTGGCTTTTACCCCTGAGGTATGCTAATTAGTCGAAAATAATTCGATCGAACCAACATGCTGCCAAAGTAACCTCTGTTGGGTAAGATTGATTATTTTTAATTAATTTAGCATAGTTTTCCATGTGAAACAATCGACCCAAAGGAAGGTTGTTTTGACAGGAGAATGAGTAGTCTTGAATATGTGTTACATTTGGATTATCATGCTTTTGGTGTGTCGGCCCAAAGGAAGGCACATCATTATGCCGATACTAGTATCAATATTTAAGTCTATGTTAAAAGAGTACCACTTGCGAATTATTATTTTAGTCCAAAGACTAAATAATAACGACGTGCTAGGTATCTTAAGATGGGCCCACCAACTAGTGTATGCGTTAAAAATTATTTTGGTTCATCCATAATTTTAATAAATTAATTTGACTGTATTTCATTGTCTTTTCGGATTTAGTGTCTTCAATGCCTTCTGTAATAACTCCCAACAACATCCCCGTGCTTAACGGCACAAACTTCAAGAAATGGAAAGAGCACATCATGATAGTGCTCGGTTGTATGGATTTGGACCATGCATTAAGAATTGAGCGTCCCTCAAATCTGACCCCTGAAAGCACTGATGCTGAAAGGGTGGCTCATGAAAGGTGGGAGCGATCGAAGCGCATGAGTCTGATGATGATGCAAAACTCCACTCCGGAAACCATAAGGCGTAATATATCAGAGGATAATGATGCAATAAAGTTTCTGATGCAATTAGAGTACCGATTCACTTTTAGTGAAAGGGTTGAAACGGACACTATTTTGAAACAACTCGTTTCCATATGCTATAAGGGCAAAGGAAATATAGATGAATATATTATGGTTATGTCAAAACTTGTATCAAGACTAAGGACCCTTAGGCTGAATTTGTCTGATGACATATTTGTGCATCTGGTCTTGATCTCGCTTCTTGCGTTTTGGTTCCTTCAGGCCCTCTTTCTATGCTCAGAAAGAGAAATGGACATTAAATGAGCTTATGGCTCAGTGTATGCAAGAAGATGAGAGACAGAAACAAGAAAAGACTGACAATATTCATTTGGCATTCAAATCAAATGGAAAAACCGCCACCATGAAGCGAAAGAGGGATAAAGGTACGGAAACTGCAACTCCTCCTGGAACTACACAACCTAAGAGCCAAAAGGGATAGAATTCGGTTATTACCTGTCACTTTTGCAAGAAGGTTGACCACTTAAAGAAATTATGCCTAGGAGATGCCACTTGACATGTAAAGAAAGGTAATATTCTTAACTTCGTTTGTTGTGAAGTTAATTTGATTTTGGTACCTAGTGACACTTGGTGGATAGATACGGGAGCTATTATTCACATATGTGTCACGTTGTAGGATTGCCTCCACTACCGATTGCCAAATGATGATGAAAGATACATCTATGTAGGCAAAGGGAACAAGGTTGTTATGGAAGTTGTAGGTGTCGTTAGGATTTATTTAAGTTCTAGTTTATTTATTTATTTTGGATTTAGAAGAAACTTTTAATATACCGTCTTTTCGGTGGAAATTGATTCATGTTTCATTTTTGAACAAATTTGGTTATTCTTGTTCATTTGAAATTGAATTATTTACTATTTCTTTAAATTCAAAAAAAAAAAATTTATTGCACTAGAACTTTAATAGATAAATTATATTAATTAGACACCTTAACAACCAATAATGAAAAACCTGCATTCAAGTTTCTTAGGTGCTAAATGAAAATTAACTAATGAGAATTCATTATTATTTTGGCACAAATGATTAGGACACATTTCTCGATAGAGAATACGAAGGCTTGTGCATGATGGAATTCTCGATTCCCTTGAATTAACAGACCTTAAATCTGTATAGAATGCATTAAGGGAAAACAAATGAATAAATGATATAAGGGTGCATATAGAAGTAGTGAACCTCCAGAGTTGATACATAATTACATAGCTGGTTCGTTCTCTAAGGACTCTTTGAATGGACAGACGTATCTTATCAGCTCTATGGATTATTACTCACGATACGGTCGTCTTTACTTAATTTATGAGAAGTTTTCATAATTGGTGTGAATGACATGGCCTTTTGCCAGTACCATAATGACATGGTGAGAAGTATGATTAATCACTCTTCTCTGACAGAGTCACTTTTGAACAATGCTCTTAAGACTGCAGTTTTCATATTTAACTGTGTAAGGTAGTTACTAAAATTTAATACAAAACATGGGTATGTAAGAGGCCTAGTATTAGGCACTTTCATATCTTGAGTTGTCCAAATGAGGCTAGGTCTTATAGGCCTGACAAAAGAAAATTGGACTATAAGCTTATTAGCCGCTACTTTACGAATTACTTCGAAAGATTGAGGGGTTACAAGTTTTAGTACTCCTCAAATAGATCCTTCTTCGATATAGGAGACGCCAAAATTATTGAGCATGCTTACTATAGTGGGAGCATTAAAAACGATGTAGTGTTTGAGGGGGAGAATGTGTAAATATTCTCACTATAGTTACAACTGACAATGATAAGGTAACCATTCCTATCAAAGTTCAACTTGTAAATCAGGATTCATGTCAAACACTATCACTCTTGCACTCACTCCCACTACTGTAGTTTAGCAACCTCAACTTAAGAAACCGATAAGGAGTTACACAAGAGAAATGAGGCAATACTGGGAATTTATATTGTCTATTTCCTTAGAATGATTTTGACTTGAAGATGAAAAATGATCTGACTTGGTCGAATCATGTGTGGTCTAACGAATGATTCGTTTAGGATCATCATGGCATTAGTAGCTCATTATGAATTAGAGCTACAATAAATGGACGTTAAGACAGTTGAATAAACGATATGTAAACTTAAGAAGTCCATTTATGGCTTAAAGTAGGCATCCCACAATGGTACCGGAAATTTGATCATGTGATTACCTCTTATGTTTTCCAAGGAAAACACCACTAATCAGTGCATATATATTTCACGATCAGTGGGAGCAGGTTTATCATCATGGTGTTGTAAGTAGATGATATTCTACTAGCAAGCACTAATGTAAGGCTTTTGCATGATACCAAGAAATTTCTCTCGAGTAAATTGAAGGAGAAAGATCTAGGTGAATCATCTTTCGTTCTGGGTATACATATAAATCGTGATTGATCTAAATGTATATTTGGTCTATCCCAGAAGGCCTACATTGATAAGTTGCTTAGCCATTTTGGCATGCAAAACTGCGCACCAAGAAATGAACCTTGAGAATGATGAAATGGAATGGGAGTCATCATGCATTTGAAGAATGTACGCATTCTGATATTGCTTGCCGCATATTTGGGATGCAAGTTAGATAATTATAGGACTCGATTATGGATCATTTGAAAATGGTCAAACGAGTCTTACAATACTTGTAAAGGACAATTGATTACGAGCTTATAATATCAAAGATCAGATTTTTCTTAAAATCACATATTCTCTGATTCAAACTTCGTTGGTATAGCTACTAATCATGCCATCAATGATCGGCCCAAAGGAAGATCATTGATTTGCCGATTGATAGATATACATATGGTGATAAATACATCAATACAGTATTTGATCACTAAAGGGGAGTGCCACTTACAGTTGATATTTATGTCCAAAGACTATATATCAATGTTGTTCTAGGCATCCTATATGACCTATCAAATGAATATTTGGGGTATTCGTGTGTCAATAACACGTCTTAGTACAAACTCTATGACTTTAGACCCATTCACCAAAGGTTGGCCACCTACGGTGCTTCATGAGCGTATTACTCATATGGGTGTTCTTGGAATTAATGATACATTCAATTAGTGGGAGTTTGTCCTTAAAATTTTATGCCTTACAATTTTGATTTTACTCTGTACAGACTTTAGTTTCATGATTTAAATGAAATTATTTATTTCATTTTGAATACCCTGAAATAAGGTCAAGTTTTGTGACTTTCTACTGAGGTTAAATATTTGGTAAAGAAAGTTGACTCTCTGAGTCATTTTGCTGGACCAGTTGGAAATTGACATGATATAGATCACATAAGATGTAATTTCCATGCTACACATCCATACTTGATCTATGTTGTTGATTATGTTGGTATCGTGACCATTGAAGGTTTAGTCATGAATTCATGCGACGAATGCCGCTTTGATCCTATATTAGCATAATCGATGAACGAGATTGTTTGGGATATTTCGTAGTTGAAATAGCAAATTTTGTGCACACTTAGGCTTATACAATCTGAAGAAAACATGGTAGTCCAAGTGGGAGATTGTTGGAATTATTATTCTTATCAGTTTAATAATATGGACTTACATGTTATATAATTGTATATGATAGGCTATTTCATATATGTGCCTAATTAATTGTGATCTAATAATAAGAATAAATATGTGGCACTTAAGAATATCAATTAATTAAAGTATGGACTCTTTATATGTGTAGATACCTAATTGGACTCTAACTGTTCTTGATGGGCTGACAGTTAGAGCCCTACTAGGATTAGGGTTAATCATCTCCTATATATAGGGTTATGGTCCCTAAGCCAATTCATACTTTGCACTTTCATCTTCCCCATCTAGAGAAAGCATAAGGCAATAGTGAATAAGGCTTAGAAGACCACAACCCCCTCGAATCCATATTTGTGATTCTTCCGCAACTCTACCGATGGATTCAGGTATACATCTCTTTAGCATAAACGTATCTTACTTAATCATCTGCGAATAGGTCCTGAGATATGTATGTTTTCATGGCTTGTATATTTCATGTTATCATAGCATATCTGTTAATATCTAACACAATCTCAAAGCTATATATAAAAAACTACACTTCTCAATATTATCAAGAAACTTTTTGCAACATCTCAACTTCACTTGATGTGAAAATTCAGAGAGCATACAATACACTAATAAAATCTTGAACTAAAACTTCGAGTACTGTAAATAAACTGTACAAATTCGGTTCCCTTCAATTGGGGTTCAACCTCGTTGAGACTCACTAATATCTACTATATCTACGAGTTTACATGGAAAAAAAAATCTATAATGAATCGTAATTATATTGCGGGATATGATACATATGATTCTACAAATGTTGTTACATAAACCATCAAAAACTGAAAAGGGGGAAACTGAAAAGGATGAACCTTATAAAAAAAAATTGTAGGTCAATTCTTTTGTGAATTTTTTGTCTGAGTCCTCATGCTGGCTCTTCGGGCCATGTCCCATGATTTTTGTGGTACAAAACCAGTGTGCTTCGACTTCTGTCTTTGGAGTTGCTTAATAGCCACTACAACAAATATGATCTATAGTGGCACCATGCTTGATAACATTTTAAAGAAAACGTCACAAATTATTAATATAGTAACATTTTTGAAAAATGCCACAAAGTATAAGTGTTAATTTTACTGATTAGTGACATTTTTATACTATAGTGATATTTTATAATGTTACTTTTAACTATAATTGTGACATTGATACATTTAGCCACACCACTACAAGTGGCACTTTGCTAGTGACATTTTATATATAACGACATTTTCCAAACTGCCACTTGTAGCGGTGTGACTAAAAGTTAAATGTCACTATCATAACAAGATGTAACATTATAAAATGCCATAATATATTAAAATGTCACTAAATAGTATATTTAACATTTATAATTCCTGACATTTTTAAAAAATGTAACTGTATTAATTCTTTCTCACATTTTCTTCAAAATGCCATCAAGCTTGATGCCACCAAAGATCATTTTTGTTGTTGTGAGCATAGCTGAGTGCCTCATCCGAGGTAAGACCATTGTTCTCAAATTCAAATAATGCTATTCTACTAATATATGGTCCTAATTGATCTCCTGATATGTATAATCCTCCCTACAAGTGCACATATATGGTAGATGAGGTAGCATGAAGAATCATCTAAATATTGGTGTATTTTGTTAAGGTTTACTCAATCATTGATTTTTCATATTGTAATATAATTTTTCATTGTGATATTTGTCGTCATATTATATTACCTGTGTTTGTGAAAACATCAAAAGACAAAAACAAGTGTTTGTGGCAAATCTGGCCATGCTACATGATTTCTGAATTATGATAAAAGTACCAGGTTTTTCTTAAGGGCATCTACAACCCACCCGCCACCTGCTCCATTTTTATTGTATATTTTCAATTTTCTAATTAATTAATTAATTTAAATAATAAAAAAAACTTTTTATTATTGACTATAGAGTGAAACCAAAAATACCCCCTTCTTATTTTTAATTGATAGAATATTTTGTGGGTTATTTTTGTTAGAAAAAAATATTCATGTGTAACATATCAAATATATTTACCCCTTTGAAGCTCCAATGTGTTTTACTCGTTCTAAGTGCGAGTTTCTTTCAGGGGAAGAGACAAGTATACCCTTATATATTAAATTTTCTTTGGGATGAAAGTGAAAATTTATTATCAATTTAATTAAAAAGATTGACAATAATTCCTCATAAAATTAAAAGTTTGGTAATAAACCCTCTGTAGTCTAAAAAATTGGTCATAACTTCCTCATGATAAACTCTTAATTTTCAAATAGATGAAATGAGCTAATAGGATTATAACACAAGAGAAAGAGTTTTACTATATATACAAAACTATGATATAATTAGTGTTTTGATGCCAACTAAAAATAACATAGTGATGTTTTTTTTTCATTTTGTTCAATGACTATACCCAATGTTATTAAAATCGGACCGGATCGACCGGTTCGACCGCGAACCGGTTGCCTCACCGGTCCGGACAACACACAAAATCGCTGCCTCTCAAATCTAGTGTGAATCGCTGAAAATCGATCAAAAATCGATAAACCAACGAACCGATGAACCGGTTTGACCCGCGATTCGCACATCTAATCTAATCTTGTATCTTATATCTTATATCTTATCTTATCTTATCTTATATATTTATATATAGGAGAATGGTCATTTGACCCCAATTCACTTATTTTGACTCAATTCTTTTTTCTTAGAATTTAGAGTTTTTTTATTGTCAAATAATTAAATGATTGGTTATCTACAAGCTTAAAGATTTTCAAATTTCAAATCGAATTTAGTAGCTTATTAATTGATATCCTAAATTCATGCCCCCAAAATAGTTTTTTGTATTAAAATAATTAGAATTAGAATAGGAATTTAATTCTTTTTTTTGATGAATGAATAGGAATTTGATTCATTATAAAATTGCATACATGTCTATATGCTTGAAGGATTTTCAGTTTCTTTAGTTTCCATTTCCAAAAGCAAAAAAGTCAATCTTAGTTCAAAATTATCTTCACTAATTAATTGATATGCTAAAATCATGCCCCATAAATTGTCATCCTTAATTATGGAAATTAATATTTGAACAAAAAATTAGTTCATTTTATAAATGAACATCTTAAAACGTTTGCTAAGAACATTTTTCATGCATTTGCTCATTGTTTAATTTCATATTCATTTCTTCAATTATTTAATCTGCAATGTTTCTCTATATTTTTTTCTTTCACATTATAGATTAACCATGTTTTTATTTTTTCTTTCAGGTTCGTCTTTGAACATGTTGATCTTTTGCTAGAAATAACATTCTTCATTCCTTTGTTCATTGTTCTAATTTCATATTCCTTTATTCTTCAATTATTTTATTTACTGTGTTTCTCAATATTTTTTTGTCATTGAATTTTAAGACACATTTGATCTATTGATATTTATCTTATTGTTTTCTTCTTCCTTTTTGGCACAGAAGAGTTTTCAATGGAATGTAATTCGGGAGTTTAAAATCCAAAGATCAATTTTAATATCTAAATTGTAAGTTTTTGGTTTGTACCATTACAAGTATAAATAATTTGGCTAATGATTTTGCACTATCATTGTCAGTAAAGTACTATGTACAGAAATGGTTACAAGTTGTTAAAGACGGAGGTGGAGGTAACTCTTATCAAATGTTATAGTGTATAATTTTTCTTTTCTTTCTTCTATTACTTTTTATTTGTATTCGATTTACATGTTTTACATCAAGTTTAAAAATATATATTAAACAAGAAATAATTGTACAAATAAAATTTTATTGATTTAAGTGGTGTTTACAATCTCTATGATTCCTCTGATTCTATTCATCTAAGCGATAATCTTGAAAAATATTGATTTGATCTTCTCCAAAATGATCTTGGCACTTGAATAACGTTAATCCAAAGCAATTGTGCTTAATGTTGGATCAAACGTGAAATATTGAATCTCCTTGACGAACGTCTCGAACTTCGCCTTGGATATTCTGGATTTTTGAGGGATTTGATCTTTATTTTAACTTCGTGAACTTTTAATAACGTTAATCTAAGAGTTAAGTATATTAATCTTAGATTAAACGTTGGATTTTTCTTCACTTCTTGAAGAACGCCTTTGAATATTGGAAAGAACGCCTTGATATTTTGGAAGAACGCCTTGAGAGAGTTTGCTTTTCTCCTTGCACTTCTTTTTGCTTTTTGAATTATGTTTTTTGAGTTGTGTTTTTCTTCTTGAAGATGACCCCTATTTATAGGTGGGTTTTGAGAAATATTGTAATATTCTCTATATGACGTGGCGTAATTTGATTGGTTCTTCACACCTTGTATGACAAGAAATATATCTTGTTTCATTCTCTTGCCCTTTAAAAAGATATGACATGCCAATATTGCATTGTGAAGAAAATCTTGCCTTGCTTAATAATTTCCTACACAAACTTGCCTTGTGTATGGAGATTTTAATTTATTTACAAGAAATCTTGTTTTCAATTAGGATATAAAATTAATTGATTAATTAATTATTATTTTAGGAATTAAATTTGATATAATCCCAAAATAAATTAATTAATAATTAATATGTCTTGGACCCAAATCTGGCAATAAAATTTAACTGCCTACAAATGCCCCCTCGAGACTTATTTACGAAAATGCATTTGTTTTTGAGTCGATAAGTCTCGACCTTTCTTCACGCCTTCATCAAATTTGAAGCCAACATTATTTTTTTCTTTTTAAGAAATTTGACTGGGCTCAAAATTGTTTCAAGCTGCCTACGTATCCCAAAAAGGAATCAAGTCATAACGTAGTTCAAAACATCAAATTTGATTTGATGGATGTTCACATTTATACTCATATGAACGAAGAGTAACATACATTTTAGGCTCGTGTGTCAAGGAGCATTTTGAATTTGAGATTTGATAGACCCTTTTGACTCGTGTCCAGGAGAAGTTGATTTAAAATTTGTAGACATCTTTGTCTCGCCTACTTAAGGCTGTCATTTGAACTTTGTAGACATTTTATTCTCATGTCTAGGAGAACTTGATTTTGGGTTTTGTAGACTTTTTTCGTCTCGTCTACTGGAGGCTTTGATTTGAAATTTGCAGACATTTTCTTCTCTTGTCTGGGAGAACTTGATTTGAGTTTTGTAGACTTTTTTCATCTCGTCTACTGGAGGCTTTGATTTGAAATTTGTGAACAATTTATACTCATATTAAGGAGTGATGGATTTGATTTGTGTAAACAGTTTATCCTCATGTTAAGGAGTGATAGATTTGATTTGTAAACAGTTTATCCTCGTGCTAAGGAGTAATGAATTTGACATGTAAACAGTTTATACTCGTATTAAGGAGATTTCAACTTGAAGATTTTTAGACAGTTTTAACTCGTATCAAGGAGTTTTCAACTTGAAGATTTGTAGATAGTTTTAACTCGTATCAAGGAGTTTTCAACTTGAAGATTTGTAAACAGTTTTAACTCGTATCAAGGAGTGTTGAAGATACCTAACTTTGAAAGATTCCTAGATAGTTTTAGCTCGTATCTAGGAGCTTTGAAGAGATCTAATTTTAAAAGATCCCTAGATAGTTTTAGCTCGTATCTAGGAGCTTTGAAGAGATCTAATTTTAAAAGATCCCAGATAGTTTTAGCTCGTATCTAGGAGCGTTGCTATATTTTCAGATGAATTCTTTATTTGGAGACTCATCAAAAGATTTGCTCCCTTCATTAGCAGTGGAATCGTCTTGAACTTTGTTAGGAGAATGCATATGCGGCTCATCGGTTTGACTTCTAAACATGTTCAATTCCATATTATAGGCTCGAGTGGCTAACTCTTCAAAAGTTTTTGGCTTTATTCCTTGTAGAATGTATCGAAGACCCCATTGCATTCCTTGGATACACATCTCTATGGATGAAGCTTCAGACAATCGATCTTCCAATTAAGACTTAAATTTCTCCAGCGATTTATATAGTCGATGACAGACTCCTCGTTCCATTGGTGAGTGTTAATGAGTTCGACCATTCGCACAGTCCTTCGGGTGTTGTAAAAACGATTGAGAAACTCTTGCTCCAGTTGGTCCCATCCATCAATGGAATTTGCCCCCAAGTCAGTATACCAATCAAATGCATTGTCCTTCAATGAACATACAAATTGCTTGACAAGTTGATCTCCATGTGTCCCAGCATCATTGCACGTCTCGACGAAATGCGCCACATGTTGCTTTGGATTGCCTTTGCCATCAAATTGTTGAAACTTTGGGGGTTGGTATCCAATTGGCATCTTTAAGTTGTCAATTCTTTGAGTGTAAGGTTTGGTGTATGTGAGGGAAGACTTTGAGCTCCCATTCAACTTGCTTTTGATGGCCTCCAAAATGAACTCCTTCAGTTGGCTAGCTTGGATCATACCATCAGACGAGATTTGAATCTTTTTAGATAAAGATTTTTCTTTTGCATTTGATTGTTGCTTTATGGACGTCTCGCCATCATCAAACTCATTGGTCAGATTTTCCGTTAGGTGGTTCGCCTCGGCATGACCTCCTTTGTTCAATATTTGCTTTGCGGATGTATCACCTTCTTCAAGCTCATTGAGTAGTTTATCCTCCACGTGGATGGTCTCAGCATTGCCCCAATTGTTCAACAATTCATCGAGCTTAGCATCTCGTTGGTGGAAGTGTTTTGTGAGCTTCTCCATCGCCTTTGTTAACATCATAAGTTGTTCCTCCATGGATGGATTGTTTGTCGTCATAACTGGCGCCACTTAATGAAGAATAGAGATGAGAGGTAGAGATTGTCCCACTGGGCGTGCCAAAAATTTGTAACAAATAAAATTTCAAGTTTAAAAATATATATTAAACAAGAAATAATTGTACAAATAAAATTTTATTGATTTAAGTGGTGTTTACAATCTCTATGATTCCTCTGATTCTATTCATCTAAGCGATAATCTTGAAAAATATTGATTTGATCTTCTCCAAAATGATCTTGGCACTTGAATAACGTTAATCCAAAGCAATTGTGCTTAATGTTGGATCAAACGTGAAATATTGAATCTCCTTGACGAACGTCTCGAACTTCGCCTTGGATATTCTGGATTTTTGAGGGATTTGATCTTTATTTTAACTTCGTGAACTTTCAATAACGTTAATCTAAGAGTTAAGTATATTAATCTTAGATTAAACGTTGGATTTTTCTTCACTTCTTGAAGAACGCCTTTGAATATTGGAAAGAACGCCTTGATATTTTGGAAGAACGCCTTGAGAGAGTTTGCTTTTCTCCTTGCACTTCTTTTTGCTTTTTGAATTGTGTTTTTTGAGTTGTGTTTTTCTTCTTGAAGATGACCCCTATTTATAGGTGGGTTTTGAGAAATATTGTAATATTCTCTATATGACGTGGCGCAATTTGATTGGTTCTTCACACCTTGTATGACAAGAAATATATCTTGTTTCATTCTCTTGCCCTTTAAAAAGATATGACATGCCAATATTGCATTGTGAAGAAAATCTTGCCTTGCTTAATAATTTCCTACACAAACTTGCCTTGTGTATGGAGATTTTAATTTATTTACAAGAAATCTTGTTTTCAATTAGGATATAAAATTAATTGATTAATTAATTATTATTTTAGGAATTAAATTTGATATAATCCCAAAATAAATTAATTAATAATTAATATGTCTTGGACCCAAATCTGGCAATAAAATTTAACTGCCTACAACATCATTGACATAACAATGTTGATTGTCTCAAAAAATAAACTTTTAATAAATTACCTCACAAGAGATTAATTTATTAATTATGTTTTTTACAATAATTGTAACTTGAGCATATAATTTATTGATATTAGGAAAAATTACACATAAGATTTAATGAAATTACAAGGACAACCCTTCAAGTTTAGAAATTACAGAAATTACATTATCCAAGGATGAAGTCCGTCCAAAAAACTAACTAAAATTTTATTTAAGTATGAAAATGCCCTTCTTTATTATGTAAATTACCATTAAATTTCACAAACCTTAGGGGTGGTCTTAATAATTACACTTAATCTCATGGGTAATTAGAGTAATTGTCCCAATAATTAATATGAATAAATTTAAATTGTGAATTTGTTAAAATTATACTAAAAATATTTAAAATATAATCTACAAAAGTTTAATAACATAAAATAAATATACCCGTTTAGAATTATTATAAAACAAATTATTATATTTAATTTTACAATAAATAAAACAAATATACCTATTTTAGTATTACAATAATAAAGTAATAATTTCTTTTACCTACTATTAGATATGCGTATTTAAATGTTCAATAAATAAAGAATAAAATTTAATTTTCTAATTATTTTAAAATAGTTGAACTAAAAATATTGAAATATAAGATATTTAGATTATAGTAAGAAAAAAAGGTTTGAATGGTATTGTGAACAATTGAATTAAAATAAAATGAAATAGCCATTTAGAATTTTTAATCAAATAAAATAATAATTAATAAAAATTATATATTGTCTAATATTAGTAAATAAATATATTCATTAAATCTTTTAAGAAGTAGAGAACCTACCCCGATTGTCCCCAACCCATCGCAACACCCCCAACCCCACCCAGGGCGGTGGATCAAATACCTTCAAGTGGGCAATTTTTCAAAAAGAATGATCGTGTAATTACAATAAATTTAATGGGTAGTTGATAATATTTTTTTAATAAAAATAAAATAAAATATTAGAGGTATTTCTTGAATAAAAATTACTTTTATGATGACATTTCAAAATATTGCGTCATAAATTAATGTTGTAATAGGATAAATATAATGAAATTAATGCTTATGGGTATTTACAATAATTTCCCAAACTTAAATGGTGGTATTTTTATTTACAATAAACTTGAGGGATAGTTTAAGTAATTTTTTCTTAATATTAATAAGTTAAAGCATTGTCAATCTTCATTTTCTATATCTCATAAGGAAAAAATATATGAAACATTTGTTCCAATTAATTTATTCTTTATAAATATTTTTAGCACTGTAAAAATTTATTCCAGTTGTAATTATTAGAGGCAAGAAAATTATAGTGATCAAAATACATTATAATTTATTTTGATAATATAAATTAAAATAAATGATTTGAGTTTGTGCATAGCACGGGAATAAGCTATCTTATCTTATATATATATATATAGGAGAATGGTCTTTGACCAAAATCCTACTATTTTGACTGAATACTTTTTTCTCATAATTTTGAATTAATTTATTAAACAGAAAAATACTTATTGCATGGTTAGAGGTTTGATTAGAATTAATTCAGTACAATAATTCGTTGATTATTATATTTACCTTTCAAAACCTAATAATTGTTACGTAATTAAAGAAATTCTTACTGAAATAAGGAGGATTAAAATTTTAGTAGCGAAATTTAAGGCTATTTAAATTCTTCATTCCCTGATTATTATATCTAAAAGACTGAATTGGTTACATATAGATTAGAACCCAAAAACAAAATTTCTTTTAATAAGTACTGGCATTTGAATTGAAAATTACCTTACCATTCATTATAATTATAAATTTTAATAGTTTCTTAAACATACCATAATTTATAAGGTAAATGGAAGCTCATAATAATTAAAATCTTAATTATGTCTGCATACTCATAAAGACATAAACGGAAATTGCTCAATTATTATAACGTTACTTAAATTAGAGTCAAAGTTTTTGTTTATTTCAATAAGTAGCATTATGTATTTCTTCATATATGCCTATATATAAGTTCTACGAACAAGGAATAGGTAGAATATGTCTTATTATATTTGTCTTTCATTTTTTTTTAACCCAACATTTATTTGTTACGTTCCATTTTCTCTTTAGTCACATGGATTTCTACTTCACTCATCCTCATCACGTATATTCTAATATCCACTAATATGGTATTGATTTTTTTTTTTTTTTTTTTTTTTTTGAGAGAATCCATGGTATTGATTTTAGGTACTTATAATTGAATAATTTGGGGCATAAGACTCAAGATCAATTAGAGATGGAAGTTTACTTGATGGTATGATGTAATTTATATTTTTATATATAAATCCATGTATTGCGACTTAACCTTATTTTCCTAAGCATTACTGTTATTTTCATTCAATTTCCCCAATTTTATGAATTGCACGTTAGCAAATTTTTATTGTATAATAACTCGATTTGATTTTTATCACAAATGATGAATGGAGAATAATTATTGCATTTCTCATGTTATTTATTTCCAACTCTTACATTTTAGTTTTATATTTCTTTTAGTTATTTATACAAGTGGTATTTAGAATGTCGTGATCCACTATTTATTCGTTAACTTGATTCAACGAGATTCCATTTTCTTAATGAATTATTTTAATAGAAGTAATTTTGCAATTCGATGTTTGAGTCATTTGATAAATTTTGTTTTATGTTCGAGTTTTCAAGAAACTGCTCTAGTTTTAGCAAAAGCAGCTCTTCGAAGTCACGTGTCACTTTTCCAAGGAAGGCATGGTGCAAATTCGGAGCGAATCGAGCTTGATTCTCACATTTTGTTTTTATTTTAATTTCAGTTTTTACTTCGAAATGATTTTATTATTGTGTATCATAGTGTATGTAATCATTTAATTATACATAAGTTTTGTGTTTAACGGCTTAAAACTATGAATTAAATGTATGTTGATATATTAATATCTCCATCAATTAAATTTATTATTTAATTTGCCTCTTTTCAATTTATTATTAATATCTCCATCAATGTATTTGTATACTGAATTAAAGAAATTCCGTATATATATCATTGTTTCATTTAAACATATTTCAGTCTACATCTATGGGGTATTTTAGTTAATTTTCTAAAATATATTAATTAAAACGTATGTTTCCTATATATTTTTATTCACGGGATATGGACTATGTATGATTGACAGTGTATCATGTTAAATAAATAATTTCAAGGGAGAATTTCACAAAATATCCCCCATATTAGTGCTAATAACATACCACCCTTCAAATTTGAAAAATTACTCGGACTACACAATAGGTATTGGTTTCATTACATTTATCGTCTTACGAAGTTTATTTTTTAACGGCACACAAAGATGTCATCAAAAAACTAATTTTTATACAATAATACCCCAAATTTATTTTAAAAATTTCTCAAGCTGCCCTTCAAATTTGGTGTAATTACACAATCACCCTCCAACTTTAGAAAATTAACTAAAATACCCCATAGATGTAGACTGAAATATGTTTAAATGAATCAATGATATACGAAATTTCTTTAATTCGGTATATGTAATCATTGATTTATTTTAATTTCAGTTTTTACTTCGAAATGATTTTATTATTGTGTATCATAGTGTATGTAATCATTTAATTATACATAAGTTTTGTGTTTAACGGCTTAAAACTATGAATTAAACGTATGTTGATATATTAATATCTCCATCAATAAAATTTATTATTTAATTTGCCTCTTTTCAATTTATTATTAATATCTCCATCAATGTATTTGTATACTGAATTAAAGAAATTTCGTATATATATCATTGATTCATTTAAACATATTTCAGTCTACATCTATGGGGTATTTTAGTTAATTTTCTAAAGTTGGAGGGTGATTGTGTAATTACACCAAATTTGAAGGGCAGCTTGAGAAATTTTTAAAATAAATTAAGGTCTATGTTTTATGTCCCTTCAAAAATTAAGGCCGTGAGGGTATTTGTAGTGAATACCATACCTATGAGGTAGTTTGGGTTATTTAACGTTAAATATTATTTTACCTTCCATATTGATTATATTTTCATATATTTTGAACTAATTTAATTTATATATAATATTAAAAAATAAAAAATTATTTAATAAAAAAAATCTGATTTTTGAAAAATTATCTAATATTATATGGAGTTTAATGAATCCTATTTAATTAATAAAAATATAATTTAAAAAATTTGATATAAATTATTATTATTTTTAAGATAAAAAAAAATTTGTTTTTCTAATTTAGAGTATTTTGGTAGTTTAATTTAGCCATTGTTAGACTTTCTTGACTATTGCTGATGAAAATTGAATTTTAGTCTCACCAAACACGAGTGAGAGACACGATGTTACTTTGGATGGGAAAAAATATTAGCAACATATTATAAAATACAAAGAGATTCTATGCAATAAAAATACTGGTGGATATCATTTTTTCCCCACAAATCACAAATGCAAACAATTAAGTGACTAAATTAATAAAAGTATGGGTATGATGATTTTGTGCATAGCACGGGATTAAGCTAGTACATATATATATTTGAAGGGTGTCTTTTGACCCCAATTAGTTGTTTTGACCAAAATCCTAACTTTCTAGAATTTTGAATTTTTTTAATAAATTTTCTTATTGTTCAATGAATGTAATAACTCCTATATATAATATGCACAAAATTAAGGAACTTAATTATTCCTTCAACTTGTTCTTAAAACATGCTAAAGTTACAATAAACTTAATTATCCCTTAAATTTAGCCTTAAGAATTCGAATTTGACTCAAATCATACAACTTTGACTCAATACTAATTTTTCGTAATTTTGAATTATTTTTATTTCTTAAAATGTTCTGATTAGCTTAAATTTATGTCATATACCCTTTTCAACATGATTAAGAAGCCTATTGACTATATATATATATTTCATAATATAAAAGTAAGAAATTTTGGCTGGCAATTGACGTTATATTCCATATTTAATGCAATATTTATTTTTTGTGCTTTACTGTTAAAAGAATTTGTCATTATTTACTATTATAAATTATAATTTTTATTATCATTTTCTGTTTTTCTCTTTAATTAATTCTGCATGTCCTCGACTTCATGAAGGTCAATCTTTTGTTTTACATATTAATTTTTTTTTATTTTTTCTTATGTGGATATGATAAATAACTGCAAGAAGTAATTATATAAATATTTGTATTATAGTAAATGTTGTTCTAAAATATGATCTTATATCAAGTAGTTTTTTTTACAACAAGTAATTATTTATTTAGTAGTATATATAATTAATTTGTAAAAGATTTTAAGTTTTTGTTTTCATATTTGATGGTTTTATATCATATCATATATATACTTTCACAAAATTTAACTTCAAATAGATCCATATATAGCACGGGTGTTAAGCTAGTTAAAACATAAAAAGAAAAGAAGGAAAAGAGTGGCTCTTGTTCGCAGCACCGAAAACAATCGAACAAAATAAAAAGGTAGGCAATAAACATAGCCATCTCTTTTAATGATTTTTTAATTTGTGTGTGATTGTGATTGTGATCGTGACGTGTGAGAAAAGGAAGAGGACGGAGGGAAATTGAGTGGAAACAATCATTTTGGGCTTAGCATAGATGGGCTTAGCATTTTGGGCCTGGACCTATCTTGATTTTAATTAAATAATCCATCAACTTCATTTAATATTAATGTATATGTAATGGTGTCTAATTTAGATAAGAGGTCAAGTGCTAAGATTTATTTATTTGTCAAATAAAACAATAAAAATAAATAAATTAACAAATGGTGCAAAAAATCTATATGAACTATTATATTTTCTATAAGTATTTTTTTGTGTTATCTTTTAAATTAAATAAAAATACTATTTTTTAATATTGCCTAATAGCCCATTACTATAAGGTTACTTTTCAAACTTTCAAGGCTACGTGTGGCAGGTATAGTTAGTTCAATAAGTTTCTCAATAATATACAAATAAGATGATATCGTATTTATAACAAAAATCTGAAATTTCATTTACCTGAAATATGTGCAATAATTTACCTAGACACCCCTGGGTATAAGCTTAATTACACGAACTTACCCTCATGTTGCAAATATTACAAAGACACCCCCTTGACTTAATGGCCGTTAGTCAACTTTAACGGTACACGTAAAATGTCCAAAATGCCCTTAGTTGTTTTTAATATTTAAAAAAAAAAAAAAAAAACTCCATGGCCGCCGCTCTCAAGCTCCAGACGCCATTTTTTTCACTTTTCCGGCGACTCCGGACACGGTTTGAGCTCTATTTAATGGCTATAGACTTGTCTTCATGTCCTCTACAAATCACAAGCATTAATTATCAGTTCCAAGTTTATCCCATCACTTTATTTTCAGATCTATGAATTTGGTGTGTTTTTCGATTTTACGCCGCCTTCGGCAGTGGAGCTTGACCCACCGCCTCCTCTTTTAGCCGTAGAATCCCCTCGGTGTGGCGGTCATTTTGGTACCAACCTTGTCCAATTTGGTGTTGAATTGAAGGTTCCCCATTTCCAAAGCTCACGTCAATGGCGGCTTTCCATCTTCGCAAAATCAGCCCCTCTATCCCAATTCGCAAATTGACCCTTGTACTTTCCCATCTTTATAATATGTCCCTACATATATAAAAAAACTCAAACTTTCACTTTGATTTGGTCAAAATTCACAATTTACATGTCACATGGCCTGCACATAGGCGATTTCGGGCTAATTTTGAAATTGGACCTCAATTTGGACCAAAATTGCCACTGAAAATGAAGGTGTGGCACCATATGTTCAAACCCAAAAAGATATGGGGTAAACATGCTAGTAAGCTTAAGTTGTGGCACCAAAAATGCAATAATCCCGTAACAAAATCACCAAGCCCTAGATCCCAAAAAATACTCTGGATTTCAAGAATTCGAATTGTGTTATTGTAGATAAATTTATTAAATATTAAACTGGTTTGTTTATTTTTGTAAGAAAAATATTTGTTATTAAAGTGGAACTTTATTTACCAATTGTGTTATTGTAAATAAATTATTAAATTTTAAAATGGTGTTTTTTTTAAGAAAATATATGTTATTAAATAATTGTGTTATTGTAAAAAAAAATTAATAAATTTTAATTTGGTTTGTTTGATTTTTGAATGAAAATAAACGTGTTATTCTAAAGTTATTAAAGCTTTATTTATCGAATTGTGTTACGTAAATAAATTTATTAAATTTTAAATTCGTTTGTTATAATTTTAAAATTTAATAAATTTATTTACAATGTTTATTACACGGTTACAAAGACACCCCCTGTAACACAAAATATCTTACAAATACACCCCTTGGGGGCAAAATTGGAATAACATTAAATATTTCTGATGACGTCATCCTCTGCCGTCAAAAATTGACGTTGTAAGGGGTCTTCTTGTAATACTGTTTTGACAGAGGGGGTGTCTTTGTAATATTTGCAACAGGATGGTAAGTTTCTATAATTAGGCTTATACCCAGGGGGTGTCTAGGTAAATTTCCCAATTATATATGAAAATGTGCAACAATTACCTAAAAACTTTTAATTGGAATTTGGACTTGTTATGTTGTAACTGTTGCGATTTCATTTCTTTTTAAAATCATACATTGCATAAAGCTCAAAAGTTTGTGTAATGGATAAGTGTATCTTGGTCTTAATACACATTTATATTTGTGTATTCTTTTAGGTTTGAAAATGTTCTTTTATAATATTATAGGATATAGTTTAACAAATTAAACACTAATACTACATCATTATAATGTCATTCGGTTCGATCAGTGGTCTGATCGGTTCAACCAGTAAAATCAGTAACCAATGGGCTCATCGGTTAATTGTCCGGTCCGATTCTGAAAACATTGACTATACCATCATTCCCTCTTTTCCATTCTATTTTGTGATAGTTTCTTTGTGAGAAAAGGAAAACAAAACAATTAATAATATGATTTGAAAAATAGCATGAAGATACTCAATATAATTCAAGTGTTTATAAATGGATTATACATTTATACTCCGTAAAAGCAACAAAATACAAAGATTACAACTACAGCCCCCACGAAAGAAACAAACTTATTATGGGCAATAAAGAAAATCTAAGATCACAAGCTTATACCAAATGAGAAGTTGAGCCTGGACGATCATTACGAAAAACGTGTTTGTGGATAATATTCGGACAGGAGGTGTAGGAGAAATGTAAGAAATTATGGGTGTGGATGTCCGCGATAAGGAGGAAGAGGAACAGCGGTAGCATATGACGGTGGCATCTCCATTAACATATGGCGTGCAGCGCCACATTTTAGACTATTACTTAAAATGGTAAATATCATCACAATAAGTATCAAAATGAGACTGCACTTGATATTTTTAGCCATTTTAATTACAAGAATAATAATAATATTGAAAAATTGCTTAATTCTCCCTGTTTGGGAGAAACGAGATGTGAACTACTAATGTGATTTGGGTGTTATTTATAGGGGAATGAATTGAGAGAATTGCGTTTGTGGTATCAAACTATATATCAATTCTTACTTTTGATACAATAAAAATCGAGGTCGACATATATGATATTACAATTTAAGAAATATTTCACTTTTGGTACCATCGTTAAAAATGAACGTTAACTGATGACGTGTCAGTTAAGTTTTTATTGCAAAATTGATACCATTACTTATGTTTACTGACACTTATACCTCTAATATTTCAGATTGTCAAAATAACCCCACATCTTCAAATTTACAAATAATTTTAGTCCACATTGTTGCCCAATTTTAAAATTGGCTCGAATAAGACAAGTGCGGACCAATTTAGAGATTTTACTTACTATATATACATATTTATTTAACTTATTTAGTTTATTAGTAATATTAACAGAAAAAATAATACTTTAATATAAATCCGATAAAATATTAATTAAATCCAAAATTTATATAAAAAACCAAAATAAATATTATTATACTCCATCTGTCCCAAATTATCTGTCACTTTAGGATTTCAATACACATTAATTACATATTTTAGGTACTTTTAGAGAAAAAGTAAGAGAGAGAGTTTAAAACTTGAATATCGTGTAAATAGCTAATGGTGGGATAAATAAAGAATAAGAATATTTGAGGTATATAATTTATTTTTTCCATAAAAGTGAGGCTATGTAATAGGTATCTTAATATGTGTGAAAACAAGTATAAATTTTAGATTTAATTAATATTTTATCCGATTTATATTAAAGTATTTTTTTTGTTAATATTTTATAAACTAAATTATCTAAAATAAATATGTAAATATAATTAGTAAAATCTCTAAATTGGTCCGTACGTGTCTTATTCGAGCCAATTTTAAAATTGGACAATAATGTGGACTAAAATTGTCAGTAAATTTGAAAATGTGGAGTTATTTTGTTAACTTGAAATGTTAGGGATATAATTGTCAGTCAACATAAGTAATTATATCAATTGTGCATTAAAACATAACTTCACGTCATCAGTTAACTTTTATTTTTAATAGTGGAACTAAAAGTTATTGATTTCTTAATTAGTGATAACAAATGTATCGGCCTCGATTTTTATGGTACCACAAGTAAGAATCGATATATAATTTAGTACAACAAGTGCAATTTTCTCAAATGAACTATTACAACCTTTTCAGCAAGCTAGTCGATCTAGTATTGTATGTTCAATAATGAACGTACTTGCCTACCACACGTTTTGCAAATCATTATCCTTTTGTGATATTGGATTTTATAAAAAGAAAAAAAAAAAAAAAACTAAAATAACAATTTGCATCGGAATGGATCAGGATTTTACTATAATTAAAATTTTTCAAGTACATCGAATCTTTTTGGTTGGATATTTAATTTCTTTGAAATCCAAAAAAATCGTTACTTTTCAAATTCATACCAATATTTTTTATAAATTATTTTTTGGCATGACAATTTCATCTAATTTAGTTCTCATGATCAAACTTTTTTAACTGATAGGGTTAATTTCACATATCTCTGTTGTATCCTTGTTAATCATTCACCTACAACCCCTTTTCAATTAAAACATTCAGCTACCCTCCTACTGTTAAATTTTCCTTTAGAAGACCGTTAACAATTGTTAACGTGGCAAAAAACTTGTTACATTTTCAGATTTTACCTTTAAATGTTAATTTCAAAC
This sequence comes from Penstemon barbatus, assembly GCA_003313485.2. NCBI lineage: Eukaryota > Viridiplantae > Streptophyta > Magnoliopsida > Lamiales > Plantaginaceae > Penstemon > Penstemon barbatus. The sequence continues at coordinate 55,270,115 of CM064877.1, read as the reverse complement.
ACTTTCTGCACTATTAAGACCTTGAATTACTTCGTAAAAGTTAAAAATTATATTTTCTTTGTAAGAATTTTGCTAAATAAAAACCTTAAATTAGCCTAACTAACTTCACAATTCTACTAATTTTTTCATGAACACTTTACTCATTTTTTTAATTACAAAATTACACTTCTCTTTTTACAATCCAAATTCAATTGCACTTTTTTTTAGCAATTACAAATATTTTAAGTGATTACATTTTCTGAGTGCAACACTATAGTAACAAATTTTATGGGAGCACAATATAAATCAAGAAATCAAGATCTCATTCATACCATATGGAGAAAAACAAATCGGGCGGGAAAACTATTATAATTTACTAACATTATGAGTTGAAATATCTACTAACTTTTAATATTTGTACAAATTAAAAAATATGCAATTGAATCGAATGAATTTATGTTAATAAAAAAATAAACAATATGAAGAAAAAAATTAACAGAATTATGGGTCTGCAATTTTTGAAGGAGGATGAAGTTAGTTTATATAAATAATACTTTATATTAAAGTATTATTTTTTCTATTAATATTATTTATAAACTAAATTAATTAAATAAATATGTAAATATAATTAGTAAAATCTAAATTGGTCCGTACGTGTCTTATTCGAGCCAATTTTAAAATTGGACAATAATGTGGACTAAAATTGTCAATAAATTTGAAAATGTGAAGTTATTTTGTTAACCTGAAATGTTAGGGGTATAATTGTCAGTCAACATAAGTAATTATATCAATTATGCAATAAAACTTAACTTCACGTCATCAGTTAACTTTTATTTTTAACGGTGGAACCAAAAGTTATTGATTTCTTAATTAGTGAGAACAAATGTGTCGGCTTTGATTTTTATGGTACCACAAGTAAGAATCGATATATAATTTAGTACCACAAGTGCAATTTTATCAAATGAACTATTACAACCTTTTTAGCAAGCTAGTCGATCTAGTATTGTATGTTCAATAATGAACGTACTTGCCTACCACACGTTTTGCAAATTATTATCCTTTTGTGATATTGGATTTTATAAAAAGAAAAAAAGAAAAAAAATAACAATTTGCATCGGAATGGATCAGGATTTTACTACTTCCTCTGTCCCATTTATTTTACTCATTTAGCTACAGTACTCGGTCAAACTTTTCACTCTTTTAGGTGACTTATCATATTAAATTATTCACATTTATGGTGTATTAAACCTTTTAAATATTAATACATATAGTGTCATAAGATATTATCAACTTATTAGTGAAATATATTAATTAAATTATTTATTATATTTTTTTATAAATTCAGTCAAATTGACTGGTCATCTGTACCAGGGGATAAAAAAAATGGGACGGGGGGAGTATAATTTAAAATTTTCAAGTCCATCGAATCTTTTTGGTTGGATATTTAATTTCTATAAAATCCAAAAAAATCGTTACTTTTCAAATTCATACCAATATTTTTTATAAATTATTTTTTGGCATGACAATTTCATCTAATTTAGTTCTCATGATCAAACTTTTTTAACTGATAGGGTTAATTCCACATATCTTCGTTGTATCCTTGTTAATCATTCACCTACAACCCATTTTCAATCAAAACATTCAGTTACCCTCCTACTGTTAACTTTTCCTTTAGAAGACCGTTAACAATTGTTAACGTGGCAAAAAACTTGTTACACTTTCAGATTTTACCTTTAAATGTTAATTTCAAACACCTTCTGCACTATTAAGACCTTCAATTACTTCGTAAAAGTTAAAAATTATATTTTCTTTGTAAGATTTTTGCTAAATAAAAACCTTAAATTACCCTAACTAAATTCACATTTCTACAATTTTTTCATGAACAATTTACTCATTTTTTTAATTACAAAATTACACTTCTTTTTTTTACAATCCAAATTCAATTGCACTTTTTTTTAGCAATTACAAATATTTTAAGTGATTACACTTTCTGAGTGCAACACTATAGTAACAAATTTTATGGGAGCACAATATAAATCGAGAAATCAAGATCTCATTCATACCATATGGAGAAAAACAAATCGGGCGGGAAAACTATTATAATTTACTAACATTATGAGTTGAAATATCTACTAACTTTTAATATTTGTAAAATTAAAAAATATGCAATTGAATCGAATGAATTTATGTAAATAAAAAATAAACAATATGAAGAAAAAAATTAATAGAATTATGGGTCTGCAATTTTTGAAGGAGGATGAAGTTAGTTTATATAAATAATACTTTATATTAAAGTATTATTTTTTCTATTAATATTATTTATAAACTAAATTAATTAAATAAATATGTAAATATAACTAGTAAAATCTCTAAATTGGTCCGTACGTGTCTTATTCGAGCCAATTTTAAAATTGGACAATAATGTGGACTAAAATTGTCAGTAAATTTGAAAATGTGGAGTTATTTTGTTAACCTGAAATGTTAGGGGTATAATTGTCAGTCAACATAAGTAATTATATCAATTATGCAATAAAATTTAACTTCACGTCATCAGTTAACTTTTATTTTTAACGGTGGAACCAAAAGTTGTTGATTTCTTAATTAGTGATAACAAATGTGTCGGCCTCGATTTTTATGGTACCACAAGTAAGAATCGATATATAATTTAGTACCACAAGTGCAATTTTCTCAAATGAACTGTCACAACCTTTTCGATCTAGTATTGTATGTTCAATAATGAACGTACTTGCCTTCCACACGTTTTGCAAATCATTATCCTTTTGTGATATTGGATTTTATAAAAAGAAAAAAAAAAACTAAAATAACAATTTGCATCGGAATGGATCAGGATTTTACTATAATTTAAATTTTTTAAGTCCATCGAATCTTTTTGGTTGGATATTTAATTTCTATGAAATCCAAAAAAATCGTTACTTTTCAAATTCGTACCAATATTTTTTATAAATTATTTTTTGGCATGACAATTTCATCTAATTTAGTTCTCATGATTAAACTTTTTTAACTGATAGGGTTAATTCCACATATCTCCGGTGTATTCTTGTTAATAATTCACCTACAACCCCTTTTCAATCAAAACATTTAGTTACCCTCCTACTGTTAACTTTTCCTTTAGAAGACCGTTAACAATTGTTAACGTGGCAAAAAACTTGTTACACTTTCAGATTTTACCTTTAAATGTTAATTTCAAACACCTTCTGCACTATTAAGACCTTGAATTACTTCGTAAAAGTTAAAAATTATATTTTCTTTGTAAGAATTTTGCTAAATAAAAACCTTAAATTACCCTAACTAACTTCACAATTCTACTAATTTTTTCATGAACACTTTACTCATTTTTTTTAATTACAAAATTACACTTCTTTTTTTACGATCCAAATTCAATTGCACTTTTTTTTAGCAATTACAAATATTTTAAGTGATTACACTTTCTGAGTGCAACACTATAGTAACAAATTTTATGGGAGCACAATATAAATCGAGAAATCAAGATCTCATTCATACCATATGGAGAAAAACAAATCGGGCGGGAAAACTATTATAATTTACTAACATTATGAGTTGAAATATCTACTAACTTTTAATATTTGTACAAATTAAAAAATATGCAATTGAATCGAATGAATTTATGTAAATAAAAAAATAAACAATATGAAGAAAAAAATTAACAGAATTATGGGTCTGCAATTTTATAATTCTGTTAATTTTTGAAGGAGGATGAAGTTAGTTTAGGCAATTCAGTTTGAATTAAAAAAAATTTAGTCAAAAATAATAAAATTGTCAGGTTTCACCACATTATGGGGTAAATGAAACTTTTAATAATCATTTTGGGCTTAGCATAGATGGGCTTAGCATTTTGGGTCTGGGTCTATCTTGATGTTAATTTAATAATCCATCAACTTCATTTAATATTAGTGTATATGTGATGGTGTCTAATTTCGATAAGAGGTCAAGTGCTAAGATTTATTTATTTGTCATATAAAACAATAAAAATAAATAAATTAACAAATGGTGTAAAAAATCTATTGAACTATTATATTTTCTATAAGTATTTTTTTTTGTGTTATCTTTTTAAATTAAATAAAAATATTATTATTTAATATTGTCTAATAGCCAATTACTATACGGTTACTTTTCAAACTTTCAAGGCTGCGTATGGCAGGTATAATTAGTTCAATAAGTTTCTCAATAATATACAAATAAGATGATATCGTATGTATAAAAAAAATCTGAAATTTCATTTACCTGAAATATGTGCAAATTATACATGAAAATGTGCAACAATTACCTAAACACTTTTAATTGGAATTTGAACTTGTTATGTTGTAACTGTTACGATTTCATTTCTTTTTCAATCATACATTGCATAAAGCTCAAAAGTTTGTGTTGGTCCCAAGTGGTCAGATGAGGTCTAGAGGGGGGGGGGGGTGAATAGACCTCTAAACTTTTTGCAATTTTTAACTTTAAAACTTTTTGTTAACTTAAACAGACTAAGCTGTTATCAACAGTAGGTTCCTCGGCTGATCGCGAACAAATCTTTGAACAGCTTCGTAGACCACTAAACTGATAGTTACTTAGCTGATTTTGTCAAAACCAGTTTTAATACTTAGAGTACTTGCAGCGGATTTTCAAAGTGTTTTTCACAAGTATCCTCAGCAGTTTGAAAGATGTTTCCCCAATTTTATAAACTCCTTTTAATTCTTTTTCAAACAGTTAAGTAAAGTGTTTTATGCAAACTTGAAATATGCAAGTAAAAACACAAATAATTTTTATAGTGGCTATATGGATGTAAATATCCTTTAATCTACTCTTCCAAGTCACAAAGATCTTGGGTTATACTAGAAACACAAAGTAACCAGTACACTCTGCTTACGCCTAACAACAAATGAACAGGCCGTAAGTGCGCAGTAAGAAATCTCAAAGAAATCCTACTCTCTGAAGTAATATCACTCACTAAGATGGATATCTACTTCTCACAACACTCAGTTTTACAAATTCACCCAGAAGATGTGTTTAGCTTTGTTCTTCAACTTCGCTTTTCGTCAACAAATGACTAAGCTGATGAGTGAGCTGTTCTTGAGACTTAAAGAGTTCTGCTTCGAAAATTTCTCAGAGATTGTGTTGTTTTATTCTCTTCGTCTCTTTCAGCTATTTATACTTGAGGTTTGAAAAATGTCCGTTGAAGAGAGACAGGATTCAAATTCCTCGAGTACTGGTCCTTAATTTCCGCGAACGGCTCTTTTGCAGTCTGTCCGTACTATCAACAGTACTATTCTGCAGGCAGCATTAAATGCACCCAGCTGATGCGAAGCATTTCTTCAATCATTTGTCTTTAATATCCTTGTACTTCAGCATTTATTACTTCCAGGGGCATTTATTACCGTTGGGAAGACTTTATGATCCTTTCCACTTGGCTGACGGAAGTGCAAGTCTGATGGCGGACAAAGCTGATCCCAAATTTGAACAAATCTGATTTGAGTCGGCTGATCTTCATCAGTCTAATAACTTTCCTTCAGCAGATCAGAAGTCTTGGACCTTGAAATTTTGACTCTTCTGATGTCTTCTTTACTTAGTCAAAATTCATTCAAAAGGGACATCAGCTAAGTTACTCCATACTTAGCCGATTTGAAGTTTTGGAATGCATCAAAACCTCCCTTATAAATTTGTCTTCAGTGCCTTCATCTTCATCCTTATCCAACAATTTCCCCCTTTTTGATGATGACAAAACTTCAGCCAAGTACCTGTTAAAACTTAAGCTAAAGATTGTGATCCTCAAAATTTTCTGAGATAGAAAAGATGTGTTGGATTGAACTTGTCTTTTTATTGATAATGAAAATATTACAAGTACAAGTTCATCAGATGAGATGTCTGAAGAATGGATAAAGTAAACTGATTACAAAGGATTTAAAAGTTCTAACTATCAGCTTCTTCATCAGATCCTTCAAGCACTTCTTCATACTCATAAGATGACTCTTCATCATCTTCTTCTTCATCATCTTCATCAGCTTCTTCACCCTGAAGGATAACTTCTTTGGCGGCCTCCATCTTTTCTTTAAGTTGCTGCTCCTTCAGAAGCTCAATTGCCTTCCTGGCTGATTCTGTATTCTTGTACTTGGTCAACGGCTCTGTTTGATCAGCAGCAGAGTCCTTGGATTCAGCCATTACTTCATCAGTTTTGGCTTTTTCCTTAGTCTCTTCTTCAGACTTTTCTTCACCTTGTACCTTTCCAAGTTCTTCTTCAGCAGTCTTGGTCATTGCAGTAGCTTCATCAGTCTTCTTGGCTTCAACAGCAGCAGAAGTTTCCTTGGTTAATTCTTCCCCTTTATCTTCCCCCTTTTTGTCATCATCAGACTTGATGACTTCTTCAGGTTTAGCAGCAGGGTTGAGTGCAACAGTTGGAACTTTCATTGCAGCACATAAAGTCTTCAGATTCTGATTCACTACATCATGACTTGCTGTTAAGTGATGAAGAGTGGTGCTGATGTCGTCAGTTTGATCATTGAAGTAGTCAATATTCAGTTGCATTGTTGCAAGTTCATTATGCAGCTCCTTTTCAGCGTTTGAGACTTCTTGCAACATCCCAAGATTGACTTCCTTCTCTTCTTCACTGACTTTGATGAATGTTGCAGTTAAGTCAGCTATCTTGTGCTCAGCTCTTTGTAAGGCAGTATGAAGGTGATTTATATCAGCCTTCACATCCTCAACATTTCTGTTCATTTCATTAAGGCTGTGCACTAACTGCAAGGAGTTGTCTTGAGGTACAGGGAAACTATCAATTTCAGATTTGATGATCTTCTCTGTTGACTGTTGCATAGTTTCCAGATGAAGTTTGTTGGACTCTGCCAACTCTACTTTGAGTTCATTCTTCAGCTCCTCTTTCAACTTCATCAGCTGCTGGCTATGCTTCACTTCCAGTTCCTTCACTGAATTCTCCATAAGCATCTGGAAAGCTTCCATCAGTGATGAGTGTTCATCACCTGATGAAGCAGAAGCAGCAGCTTCCTTTTCTTCAGTCTCCTGGTGGACAGGGACATCTTCCATTCCAGTCGCCTGATGATCTTCAGAAGCCTTAGCATTCCACTCAATAGCTAAGGTCTTGTCAGCTTTCTTGTGTTCATCAGTGACGTCATCATAGAACAGATTATTGATTGTGCCATCATCATTTAAGCAGGTTGTTTGACGTATCTGCCTAACAATGATCCAAGGGTTTACAAAGGCATTATTTCCCTTGGGCACTTCACTATATTCCTTCACTTCCTTGCCAAAAATTATTTGCTGAATACTTGGCAGCTGAGGCAACTCACTTGAGTGTCCCTGCTGATATCTTGACCTCTCTGCCCATCTCTTCAAGGCAGTCATAACAGCAATGTTAATGGCCCTCTCTTCAGCATCATCAGTCTTTCTTTTCTTGGCTGACAGGGAGTTTTCAATTTTCTTGGCCTCCTCCAGTGCAAATTCTTTTGCATACAGATGCATGACATCTCTGACATAACTGGGATCCAAGGCCTTTTGAATGGAGTCTGTTCTTAGCCAATTAAGAACCCATTGTTCTTCATCAGCTAACTCCTTTGAGTTTTGAAGTTCTGTTATAGACTTGTTCAGCCTGTTGTCTCTCCATCTGATGTACCTTAGCTTTTCTTGATTGAACAGCGTCTTTAACATGAGCTTCTGATCGTAGTAAGCTAAAGACTTCTCAAATCTCTTGAAAAGCTCTTTATCAGCATATACAATGTTGAAGGCTTTTCTTACTTCATACTTGTCTTTAGACTTAACTTCCCCAGCAGGCATTTTAGGCTTCTTTGGTTTGTCTTCATCATCAGCAGCCTCATTTATTTTAATGCCTCCGCCATGGATAGGTCCATAGGCATCAGTCTTGCTGAGCTCAATGACAATAGCCATTTCAGCATCCTCAGCAACTTTCCTTTCTGCCTCAGACATTTGTCTTCTGGCTTCATCCTTTGCTTCCTGGGCCTTGCTCAACTCAAGGGCCTTTTTCTCCTCCATCTCATCTTGTTTTCTCTGTTCATCTTCTTCCCTTTTCTTTTTATCAGCTTTGGAGATCTTCTTCCTTTTAAGCACTATCTTTCTCTTTCCTTTATCAGCTGGAGCAGGGGCTGGACCAGCAGATGAGATAGGTGCAACAGCAATAGGATGGATGATCATGACATCTGGATCATCCCGAGGTTGGGCAGCCTCAACTGTTGATGTAGCTTGAGTCAACTGTTGCGCATCAGCTTTGTCAGCAACAGAAGCCTCAACAGCTTCAACAGGTCTTTCAGCAGATATAGGATTTTGTCTTACTAAGTTTTCCAACTCAGTAGGCTTTTCAATGAATGTCATCTGCTTCCTTGCTGACTTCTTTGATAAACCCTGAATGGGTCTTGAAGCAGCAGTGTCCCTTTGTTGGCTCCTTGTCCTGTGAGATACACTCCCAGCAGGCATTTCAGCAAAAGGAGTCCTGGAAGGTGATGCAGGAGACATTCCCTGTTGGTCCCAAGTGGTCAGATGAGGTCTAGAGGGGGGGGGGGGGGTGAATAGACCTCTGAAAATTTTAGACTTAAAAACTTTTTCAATCTTCTGTCAGCAGACTAATCTGATGAAGAACAGTAAGCTAACTATGCTGATCGTGAACATATCTTGAACAGCAGAGTGACCACTCTTCTTACAGCAACTTAGCTGATTTCAGCAAAATCAGTTTTATCAAGAGTATACTTGCAGCGGATGTTTAAAAGTGTTTTTCACAAGTAGACTAAGTCCTTTAAAAGATTTTATCCACAGTTTAAAACTCCTTTAAAATCTTTTAAAATAATTCAAAGTATAAACTTATGCAATTTTGAAATATGCAAGAAAACTTAAATGCAAGATAAACACCAAGAATTTTTATAGTGGTTATATGGATAAAAATCCTTTAGTCCACTCTTCCAGATCACTTAGATTCTGGGTTATACTGTAAACACACAGTTTACAATATTTCTCCACTTATACCTAAACAACAAATGAAAAGGCTATAAGCTCGCAACAGGTAATCACTCAGAAAACCTATCCACTGAAGTTTAAATCACTCACAAAGACGGATTTAAGCTTCGCACAACACTCAGCTAAATACAAGATCACTCAGATTGTATTTTTCTATTTTCTTCAACTGGGTTTCTGTCAACAGATGACTTCCACCAGACGAGTGAGCTGTTTGAGTTTCTTGAGACTTAGAAATTTTCTGCTTAAAAAACGAAATCTTAGAATTGTTGTTGTGTTTGTCTCTCTTCAAACTCAGCTCTATTTATACTTGGATTTGAAAATATGACCGTTGAAGCAAATCACACTTCAAATCCATAGCCTTAGCCCGATTCAGAACGGCTCCCGGCTACAGTACTTTTTCTGTTGTACTTTCCTGTAGCTGCATTAAATGCACCATGCTGATCCGAGAATATTCCTCAATCATTTGCCATTACTACCCTTCTCTTGCAGCATTAATTACACCAAGTGCATTTATTACTGTTGAACTATCTTCTGATCTCTTCTACTCTGCTGATCGAAGCAACTCTGCTGATAGATTACTCTGCTGATCAAATACTGAACTAATCTGATTTGAGTCAGCTGATGGTCTACCCTTCTGTTTGCTGTTTCAGCGTGAGATCAGTAGTCTTCTGGGCTTTGAACTTTGAACTGTTCTGATGTCTTCTTCACTTGTTCAAAATTCTTCTAAGGGAACTAAGCTTGCCATACTTAGCTGATTTTGACGTTTTGGAAATCATCAAAACCTTCCCTTATCTTCTTAACTTCTTTGCACTTCATCTTCATCTTCATCCAACAATTTCCCCCTTTTTGACGATGACAAAACTTCGGCTAAGTACCTGTACCTAAACTAAAGTTTTGATCCTCAAAAATTTCTGAGATAGAAATAGTCTGTTGGAATCAAACTTGAACTTTTTATAGATTTGAAAGAGATTACATATTACAAGTTCAATCTGATAAGATGTGCAAAAAAAAAAAATTACAAGGAAATAAACATAAGTAATCTAAACAAGACTAGTCTTCTAGCTTGTCTTCTTCTTTCTTGTCTTCTTCAGCTTCCTTGTTCTTTTCTTCTTCTTCAGCAGGTTTGGTAGTCTCAGCTTCCAACTCTTTGAAGAATTTTTGTTTTAACAGCTCCAACTTCTTTTGTTTAACATCAGGGTTTAGCTGTTCTTTAGCTGAGTCCTTAGCAGCAGCTATCTCTTTATCAGACTTAGCTTTTGCTTCAGCTTCAGTTTCATCAGCTTCACCTTCTTCTTCTGTCTAATCTACCGGTCTGCTGTTTCCTTCATTTTCATCGTCACTTTCTTCCTTAGCAGATTCTTCCAGTACTTCAGTTCCTTCAATATCATCAGCCTTTTCAAGAGATTTGTCATCTGGTTTATCTTCTTCTTCATCAAGTATCCTATCTTCCCCCTTTTTGTCATCATCAGCAGGGTTGATTGGATATTGTGGCAAGACTGGTGTGATCTGAAGTGAATCACAGAGAAGTTTGATGTTCTCTTCCATAGCATTGAGTTGAGCATGTTATCTTAGTTGATTGGCTTCAAAAGCTTTCATCCTGTTTAGAACAACTTCTCCTTGGTCACCTAACTGAATCTGAGTTGCCAGTAACAGATCAGCAGATGCCTTGAAGTCCTTGGTCAGATTGATTAAGACTTCATCCTCAGCTTGAATCGCCATTTCAACTGTTTCTGTAACCTGTCTCCAACCAGCAGCTGTACTTTGGGTCCTTGCCCTGATGATATCCATATCTTGACAGATAGATTTTACATTCTGAGCAGTGTCTTCTATCAGATGGGTTGGAACAACAACAGCCTTTTGGGTTGGTTGACTTCCAGCAGTCAATAGATTAGCAGTCACTTTTTCTTCTAATTCCTTCATTGATCTTGAAATCATCTGCTGAATTGAATCCAACAGAGATGCTTGCTGTAAGCTTTGAGAAGTAGAAGCAATTTCAGAAGGAATTGGAGGTAAGGCAAGAGTTGCCTCTTCAGTAGTCTGATCTGTTGCTTGAGTTGTCTCTTCTGTAGTCTGATCTGCTGAACCAGAAACAATCTTTTCTTCTTTGGTTTCATCAGCTTGACCAAGAGTGCTTTCCTTCTCCTTGGTCTGATCAGTTTGCTCAGCAGCAACCTCCTTTTCTTTATCTTGATCCACAAGATCAGAAGTATTATCCTTCCCTGTCTCTTTGTTCTGATCAGCAGGGTCAACAGCACCCCCTTTTTCTTTGTCTTGATCAGCAACATCAGATTGGTTATCTTTTTCTTTGGAATGATCAGTAGGATCAGAGTTTCCTTTTTTTTCCTTAGCTTTATCTTCAGGATTAGAAGTTTCTTCCTTGTCCTTATTCTGATCAGCAGGTGGTTCAACTTTCTTAACAGTTTTAACTGTTTTCATCAGACCTGCATTATCCAAAGTAGACCTGTGAGAAATCAAAGTAAAATTGTCAAGTGGAATGAACGGGGAGATTGGATCCTCAGGTAACTCTTCATATGGCCTAATAGTAGGACCATAGACAATCTGCTTCAGACTAGGAAGGGGAATCATAGTGCTTGGTTGCCCCTTCATCTTTCTAGTCTTTTTGGCCCAAGTTTCCATTGTCTGAGAAACTGCCAATTTGATTGATCTTTCCTTGAGGTCTTCATCATCAGCAAACTCCTCAGGAACAGATTCATAAATCTTCTTCGCCTCTGCCTTCACAACATGACTGATCCTCAGTCTTAACTTGTCCAAAAAGAACTCTGAGTCTAGTGCTTGAGTAAGAGAACCTGTCTCAAGCCACTTCAGTACCCAGGCTTCTTCATCAGCGAAGGCTTTCCAGCTTGCAATTTGGTCTTTACTCTTTGTCAGACGGTAGTCTCTCCATCTGTTATATCTGATCTTTTCTTTGTTGAACATCGTCAGACGAGTAATTCTTGCATTCTCAGCATCCAACCTTTTAATAAACTCATCGAAAGCATCAGGGTCATCTCTGACAATCTCCAATGCCAGTTTGACCTCTTCTCTTCTTTTAGGTTGTATTGCTGGAGTAGGCATAACTGGTTTGGGCTTGGTGGGATCTCCCTGTTCACCAATTCCTATGCCACCAGTATGCTTTGGACCATGAGAGTCCTTAGCACTTGCCTCAATAGCAGCAGCTAACTCAGCTGCTTCTATAGCATCCCTTTGTTCTTGAGTCATCTTGCTGGCTTCTTCTTCCAGCCTTTTGAGCTCAATGGCCTTAAGGCGATCTTCCTCAGCCTTTTCATCGGCCTTCCTTTTTCTTTCGGCCTCATCTTGTTTCTTCTTTTCAGCAGCAGGTACATAAGGAACCACAATCTTACCAGTCCTTTGCTTCTTAGTTTCAAGACTTTCAACAACTTGAAGTGGAGTGGCAGCAACAGGTGTAGGATGCAGAAGGAGAGTTTCTCCTTCACTTGTTGTGCCAGTCTGCTGTTCAACTCTTTCCTCAACAGACACTTCAACATCAATAGCAGGTTCTTCAGCAGGCTTGACAGCAGGTTCTTCAATAATGACTGGTCTCTCAGCTGATGCTGGAACCTCTCTTACTGTTTCAGTTGTTTCCTCAGAGAATGTCACTTTCCTTTTTGCCTTAGGCTTGGCAATTTTTCTTGAAGGTTCACGTTTAGGAGGTCCTTTAGCAGCACTCCTTGTCCTCATTCTCTTTTTAGATTGAACAGGAACAGCTTCCTCAGATTCTGTTCTTTCTGGAGATGATCCTGTCTCCATTTTCTCAATCTCCTTAGTAAAGTCATCAATGACTTTCTCAGGAACTTCAGCTTCAGACTGTGCTGATCCGGCTTCAACAGTTGTGCAAACTGTTTGATCAGCAGGCTTACTGGTCTGACCAGTCTTCTTTCCCTTCTTGGCAGGGATTTTAGCAGTCTTGGTAGGAGCTTTTCTTTTAGAAGTGCCCACACTCCTAACTGGCTCAAACAGTTTAAATTCTTTTCCACCATGAATATTCTTTCCACCTCCCATAGGACATCCTAGGCTTTTGAACAGATGACTTAGTAGAATAGCATACTAGACCTTCTTATCACACAGTAGATCAAATACGTGAGCAGCCCAATTTACTTTCAATCCATAGTAGATGCAAATCATGGTGTAGTACCTTCTTCTAGGTAAACCATCTAAAGAACTTGTACAGCAGTCCAGTACCTTCGCAATAATGTCAGCAAACCTCTGATACTCATCTTTCAATTGAGTCTTCATCAGAGTTCCTGTCATCTCCTCCCCTTCCTTAGCACATATTGCCCAAAATTCTTCCTCCTTTTCATACCCAAGATCTGTCACGTCTCCTCCTTCATTAGTCAGCTTGTAGATTTCACTTAACACTGCAGCAGAAATACAAATCTTTTTCCCTCCGACAGTAGCAATCATAGTAGTTTTCTCAGGGTTGATTTTTCTGGTGCTGTAGAAATTATCAACATCTTCAAGATACACTCGCTCCTCATGAGCTTCCAGAACTGGTACTAAAGATGCTTCTTCGATTTTCTTCCTGATTTCTCGCATCAGATCGGTGCCAGATTTGTAAAACTTGTCATAGCTTAGATATCTTCCTTCAATAACTTCCATTTTGTGATTAAGTGATGAAAACTGTAGAAAACAGAGAGCTAGAGAACAGAGAGCTTAGAGAGTTAGAGAATTTTGATAATTTGTGTGCGTAGGACGACTGATCTGTTCAGATCGGATTTTATACGTTTCCTTAGGTTTTGGTTATCGTGATTAATCTGAACCGTAAGATTGATCTGACAGTTTAAAATCGTGCGGGTGAGAATTGCGGACTTCAAATTCATTATTTTAATGTCAGATGGGCGGGAAAACTCAATCGTCACTAATCTGTTACTTATAAAAGCGTGTTTCTAAAGATACGATTTATAACCATGCTTATATAATGTATCAGATGAGTAGAGTTTAACTTATCTGACAGACGGGTGATCTGTTATCTGATATTACTAGAGAAAGCCAATATCTAGTAATCTTTCTCTGCTGTTTGTCAATCCAGCAAGATAAAATAATCTTCAGTCTTCAAGAATTAAGAACACATCTTCTAATAACATAACTTCAACCAACTGTCATTAACCAATTTCATCTTCAGAGCAGAAGTACCGCTAGTCTTACACGTTCCCCCTGTCTTTAAGAATTCATAAGTTAACTAGTCTGTTCAAAGTTAATCCTTGAATACAATAATGGATAACTAAGCTGATGAACTTCAGTCTTCTGATGGGTTCCCCCTCAGCTTATGCATCCAAATTTAGTAGTCCTAGTTCAGCTCTTAGAGTTGAAAACCTTACTTCACTTAAAGGTTTAGTGAAAATATCAGCAATCTGATTGTCAGTATGAACATACTCAATCATAACATTCCCTTTTTCCACATGATCTCTAATGAAGTGATGCTTGATCTCAATATGTTTAGTCCTTGAATGACTTGTAGTGTTCTGAGTAAGAGATATTGCACTTGTATTATCACAGTAGATTGGAATTCCACTGATCTTGACATTGTAATCTTCCAGTTGATGTTTCAACCATAGTATCTGTGCACAGCATGCTCCAGCAGCTATATACTCAGCTTCAGTAGTAGATATGGATACTGAAGTCTGTTTCTTACTCATCCATGAGATCAGACGACTGCCCAAAAATTGACAAGCACCTGTTGTGCTCTTCCTATCAATTTTGCAGCCAGCAAGGTCTGAATCTGAATATCCAATAAGCTCAAATCCAGACTCTCTAGAGTACCACATTCCCAAATCTTGAGTGCCCTTAATATATTTCAGTATTCTCTTGGCAGTTAAGAGATGAGATTCCTTAGGATTTGATTGAAATCTCGCACAAACCCCAACTGAGTACATGATATAAGGTCTGCTTGCTATTAGATATAATAGTGACCCAATAATGCCTCTGTATTTGGTTATATCCACTGATTTGCCATCTTCATCTTTATCCAAGCGAAGACTAGTAGAAATTGGAATAGTAACAGTAGAGCTAGTTTCCATACCAAACTTCTTGAACAGATCTCTTGTGTATTTTGCTTGGTTGATGAATATAACATCAGGCAACTGTCTGACTTGCAAACCAAGAAAATAATTGAGTTCACCCATCATGCTCATTTCAAACTTGTTCTGCATGAGCTTGGAGAACTTGTCACACATCTGTTGATTAGTTGAATCAAAAATAATATCGTCCACATATATTTGCACAAGTAATATATGATTTTCCCATTCAATTGTGAACAAAGTCTTGTCTACCTTACCTTTACGAAATCCTTTAATTAAAAGAAAATCAGATACGGTATCATACCATGCTCTTGGAGCCTGTTTCAGTCCATAGAGGGCTTTCTTCAGATGATATACCTTGTCTTCTTGTAGATAGGCTTCAAATCCAGGTGGTTGTTCAACATAAACTTCTTCTTGCAATTCTCCATTGAGAAATGCAGACTTCACATCCATCTGATAGACAGTGAAGTTCTTGTAAGCAGCATAGGCTATAAACAGTCTGATTGCTTCAAGTCTTGCTACTGGTGCAAATGTCTCATCAAAGTCAATTCCTTCTTCTTGACAATAACCTTTGGCCACTAATCTTGCTTTATTTCTGGTAACAATACCATCTTCATTCGTCTTATTTCTGAAAACCCATTTAGTGCCAATTACTCTTTGATGATTTGGTCTAGGAACTAAGTACCAGACTTCATTCCTCTCAAATTGATTCAACTCTTCTTGCATAGCTTCAATCTAGAAGGAATCACTGAGAGCTTCTTCAATTTGTTTGGGCTCTATTTGAGATAGAAAGGTGACAAACATAGCATCCTTTGCAGCAGCTCTTCTTGTTTTCACTCTATCCAAGGGATCACCAATCACTAACTCTGGTGGGTGATTCCTGAGCCATCTGAGATCAGGTTGCAAATCTGGATGTTGTCCTCTGTTTTGATCTTGCAACACTACTGTTGGAGATTCAGTAGTAGTCTGTTGAACAATACTCGTCTGTTGAACATTCTCTGGTCTGTCAGCTGTTTGCAACTCGTCTGTTAGACAATCAGCACTGTGATTTTGAACAGCACTTGAGTTAGCAGCTGAACTGAGATTTGGTAGTATGATGGGTACATATTCTTCATTCTTTCCAATATCCAACTTTTGTAAATCAGTAGACAGATCTTGATTAGTACTTTGATTCTTTTAAGAAGATTGACTTGGCTCATCAAATACTACATGGATGGATTATTCTATTAGTAATGTTCTTTTGTTAAAAACTCTATAAGCCTTACTAACAGTAGAGTATCCTACAAAGACAGCTTCATCAGCCTTCTCTGCAAATGCAGTAAGGTGATTTTTCCCATTATTTAATACAAAGCATTTACAACCAAAAATTTTAAAGTAATGAATGTTTGGTTTCCTGTTGTTCCAAACTTCATATGGAGTCTTGTTCTGATTTTTGTTGATCATGCATCTGTTCTGGGTAAAGCAGGCTGTATTTGTTGCTTCTGCCAAAATCTTTGTGGCAGCTTAGCTTCAGCTATCATAGTCCTGACAGCTTCTTTCAGTGTTCTGTTTCTCCTTTCAGCAACACCATTCTGTTGAGGGGTTCTAGCAGCTGAATACTCATGATGTATTCCTTTGATGTTACAATACTCTTCAACAGTAGAGTTTGTGAACTCTATCCCTCTATCTGATCTGATCTTCAATATCTTTGTGCTTTTCTCATTCTGGATCAGTTCCATCAGATTAGTAAGATGTTCCTTGGTTTCACTTTTCTTTTTCATGAAAATCACCCAAGTATATCTTGAATAGTCATCCACAACAGCTAGGCAGTATTTCTTTCCACCATTGCTGATTGGATCAATGGGTCCAAATAAGTCCATGTGTAGTAGCTCCAAGATTCTTTCCGAAGATTGGTGCTTCTTGCTTTTGAATGATGACTTGATTTGTTTACCCTTCTGACATGCGTCACAGAGCTTGTCTTTGCTCATGACTGTTTTTGGAATCCCTTCTACCAGATCATTCTTTATCAATCTGTTGATGGTCTTGAAGTTTAAATGATTCATTCTTTTGTGCCACAGCCAACTGACTTCACTTGGTGTTGATGCCACCAAACAAACACTTGAATTCTTGTCAGCAGAACTCCAGTCGACTATGTAGACATTCCCTTGTCGTCTTCCAGATAAAATTACCTTCTTTGTACCAATCTGTTCAACATAGCACTTATCTTTTTGAGAAGATGACTGAATATCCTTTATCACAAAATTGACTTATGCTTACCAGGTTGTACTTTAGGCCTTTAACATAAGAGACGTCAGGTATCACTATGTTTCCTTTGATTAATCTTCCTTTAGCTACAATCTTGCCTTCTTTGCTGTCTCCAAAAGTAACCTTTGGATCATCCACAGCAACTGCATCAGTCAGCTCATGTATGCTTCCACACATGTGCCTTGAACAACCACTGTCCAAGTACCAGATATTCTCTACTTTACTCCTACTCCTAATCCTAACCTACAAAACAAAAGTAAAATTGTTTTAGGTACCCTTATTGAGAGGGTCCTGAAGGATTAGTTCCACCTTTGACAACCCAAGATGTAGATGTCTTAGGCTTCTTAGGCTTCTGAGTTTTGACAGGAGCATGAACAGTTTTATCATAGTTATCAGATAAGTCATGTTGATGATCAGTATGATAAGAATAATGTTCATAAGCAGGGTAAGGTGCATGATAAGCAGGGTATGCATGCATTGGATGAGCAGGATATGGTGCATAGTAACTAGGAAATTGAGGTGCATGATACATAGGAGGATATGTAGCAGGTTGTACATAATATGACTCATTTCCATACCAAGCATTTTGATTTTTCTTATTCTTATGCTTCTTTGGCTTACTAGTTGCTTGCTCATTAACAGACGACTTAGTTTTATCACTAGTCTGATTAGTTTTAGCCTTGTCAGAGGACTTCCTAGGACTCTTCTGTTTAGGCTTACTAGTCTGTTTACCTACACTAGGCTCTTTGCTCTTTTTAGCCTTAGGAGATTTCTTCTCCTTTACCACTTTCTCAGGTGAAGCAGGTCTAGCAGTTTGGACATACATAATGACCTTACTATTGTCAGCAGATATAAATTTCTCAGTATGATTCAATTCTTGCTTATCCTGTTCTAAAGGCATCTTCTGTTTACTAGACATGTGAGTGGATGCAACAGATGATTTCTCATGAGACTCAATAACTTTTTCAAGTTCCATGATTTTTCCTTTATAAACTTCACATTCAGCTTTCAGAGATTCATGTTCTTGCTCAAGTTGTTTATATTCAGCTGATTCTCTTGGCTTTTCAGCTGTGAGTTTCAGTGAACTATTTTGCTCTTTTAGCAGTATCATCTCTTCCTTAAGCTTCTTATATGCTTCAGCAATAGTAGTATTGTTCAGCATCATTTGTTCAAATGAATTAAATAATTCATTATCAAGAGGAGTTACCTCTTCCTCAGAGTCATCAGATTCCTTTGCCTTCAGGCAGAGGAGAGCAGGTTTTTCTTCATCAGAGGATTCTTCATCAGACGTGTCTGAATCTGAATCAGATGAGTAGACAGCAGCAAGCTTTTCTGCTTCAGCCATCATTGCCTTGCCTCTCTGATGCTTTCTTTCTTTTCTGATTTTCTTCTCTTCCTCAGTGTATTTCTCTGCTTTTGGATATGGACAGTCTTTGATGAAGTGTCCCAATTTCCTGCAGTTATAACACATTAGTTTGGCTTTATAATCATCCTTATCTTGATAAGAAAAATTAGGTTTAGAAGTAGAAGCATTGTTATATTTGTTCTTCATTTTTCTCTTGTAGAACTTCTTGAAATTGTACATAAGCAATGCTACATCTCCAGGAGTGTACTCCTTTTTGTTGAGTAATGTGGCTTCATAAGATGAGTCCACTTCTTTGCTTTTCTGTGCCGGTCTTCTGGGATTTTTAGCAGCAACCAGGGCAGCTGTGGGTCCTGAAGTTGAGGTTTCTTCAATTCCCATTCTAGGCAGTTTATACTCATACGCCTTGAGTACTGAGAACAGCTCTGTAAGAGAGATTTTTCCCAAATCTCTTGATTCTTCCATTGCTGTCACCTTCATGTTGAATTTTGGAGGTAAAGCCTTCAGCACTCTGATGGTTATCTCCTTGTCCGTGAAGGTTTTTCCAAGCTTTAAAACTTCATTCAGTGTTCTGGTGAACCTGGTATCCATCTGATCTATGGTCTCTCCAGATTTCATCTTGAAGTTATCCAGCTTTTCCAGAGCAACACTCAGCTGATGCTCTTTAATGGCGTCGTTTCCTTCGCTAATATCTCTGACTTTATCCCACATCTCCTTTGCAGTCTTGCAATGTTTGACTTTGTCAAACCGATCATTATCCAGGGATTTAGTCATTACGAAACGGCCAACTTTATCCAGATTGAACAGCTTAATTTCTTCGGCTGTCATCTCTGTTAAGTCTTTCTCCACCACGGTATCAACTTCATTTATCTTTATCGTCTTGGTGAATTTGAATGGACCTTTAATGATACACGTATACATGTTATCATTGTAGGCAGCTAAGAAGATCTCCATTATGATCTTCCAGTCTTCAAATGACATACCAGCAATGTGGGGGAACATGGCTTATACAGTCCATTTTTCAAAAAGTTTTAATTTTTCAAAGAGATGCTCTTTTGAAAAGTTTGAAAAACACTTGGATCAAGCTCGTTGATCAGGCAACTGATTCTATTGAACCACCTGCTCTGATACCACTTGTTGGTCCCAAGTGGTCAGATGAGGTCTAGAGGGGGGGGGGGGGTGAATAGACCTCTGAAAATTTTAGACTTAAAAACTTTTTCAATCTTCTGTCAGCAGACTAATCTGATGAAGAACAGTAAGCTAACTATGCTGATCGTGAACAGATCTTGAACAGCAGAGTGACCACTCTTCTTACAGCAACTTAGCTGATTTCAGCAAAATCAGTTTTATCAAGAGTATACTTGCAGCGGATGTTTAAAAGTGTTTTTCACAAGTAGACTAAGTCCTTTAAAAGATTTTATCCCCAGTTTAAAACTCCTTTAAAATCTTTTAAAATAATTCAAAGTGTAAACTTATGCAATTTTGATATATGCAAGAAAACTTAAATGCAAGATAAACACCAAGAATTTTTATAGTGGTTATATGGATAAAAATCCTTTAGTCCACTCTTCCAGATCACTTAGATTCTGGGTTATACTATAAACACACAGTTTACAATATTTCTCCACTTATACCTAAACGACAAATGAAAAGGCTATAAGCTCGCAACAGGTAATCACTCAGAAAACCTATCCACTGAAGTTTAAATCACTCACAAAGACGGATTTAAGCTTCGCACAACACTCAGCTAAATACAAGATCACTCAGATTGTATTTTTCTATTTTCTTCAATTGGGTTTCTGTCAACAGATGACTTCCACCAGACAAGTGAGCTGTTTGAGTTTCTTGAGACTTAGAAATTTTCTGCTTCAAAAACGAAATCTCAGAATTGTTGTTGTGTTTGTCTCTCTTCAAACTCAGCTCTATTTATAATTGGATTTGAAAATATGACCGTTGAAGCAAATCACACTTCAAATCCATAGCCTTAGCCCGATTCAGAACGGCTCCCTGCTACAATACTTTTTCTGCTGTACTTTCCTGTACCTGCATTAAATGCACCATGCTGATCCGAGAATATTCCTCAATCATTTGCCATTACTACCCTTCTCTTGCAGCATTAATTACACCAAGTGCATTTATTACCATTGAACTATCTTCTGATCTCTTCTACTTTGCTGATCGAAGCAACTCTGCTGATAGATTACTCTGCTGATCAAATACTGAACTAATCTGATTTGAGTCAGCTGATGGTCTACCCTTCTGTTTGCTGTTTCAGCGTGAGATCAGTAGTCTTCTGGGCTTTGAACTTTGAACTCTTCTGATGTCTTCTTCACTTGTACAAAATTCTTCTAAGGGAACTAAGCTTTCCATACTTAGCTGATTTTGACGTTTTGGAAATCATCAAAACCTTCCCTTATCTTCTTAACTTCTTTTCACTTCATCTTCATCTTCATCCAACAAATATGCCAAATTATGAGATTATGCGAATGAGTAAGGAAAAGAAACCCTGGATCAACTGTAATATTGAAACAACTTGATGAAGGGACAAGTGATGGGCAGAGAAGATTTGATAAATTTTATGTTGGATTTAGGGCTGGTTGTATACCATTAATTGGGGTAGATGGAGCACATCTTTCTTCTCCTCATGCTGAGATTCAACTGACTGCAGTAGCATTTGATCCCAATAATTGTCTTTATCCTCTAGCTTATGCAGTTGTGGGCAGTGAAACTAAAGTCAATTGGGAGAGGTTTTTGCAGTTATTGAAAGAATATTTGGAGATTGAAAGAGATGATTGCTACACCTTTATGTCTGATAAGCAAAAGGGTTTAATATGTGCATTTAGGAATGTGTTTCCATATTCAGATAATAGATTTTGTGTGAGGCATTAGATTGGTAACATGAGACACGGTGGTTACAAAGGTGAGGAATATGAAGATGCAGTGTGGGCAGTTGCTAGAGCTACCCCTATGCCTCAGTTTGAGATTAAAATGAGAGAGCTACTGGAGATTGATGATGAGTTGGTGGCATGGTTTTCTGAAAGACCTCCAGTCCATTGGAATAGGTCTCGATTCAGTACATTTCCCATAACACTACTTAACAATGTATGTGAGTCTTTTAATCCAGTGTTGGTGGAAGCAAGTGATAGACCTATACTTACAGTGCTTGAGTGGATTAGGAAGTACATAATGGCCAGATACCAACAAAACAGAGACAAGGCATTAAAGAAGTGGCGAAACCATAAAATATGCCCCAAGATTAGGGAAGTTCTTGAAAAGAGGATGCAACAGGCTGCTAATTGCATACCAACAAAGTCAGATGACTTGCATTTTGAGATCCATACAGGGGAAAATTCGAAGAACAATGTGAACTTGAGAAACCATACTTGTATTTGTAGAATACGGGATATTAGTGCTATTCCCTATATGCATGCCATGGGTGCAATCACCTATATGGTGCATGATCCTGAAGACTATGTGAACCCATAGAAACTTATAACAAAGTTTATGGACCAGATATACTTCCCATTAATGGTTCAGAGTTATGGGATCACACTTTTCATATCCCATCTCTTCCACACCAACCTTCGGTAGAAAGAAAGAAAGACCAAAGAAGGCAAGAAGAGTTGGTCCTTATGAAAATTACGCTTAGAAGAAAAAGAAAAAGAAAATTAAATGGACTAAAGATAAACAAAAAGGTCTAAGAATGGAGAGTTAAACCAAGGGAATCACATGCAAATACTGTGGAATTGTGGGTCATAACAGGCTGACTTGTGAGAAGAGGAAAGAGGATGAGGCCAGAGGAGATATACCAGAACATGTTCCAGAAGCAGGCCCTGAAGTTGTTCCAGAAACATGCCCAAAAATTGTTCCAGAAACAGGCCCAAAAGTTGCTGTTGAAATAGGCATTGAAGTTGTTCCAGAAACAACCCCAAAAGTTGCCAAGAAGACAAAAATTACTTCAAAAAATGTAAGTACTTTTTTCAAAAGAAAAATTTGAACCTCAATATTGTTTAAAGTTGTAAGTGATTTGTTTAAATGGTGCAGACTAAAGAAGAGGAAAAGGACTGGGTCAAATGATACTAGTGAGAAGGTGGTTACTGATATCCCATTTGCAAGTGAAATAAATTTGGATGATAATGCCCCTTTGTCCAGTCAAATGAGCTCTCAAGATAATATAAGTATTTAATCAAGGCTTTTTTGTGATGAGTATAGTGGTTGATTGATGAGTATATTTGTATAATGGTTGATTGATTTAAATAATTTTTTGGTCAAGGTAGGAAGGGAAATGAATCACTTGTAGATGTGGATATGGTACCTGAAATTCAGGTTCCATTCCCTAAATTTTCTTACTTTTGTTTTGAAGAGACTTTTAATGATGTCATGTTGGTTGTAATCATGTTTAGCTACATGTTTAAATATAGGTGGCAAAGGGAAATAAGAAACGTGTAGATGTGGATTTGGTAACTGCTACTAAAAATGTAAGTTTATTCTTTGTACTTATGGTTTGTTTATTAATCATATTCTTTGTACTTAATATTTTTCAAATAAAATGCAGGTTCCATTCAGACCTTCAAGTCAGCTACCTCCATTCAGACCTCCAAGTCAGCTCCCACCAAGACCTCCAACTCAACTCCCTCCAAGACCTCCAACTCAGCTACCACCTGTTCCAACACAGGGGCTGTACCTTAGGGAAAATATAAGAGGTCGTGCTTCAATAAGCACTTGAAGTGGTTCAACAAGTGAGATGTTTCAAGTTATATAGAAGGATGGCAAGAAGTATGTCATGTTATCAAACGTACCTGCTGCAGCTAAAAGTGTGCAGAGTTCTAAGAAGAAGTGAATGGATTGAACCACTTTTGATTTTCACTGTGTGCCAAATGAATTGATAGAACCATTATTTTGGTTAAGATGTTAGACTTAATGTTTTTTGAGCCATTGTTTTGGTTTTTTTGGGAAGTTGAATTGTGATTAGTTCTAGGTTGGTTTTTGGCTGTTTTGAACCATTATGTAAGTTGTATGTCATATGGCCATCAACGAAATGAAGTTATTTTGCAGTATTTTTTTTTTTAACCATTCATGTTGTTATGTGTTTCAGGAGAGAATTGTGTGAAGTTAAACTCACTAAACAATCCAAATAAGAACAACAAAATACATTACATTAAACACCGAATTTGAACACCAATTACATTACATTAATCTAAAGCCTCATCGACGTCAGAAAATATTCTCATTTCACTCAAAATTATTGTTTCAGATCTCCTATAACGACCTTGTGTAACATCTCATTTCACCATCTTGAGATAAAATGCACCACATAATACAATTCTTCATTAAATAATTAATTATTGCTTCTCTCCATGAAATTACTAAATTGAAAAAAAAAAACCAAAAAAAGAGGTCAGCCAAATCACCTCCTAACCTCCTCCCTCCTTCAATCAGCCACCATCTACCGTCACCATCCCCATCTTCTCTTTATCCTTTAAAGATTAAGTAATCAATTAAATTTTTTAGAATATATGTTTTTCTTAACTTATTAAAATATTCTAATGAAATGCAGTTTGTGTTCAATTAGTGAGACCGGACACATGGCATTAATTGAGTAGTATAAATGTTACACAATGTTGTAACAGCAGATCTGAAGCCCAAAATTACAAGCCCTAAGATTTTCAAATTTCAAATTGAATTTAGAAGCTAATTAATTAATATCCTAAATTCATGGCCCCAAAAACAGTTTACTGTATTAAGGAAAGGGTGAAAACAATTTTTTACATTAAAGTATTGGGGTGGTATTAATTACCCTATAAAGTATCACTGTTAATATTTACCACATCTGTTAAATTTTTGTAGTACTTATTCCAAAAATACCCTAGCCTTGTTCATAAATGATAATTTTATTTATTAATTATGAATTTATTCATCCACCAAACAACATTATGTTTCAAAATTTTCATTTCTTTTGTTTCTTTTCTTTTTTCGATTTTAATCTTTTTTTTTTCATCTCATTTTTTTTTCCTAATCGAATGTAACAAAATAAATAAAGAAATTAAAACACTATAAACATAATATTCTCCTTCAAATTCTTTTTCGCAAAATTTGACTTTGACACCAAATAATATTATGTTTTAATTTCCTCATTTATTTATAAAAAAAATCTTTATTAATTACTCAACCTCTTGATTAATAATTAGTACCGAATAGGATAATTATCACCAAATAAAAACTGAATAAAATTATAATTTTTTTTATAGAAATAATAAAATTGATCCATAAAATAAAGAAAACAAATTGAAACTGAAATAATGAAATAAAATGAACTGAATATAAAGAAAAAATTCGAAACATAAAAACGAAGGAAACAAAAGAAATGAAGCAATTGAAACATAATATTATTTGGTGGATGGATGGATGAATTAATATATTAATAAATATTTTTAATTAAATTAATAAAGAAATAATTTATTTGTTATAAATAGGTAAGGGAAGTTTTCGAATAAAATATTCAATACTTTAACAGGGGAAGGTACGTGTTACAATTGATACTTTAGGGGGTAATTGATACCACCCATATAATTTGAGGGAAGAAACCGTATTTCACCCTCAAGGAAATTATAATTTGAATAGAAGAAACTGTATTTCTTCTATTTTTTGACCATTTTGATTTTTTCAATTAAATTTGTTTTGGATTTTTGATATATGATCAGTATATATAATCAATATATGTATGCCAAGTTTAGTAACATATTTTGCTTAATTTTTTTTTAATTTACAAATATGCATGGGTAATGTATATTTTTTAGGGTAATTTACATTTCATAATCAGGTCATAAGTGATATAAATTCGTTACAAGGTAATTTTGCTCATCTATCTGTGTATATTTTTTAGGGTAACACCCATTTCTCGTGTTTTATCTTCAAAATTTTTATTTTCAATTAAGTTATTTATGTTTGTTATCTTTTGCTCAATTAATCTATAGGTATAGTTATATAGGATGCACATAAATACAAAAGACATTATTTGAACTAAATCAAAGAACAACTGAAGGTTTTCACATTTTCTAGAAGTTAAAATGTTGTAAATATGAATTTTCGTCTCTTGATCATAATTTATAGTACACAGAAATTGGTGCTTGAACAAAAAAAAAAATGACTTTTTTCTTTATATGTTTGAGTTTGATCCACGTTATTCTAATTCTTGATTGACATAAATTAGGAATTTGTTTTTTCGTATTTGACATGTTAACAATTTTCGTAACTCATATAAATAATCTTACGAAATTTTGTATAGTACAAGAATAAGCTAGTAGCTTATAAATAAGAACTACTCATTTAATTAGGCTTGGTATATCCATTTTGATAGTATGTTATTATTTGTATTTTAACTAATTTTCATCTTTAAAGAAAACTATTACTTAAAAAATGATGAGG
The DNA here is from genome assembly GCA_003313485.2 of Penstemon barbatus. Lineage (NCBI taxonomy): Eukaryota > Viridiplantae > Streptophyta > Magnoliopsida > Lamiales > Plantaginaceae > Penstemon > Penstemon barbatus. The sequence goes on along the minus strand of CM064877.1, from coordinate 55,244,075 downwards.
AACAACGAACAAGCTAGATAGTCATTTTACACATTATGTTTATTTATTTCAATGAAAACTATTAGCATAAGAAGTGTTATTTAGTCTTTTGGAATAATTGAATAAAAATGAATGAAATTGGCCATGTGCATATTCACAGGGCTGCTATTTAGTATTTTGGAGAGAAAACTACAACATTTTCCTCATTTTTGAAAAAAAATTATCACGTTATATCATTTTCTGGAAAAAAAAAAATAAATATACAATGTTCCCTCACGTTATTATGACATCACGTAATAATTTACGTACCAATTGAGATGACCTAAGAGGTCACATGTGGTGTATGAGTCCAATTCTTTCAATTTCCATCTAATTATTTGACGATGCTTAGTATGACTATTGCTACCAATATTTGAATTGTGGTTCTTTATATAAATTGACGTATGTAATGACACAAAGATTGCAGAGTGCCATATTGTAAGATACCAAATATACAATTTTCCCTAATAAAAAACATTAAATTGATTTGATCTCAAGGAGACAAGACTGAAATTTTTAGATGATTCTTGAGGACTTGTGGTTTATGTAATTCAAGACCGGAGTTGAAAATGAAATAAATCAAATTGAATTACATCTCCTCCAACTATGTTGTTAGAATTTTAAAATACCACTTGTTTATTAACTCTTAAATATCTTCATTACAAGTTAAAAAGATGATAAAATCTATGTAATAGTATCAAATTACTCGATATGGACTAACTATGTTTCAACTTAAGTTCATGTGATCTCAATTTGTTTAGCTAGGGTTAAAAGAAAGTTAAATTACAAACCTCAAATTCAATAGGAAAAAATAATCATGGATCAAAATTTCATTTTGAGTGTACGTTTCGATCAGTTAAATATTGAAAAATTTTCAAAACTTTTCGAAAGTGTTTCGGAAACTCTAAGGAAAAATTGTAAAAAAATTATTAAATTTAGAAAATAACAGAATTTAAAACAAACAAATAGTTTCAGAATTACATCTTATTTTCGTTTTGCTTGATTCAGAAATGAAAATTTTTGGACAAAAAATGTGGAAATTTTAATCTATAAAAATAATCAACAGAATCTTCAATAATATATCATGCAATTCAACTCGACAAGTTTAATTATACTGATAATCAAAACCTTTTAATGTTAAAGTGGGAATTCAAGTCTAAACCCACCTCCACATCCAAATTATTACAAACTGAGGTACTAGTGACTCCGATAACATTACTGAGAAAAGAGTTAATGGCAATTTTTATAATGTTCAATTTATCATTCTCTCAACAAGAAAATCGAAAAATTTCGACGGAAAATTTTCTACGGATCCTTAGAAATTTTAAGAAAATTTTCGTGATTGAAGTTATCCCGAGTTATTTTTCCTAATAACTTTGTATATATAGTCGAGTTATGCTCTTGAAATATTCTTTTACATATAGCTTTTTTAAACATTTAATAACGATTCATTGATATGCAGTATATGTAATAACTATGTAATTGCGCGCAATCTGTTTGATGAAATGCTTGTTTGGGTCCATTATAGTTGTAGCTATGCCTACTTTCTCAAGTATTGTTTTGTTCACTAAATTATTTGTTGCAGTGCAGCTGGGAAAGGAGAAGGGAAACATTATGTTTGCTACAGCAATCAGGTATATAGCAAAAAAACCAAAGCCGAAGATGAAACCAATTGAACTCAGAACTCCACCAGAGCAAACACAGACTATAACGAGGGTCATTTTTGACAATTTGAAGGAGCATGGTCCTCTAACCGTAGGTGACACCTGGGATCGTGTTAAGGTAAACCGATCATCTCTTTCGATAATATGTTTGTTTAGCTAATGTAAAGTTGAAGTTATCTATTAGCTTTAGAATACTAGAAGCATGTTTTATGTGAAGAATCAGACACATATTAATCAATGTTAAAATTTTATGATGTGTGTGATGCATGATAATCATATTTTGTTACGTCATTTCTTGTCTCTTGATGCCCATTTGGAATAGTTGTTAGAATGTAAGGTGCAAATATATAGTATTTTCATCTGAATAACATGTTTATTGCAGGAAGATTAGGGGTTAAACGCGAAATACTCCATGTGTTTGCTAAACCTGCAAGAACTATCTTGTGAAATTTTTATTGCGCCAAACTTCCTTGTGTTTCAAAAACCCTGCAAAAAACACTCAATTTATAAAAAATAAGTCGTTTTGTATCGATATTTCTAAAGAAATCATTTTAAAAATATATCACGTGACGTTGTAGGACCAACTTGAAGTGTTTTAAAAATTATTTCTTGAAATATGTCGATCCAAAAAGACATTTTTTTACAAATTGGGTGTTTTTTGCAGTGTTTATGAAAATACAAAAAAGTTTGGCGCTGTAAAAATTTCACAGGGTAGTTTCTTGCAGGTTTAGCATAACACAAGGGAGTATATTGCATTTCCCGAAGATTAGATTCATCTTTTAGTTGTTTTTTAATTTGTTATACTGCTTTTATGAAGAGGCTTGAATTACTATCATCTATGATTGAGTAGTGAAAACTTCTGTAGGCATATTACATTTGAACTAGATTATTTTCTGGTCAAAGAATCTCTTTCTTGTCACTTTAAGAGAATCTCTACAAGAAATACGGGTTTCTTGTGGCGACATGATTGGTCACGTATATGCATTCAAATCTATACACTTTTGGTAGAAATATTTAAATATCAATCCCATCAATATAACTGATCACATACCAAATCCATCAATGGATGCTCTTGGGAAAAAGTACATCTAAATTTGGCTTTGTTGTGAAATTGTTGGTCTAATCTATG
>CM064877.1:54880186-55133697 GCA_003313485.2 Penstemon barbatus | reverse complement strand
AGACCATCTATCAAAGTACCACGAGCATACATTAAATCACCTTTAAATATGCAAAAAGATCCATTTTGAATGGAAAAATTAAAACCATCAATGTCTAACATAGGAATAGAAATGATGTTTTTAATAATGTTTGGTACGTACAGACAATCCCTTAAAATTAAAGTCAAATTCCCTAAGACTAATTCCACGTCTCCTATAGCCTCGGCGGCGATCCTAGCTCCGTTTCCAAAACGCAGGATTCTATCCCCGGGCTTCAGGGTTCTTACTGCTCCCATCACCTGCAAATCATTGCAGATATGAGAACCTGCTGCGGTGTCTAACACCCACGATGCACAGTTAACAGAAATATTAACTTCAACTAGAAAAATACCTTTGGCTACCAATTTCATCTTTAGGTAGTCTGGGCAGTTCCTTTTCCAGTGCCCTGCTTTCTTGCAGTGGAAACATTCGTCTTCTGGGCTTTTGCGCTTTTTCTCGACCACCTTGGTGACTGCCTTTGAAGAAAATACCTTATTCTTTTTCTTACCTTTCTTAGGCTTTGCAGCCTTCGATTGGTGTGCAATCATTACAGGTTTCTCTTTCTTGAGAGTCGATTCTGCCGTTACCAATAAATTGGTCAGTTCGTGAAGAGCGAGGTTTCTATCCTCCATATTGAAGTTCAACACGAACTGGTCAAATGAACGGGGCAGCGTATGGAGAAGGAGGTCAGTGCTAAGATCAGCGTGCAAAGCCACGTCCAATCGCCCCAGTTTTTCAACCAAGTTGATGAAACGCAGACAGTGATCTTTTACACTGCTTCCCTCAGCCATCTTGAGATTAAACAACTCTTTAGAGGTCGCGAATCTTTCAGCGCGAGACCTTTCCCCAAACATCTGCTGGAGATGGAGAAGCATATCTCTAGCAAGCGGCATAGCAGCATGCTGTTTCTGCAGTTCGTTTGACATCGAAGCTAGCATGAGGCAACGAACCTGAAGATCTTCATCAACCCTTTTAGCATGGGCGGTTCGTTGTTCCTCACTAGCTCGTGCTGCGGGTGCAGCAGGCATGGGTGTGTCGAGCACATAACTGCGACGTTCGGAGTCTAGGACTATCCTCAGATTTCTCAGCCAGTCGACAAAGTTTGAACCATTCAATTTGTTTGCGTCGAGGATAACAGATAATGGATTCTTAGACATTGTAATTAATATCTACAATAGGAAAGAAGACAACATTAAGCTAACTGATCTTATGTCTAATACTTATAATTATCGAAGTTGGACTTAGTTTCGAAAAAGTTCTCCCACTATTTTGTCGAAACAATCACCCCTTTGATTGCTCGGGAAATTCTATTTCCTAGTAGGTCTTGACGTCCCAGCAGCAATTAATTGCACCCACGACTCGTGGCCATACAAGTAATTCTCCAGGTAGGTATAATTTTACCAATTGTGTTACTCCACAACCTTCAAGCTATTTTGCCTCGATTTTCGCACCTATCTAGCACTGCTACATCATAGATGTTACTCCTCGTTTAAGTCTGACCCAGTCAATCTTGATGAGCAACAGGCCCGGTCATGAAATCCCCGTAACTAGTTATCGGTCGATTTTCACATCCCGACAAGTTCCCACCCTTGTCTTGTTTAGTTAAAAACAAGAATCGAGGAATTTCGTGTATTGTCCCTTTCTTCGACTCGGGTGCCAGACTCTGGATCACCTCTATCGATAAGTAGACAACATACACTAGTCCCTATTGATGGAAGGCTTGGATCTATAAAACTTCATTTTATAGTTTACCCAATATGACTTAATATTTTATTTCGAGAGGGGTATTTCTGGTTTGAAAGTTATACTAACTCTCCTCGAGATCTCACCGTGTAAGTTATGCTTTATTCTTTTATTACGATCTAGATTCTAGCGCGCATCACATACAAGCTAAATATAAATCGACAAATAAATTAAAAACATACAAGCCTAGCATGCATTCTACCACAATATGTTTTCGATCGGGAGCCTCCTATGTGGACCATCATCGAGCCATGATGTTGGTCCTATTGGTCAATCTAAAGGGTTCTCAAACAGGCCTATGCTATTACATTAATCACCATGCATACATGGCCTTCATATTTCCTTGGGCTCCCATCTTGCTTGTAACGGGCCTCCATCCTAGACTAGGAAAGCATTAAAGCCCTATTCTATTACAAAGGCTCAAAGTTGGCCCAAAGACATAAAAGGCTCGCAGGCCTTAATAAAAACCAAACATTAAATTAAACCAATCACATCTACCCTAAGGTCAAGGCTCGGCTCGATCGAAAATCACGTAAACAGTTCACGTAGAGCAAGAAACATGTAAACAACATTTTACTTTCTCCTTTCTTTAATTTTAAAACATCCTTTTAAAACTAACTTCCATTGATTCTTACTTTTAGTCACTACTAATTATGACAAAATAAACTTTCGGGTAAACAAAATAAATTTTCCTGCTGAAAATCAGATTCTGTTTTTCAACTTTTGAAAATTGCATTTTCGGCCCCTCAATTTTTGAAAATTGCACTTTGACCCCAAAACTTTTAAAAAGTTACAAAAACACCCAAAGCAGTTTCGGCCAGCATTCCAGAAAATAAATTTTGAATTCTGAAAATTTTCGATTTTTCCAAACAGATCCTTGAAGTTTCGGTAATTGCAAAACAGTCCCTAAACTTTCGGAAATTATAAAATGACCCCAAAAAGCGTGCGACCAGTTTGCGAAAACAGTCCAGAATTTTTGAAATTTCCAGATTCTAAAATTTCGAATTTTTTAGCCCTTTAAAACCCTAATTTGCGATTTTTGCCCAAAAAGTCCTGAAGTTTTCAAAAACTATGAAAACGCTATAGATCTGAAAAACAGTTTTACCCAATTGTAGATCTAGTCATAACAAGTAAGAATCAATCGACAGAACATAATTATCATGCGTTTTAATATACATAATTAAACATATAATATAAACACATATTATGTTCAAGCCTTTCGTATAATAATCATGGAGTTGGCTCTGATACCACTGTTGGGATATGCCTCGATTGTCAATACAACAAAGTGCGGAAATTAAAATTTTTTCAAGGCACACCCACAGGTCCCATAATAATATCTCCAAGTTATATATACGAAAGACACAAAACAAAGCACAGAAATAATCTAACAAAGGGGGTTTTCGATTTTTACCTCACCACAGGCAAGGTGGTGGAAACCTCCAACTCTGATTAAGGTTCTGGTTCACTGGAGTGATCCAAGCGTCTCACCTCCAGAGAAAAGTCCACACCAACTGGATTATGATGACACCTCTTAGTCTTAGGCTCAGAACTAGATCTAAGAGGTTTGTTGATGAAGGATTGTGCAGATCTATTTGACAGATCAAAATTCTGCACAAAAGGAATGAGGGAGAAGATATGCGGCGGCGGCGCTAGGGCTTTCACGGCGGCGGTGCGGCGGTGTTACGGCAGCACACGGCGGCGGCGCTAGGGCTTGGGCGGCGCAGGGTGGGGCGGATTTCTTAGGGCAAGAGAAGACTAGGGTTTTTGCTTAGGTGTTAGTTCTCTGAGTTCTGTCAGAGCTCTATTTATAAGCACTCCTCAAGACCTAGGGTTACAAGATTCCTAATGGGCTTAGGAGTCCATCTCTTGCAAGCCCACCTTAATTTAATTAATTACTTAATTAAATATCCAGCCCATATTAATTAATTACTTAATTAATATTTAGTTTAATTAATCAATTGTCATTTAATCAATTAAATCAATTAATTAATTTATCTCCCACTTGAATTAACACTTTAATTCACTTAATTGATTTAATTACTTTTAAATCAATTAATTCCTTTTATATTCCTACAGAACAGTCACCGTCCAATTGTATTGTGTGTGACCCTCTGGGTTCACCATCAATTGGCAGCAGGCTCACGAAACCTCGTGATTTAATTTATGAACAATAAATTGCTCCGATCAATTAAACTACCTTTAATTGACCACTCCTAGAATCAATTCCTCTACTAATTCAGGAGTACCCACACTTCATGGTCGATGTCTAGCCACAAGCCCATGAAGCCCAACATCAGGTGAATTGATATTTAGTGAACCTCACCTCATATAATTACCATGTACATACGGTCCTTCTGTCGACCAATTTCCCGATCAAGACTTAGGGTGTGTGAATTGATCGGCACCTCTAAATTTGTCTCGATAACTATACTTTCTAATTCAGGATAATGTTCCAGTGTGACTGCCTAATTTGGAAACCCCTTTCCAAATCCGTCACCGACTACGGCCGTAGATTCATTGGAAACATTATCTAAGAATCGTATAGGAAATATTCTCATCCATTACGATGAGTCAACAGATTCCATCTTGGTACTAACCACTCGCGTACATGTCCATACGCACCCAACCTAGGCATTTTTATGACCAAGCTAAGTGGCCTATACCTAGATCTAAGTACGCACTTTCATGCACCGAATTCGCCCTAGCACCTCAAGTCATAGGACTAAATCGTACACTATTATAATCCTTTGAGAAACATCCCATCACCGATATGCGTCATGCGCTTCCACAATGGGTTTCTCTGTTCGGGTCGTTCGATGCATTCGATCCTCCATCGAATCACCTAGTCATATGCACTGGCCTCAAATGCCTTGTTCATGAAACTACAACAAATTCACTCCGTGTGAATCATGCATAATCGTACAAGTCTTGACGATTCACTCGATACCCCGTCTCGATATGAATCTATGACTTGGAACATTTTCGAGATCACGACCTTTGAGACTGTTTCATGATAAGTGCACTCAGTACTGAAGTGTATAGTCCCATCGCTTAAATGTATTCGCGAGAGATGAAGTTTGGCCATTGTTTATCCTTATACATATATAAATAAACATGCGTATTATTATAAAATCAAAGATTGTTATATACAAGATAGATCTATTACAAGCTAATTGAACTGGCTTGCAGGGCACTATCCTATCAATCTCCCACTTGCCCTAAAGCCATTCACAAACGTTTCTTAGACCCATCTTATCTAGATGTCCCTCGAACACCTTTTGCGAAAGTGGCTTAGTTAGTGGGTCAGCTATGTTGTCTTCTGATTTGACATACTCCATATGCATATCTCCTCTACCAATGATCTCTCTGATCACGTGGTACTTCCTCAGTACGTGTTTGGATTGATGGTGTGATCTCGGCTCCTTTGCTTGAGCTATTGCCCCGTTGTTGTCACAAAAGACGACTACAGGTTCAGCAATGCTAGGAACAACATCCAATTCCTGGACGAAGTTTCTCATCCATACACTTTCTTTTGTTGCATCTGATGCTGCGATATATTCTGCTTCTGTGGTTGAGTCGGCAGTGGTAGACTGTTTACAGCTTTTCCAACTGACCGCTCCTCCATTGAGGCGGAATATGTATCCAGAGTTGGATTTGAAATCATCCACGTCAGACTGGAAACTCGAATCAGTGAATCCTTCAAGTTTCAGTTCTCCACTACCACCGTAGACCAAAAACATATCCTTAGTCCTTCGCAGGTACTTTAGGATTGCTTTTACGGCAGTCCAGTGCTTCTCGCCTGGATTTGACTGATAGCGGCTCGTTACACTTAGAGCGTGTGCTACGTCTGGTCGAGTACACAACATTGCATACATTATACTCCCTATAGCAGAGGCATAAGGTATGATAGACATTCTCGTCTTTTCTTCGTCGGTTGTAGGGCACATAGACTTAGAAAGAGAGATACCATGTCTCATTGGAACAAATCCTTTCTTAGATTCTTCCATACTAAATCTCTTCAAGATCGTGTTGATGTACTGAGATTGGGAGAGTCCTATCATCTTCTTCGATCTATCCCTATAGATACGTATTCCCAATACGTAAGATGCGTCTCCCATATCTTTCATAGAGAACTGCGCGGATAACCACGCTTTAGTCTGCGCTAACATCTTGATATCGTCTCCGATTAACAAAATGTCATCGACGTACAAAACAATGAATTGTATTGAGCTCCCACTATTCTTTTTGTACACACAAGGTTCATATACGTTTTTGATAAAGCCAAAAGCTTTGACTGTCTCATCAAATCGTATGTTCCAGGTTCGGGACGCCTGTTTGAGGCCATAGATTGACCTTTGAAGCTTACACAGTTTGTGCTCACTTCCTTTGGACGCAAAACCTTCAGGTTGTTGCATAAAAATCTCCTTATCAATGTCTCCATTGAGAAAGGCGGTCTTTACGTCCATTTGCCATATTTCGTAGTCATGCCACGCGGCTATAGCAAGTAATATCCGAATGGATTTTGACATCGCCACGGGAGAGAAGGTTTCCTCATAGTCTATACCAGGCCTTTGAGAATACCCTTTCGCCACTAAGCGAGCTTTATGAGTAATTACCTCTCCATTCATTCCAAGCTTACGCTTGAAGATCCATTTACATCCTACAGGGATAGTTCCCTCAGGTGGATCGACCAAGGTCCAAACCTTGTTGGAATGCATGGAATCCATTTCGGATTGCATGGCTTCGAGCCACGCACCCGAATCTATGTCAGACATCGCTTCTTGATAGGTCCTTGGATCAGCATCAACTTTCTCGTTTTCGTGAATGAGACCAAATCGCTCTGGCTCCTTACGAATTCGATTAGACCTTCGAAGCATAGGTGTACTAGTAGGTTCAGTTAATTCTGGTTCAGCTCCCACTGTTTGTGGGGATGGGTCCGATTCTTGGACTTCATCAAGTTCTACGATTGTCCCATTTCGGTTGGTGAGGAAATCCTCTTCCAAGAAGTGGGCGTTCCTAGATACGAACGTATTACGTTCTTTAGGATCGAAGAACAGGTATCCAATAGAGTCCTTTGGATAACCCACAAACTTGCACAAACTAGATCTACTATCTAGCTTATCTCCCTTTTTGTTCTTTACATACGCAGGAGATCCCCATACTCGTAAGAACGAATACACGGGTGCTTTACCATACCATACTTGGTGCGGCGTTGTTGGCACTGACTTTGAAGGTACTATGTTTAGTATCTTCGAAGCAGTTAATAGGGCTAAGCCCCAAAACGAAAAGGGAAGGTCAGCAAAGCTCATCATGGAACGAACCATGTCTAACAAAGTCCGGTTCCTCCGCTCAGACACTCCATTGAGTTGAGGTGTCCTAGGGGGAGTTCGCTGTGCGAGAATTCCATTCTCTTTTAGATAATCAAGGAATTCTTGGCTTAAATACTCACCACCTCTATCAGAACGAAGTGCTTTAATACTATGTCCAAGTTGGTTCTCTACTTCCATTCGAAACTCTTTGAATTTCTCAAAGGTTTCGGATTTGTGTGTCATAAGATACACATATCCATAACGACTAAAATCGTCGGTGAATGTTACGAAGTAAGAGAATCCACCTCTCGCATTGACACTCAATGGTCCACAAACGTCAGTATGGATAAGATCCAATGTCTGTTTGGTTCGCTCGGGATTCCCGGTGAAGGGTGATTTGGTCATCTTTCCTTTGAGACAAGATTCGCAAGTCGGAAGTTCATCTAAGTTCTTTATTTCAAGAGCCTTAGAGGAAACCAACTTTTGAATCCTACTCTTGGAAATATGTCCAAGTCTAGCGTGCCAAAGTTGTGCAGTTTGATTATCATATTTCCTTTTTCTAGATTGAATGTGCATGACGTTGGAATTTATAGGTTCTAGGGAATATAGACCATCTATCAAAGTACCACGAGCATACATTAAATCACCTTTAAATATGCAAAAAGATCCATTTTGAATGGAAAAATTAAAACCATCAATGTCTAACATAGGAATAGAAATGATGTTTTTAATAATGTTTGGTACGTACAGACAATCCCTTAAAATTAAAGTCAAATTCCCTAAGACTAATTCCACGTCTCCTATAGCCTCGGCGGCGATCCTAGCTCCGTTTCCAAAACGCAGGATTCTATCCCCGGGCTTCAGGGTTCTTACTGCTCCCATCACCTGCAAATCATTGCAGATATGAGAACCTGCTGCGGTGTCTAACACCCACGATGCACAGTTAACAGAAATATTAACTTCAACTAGAAAAATACCTTTGGCTACCAATTTCATCTTTAGGTAGTCTGGGCAGTTCCTTTTCCAGTGCCCTGCTTTCTTGCAGTGGAAACATTCGTCTTCTGGGCTTTTGCGCTTTTTCTCGACCACCTTGGTGACTGCCTTTGAAGAAAATACCTTATTCTTTTTCTTACCTTTCTTAGGCTTTGCAGCCTTCGATTGGTGTGCAATCATTACAGGTTTCTCTTTCTTGAGAGTCGATTCTGCCGTTACCAATAAATTGGTCAGTTCGTGAAGAGCGAGGTTTCTATCCTCCATATTGAAGTTCAACACGAACTGGTCAAATGAACGGGGCAGCGTATGGAGAAGGAGGTCAGTGCTAAGATCAGCGTGCAAAGCCACGTCCAATCGCCCCAGTTTTTCAACCAAGTTGATGAAACGCAGACAGTGATCTTTTACACTGCTTCCCTCAGCCATCTTGAGATTAAACAACTCTTTAGAGGTCGCGAATCTTTCAGCGCGAGACCTTTCCCCAAACATCTGCTGGAGATGGAGAAGCATATCTCTAGCAAGCGGCATAGCAGCATGCTGTTTCTGCAGTTCGTTTGACATCGAAGCTAGCATGAGGCAACGAACCTGAAGATCTTCATCAACCCTTTTAGCATGGGCGGTTCGTTGTTCCTCACTAGCTCGTGCTGCGGGTGCAGCAGGCATGGGTGTGTCGAGCACATAACTGCGACGTTCGGAGTCTAGGACTATCCTCAGATTTCTCAGCCAGTCGACAAAGTTTGAACCATTCAATTTGTTTGCGTCGAGGATAACAGATAATGGATTCTTAGACATTGTAATTAATATCTACAATAGGAAAGAAGACAACATTAAGCTAACTGATCTTATGTCTAATACTTATAATTATCGAAGTTGGACTTAGTTTCGAAAAAGTTCTCCCACTATTTTGTCGAAACAATCACCCCTTTGATTGCTCGGGAAATTCTATTTCCTAGTAGGTCTTGACGTCCCAGCAGCAATTAATTGCACCCACGACTCGTGGCCATACAAGTAATTCTCCAGGTAGGTATAATTTTACCAATTGTGTTACTCCACAACCTTCAAGCTATTTTGCCTCGATTTTCGCACCTATCTAGCACTGCTACATCATAGATGTTACTCCTCGTTTAAGTCTGACCCAGTCAATCTTGATGAGCAACAGGCCCGGTCATGAAATCCCCGTAACTAGTTATCGGTCGATTTTCACATCCCGACAAGTTCCCACCCTTGTCTTGTTTAGTTAAAAACAAGAATCGAGGAATTTCGTGTATTGTCCCTTTCTTCGACTCGGGTGCCAGACTCTGGATCACCTCTATCGATAAGTAGACAACATACACTAGTCCCTATTGATGGAAGGCTTGGATCTATAAAACTTCATTTTATAGTTTACCCAATATGACTTAATATTTTATTTCGAGAGGGGTATTTCTGGTTTGAAAGTTATACTAACTCTCCTCGAGATCTCACCGTGTAAGTTATGCTTTATTCTTTTATTACGATCTAGATTCTAGCGCGCATCACATACAAGCTAAATATAAATCGACAAATAAATTAAAAACATACAAGCCTAGCATGCATTCTACCACAATATGTTTTCGATCGGGAGCCTCCTATGTGGACCATCATCGAGCCATGATGTTGGTCCTATTGGTCAATCTAAAGGGTTCTCAAACAGGCCTATGCTATTACATTAATCACCATGCATACATGGCCTTCATATTTCCTTGGGCTCCCATCTTGCTTGTAACGGGCCTCCATCCTAGACTAGGAAAGCATTAAAGCCCTATTCTATTACAAAGGCTCAAAGTTGGCCCAAAGACATAAAAGGCTCGCAGGCCTTAATAAAAACCAAACATTAAATTAAACCAATCACATCTACCCTAAGGTCAAGGCTCGGCTCGATCGAAAATCACGTAAACAGTTCACGTAGAGCAAGAAACATGTAAACAACATTTTACTTTCTCCTTTCTTTAATTTTAAAACATCCTTTTAAAACTAACTTCCATTGATTCTTACTTTTAGTCACTACTAATTATGACAAAATAAACTTTCGGGTAAACAAAATAAATTTTCCTGCTGAAAATCAGATTCTGTTTTTCAACTTTTGAAAATTGCATTTTCGGCCCCTCAATTTTTGAAAATTGCACTTTGACCCCAAAACTTTTAAAAAGTTACAAAAACACCCAAAGCAGTTTCGGCCAGCATTCCAGAAAATAAATTTTGAATTCTGAAAATTTTCGATTTTTCCAAACAGATCCTTGAAGTTTCGGTAATTGCAAAACAGTCCCTAAACTTTCGGAAATTATAAAATGACCCCAAAAAGCGTGCGACCAGTTTGCGAAAACAGTCCAGAATTTTTGAAATTTCCAGATTCTAAAATTTCGAATTTTTTAGCCCTTTAAAACCCTAATTTGCGATTTTTGCCCAAAAAGTCCTGAAGTTTTCAAAAACTATGAAAACGCTATAGATCTGAAAAACAGTTTTACCCAATTGTAGATCTAGTCATAACAAGTAAGAATCAATCGACAGAACATAATTATCATGCGTTTTAATATACATAATTAAACATATAATATAAACACATATTATGTTCAAGCCTTTCGTATAATAATCATGGAGTTGGCTCTGATACCACTGTTGGGATATGCCTCGATTGTCAATACAACAAAGTGCGGAAATTAAAATTTTTTCAAGGCACACCCACAGGTCCCATAATAATATCTCCAAGTTATATATACGAAAGACACAAAACAAAGCACAGAAATAATCTAACAAAGGGGGTTTTCGATTTTTACCTCACCACAGGCAAGGTGGTGGAAACCTCCAACTCTGATTAAGGTTCTGGTTCACTGGAGTGATCCAAGCGTCTCACCTCCAGAGAAAAGTCCACACCAACTGGATTATGATGACACCTCTTAGTCTTAGGCTCAGAACTAGATCTAAGAGGTTTGTTGATGAAGGATTGTGCAGATCTATTTGACAGATCAAAATTCTGCACAAAAGGAATGAGGGAGAAGATATGCGGCGGCGGCGCTAGGGCTTTCACGGCGGCGGTGCGGCGGTGTTACGGCAGCACACGGCGGCGGCGCTAGGGCTTGGGCGGCGCAGGGTGGGGCGGATTTCTTAGGGCAAGAGAAGACTAGGGTTTTTGCTTAGGTGTTAGTTCTCTGAGTTCTGTCAGAGCTCTATTTATAAGCACTCCTCAAGACCTAGGGTTACAAGATTCCTAATGGGCTTAGGAGTCCATCTCTTGCAAGCCCACCTTAATTTAATTAATTACTTAATTAAATATCCAGCCCATATTAATTAATTACTTAATTAATATTTAGTTTAATTAATCAATTGTCATTTAATCAATTAAATCAATTAATTAATTTATCTCCCACTTGAATTAACACTTTAATTCACTTAATTGATTTAATTACTTTTAAATCAATTAATTCCTTTTATATTCCTACAGAACAGTCACCGTCCAATTGTATTGTGTGTGACCCTCTGGGTTCACCATCAATTGGCAGCAGGCTCACGAAACCTCGTGATTTAATTTATGAACAATAAATTGCTCCGATCAATTAAACTACCTTTAATTGACCACTCCTAGAATCAATTCCTCTACTAATTCAGGAGTACCCACACTTCATGGTCGATGTCTAGCCACAAGCCCATGAAGCCCAACATCAGGTGAATTGATATTTAGTGAACCTCACCTCATATAATTACCATGTACATACGGTCCTTCTGTCGACCAATTTCCCGATCAAGACTTAGGGTGTGTGAATTGATCGGCACCTCTAAATTTGTCTCGATAACTATACTTTCTAATTCAGGATAATGTTCCAGTGTGACTGCCTAATTTGGAAACCCCTTTCCAAATCCGTCACCGACTACGGCCGTAGATTCATTGGAAACATTATCTAAGAATCGTATAGGAAATATTCTCATCCATTACGATGAGTCAACAGATTCCATCTTGGTACTAACCACTCGCGTACATGTCCATACGCACCCAACCTAGGCATTTTTATGACCAAGCTAAGTGGCCTATACCTAGATCTAAGTACGCACTTTCATGCACCGAATTCGCCCTAGCACCTCAAGTCATAGGACTAAATCGTACACTATTATAATCCTTTGAGAAACATCCCATCACCGATATGCGTCATGCGCTTCCACAATGGGTTTCTCTGTTCGGGTCGTTCGATGCATTCGATCCTCCATCGAATCACCTAGTCATATGCACTGGCCTCAAATGCCTTGTTCATGAAACTACAACAAATTCACTCCGTGTGAATCATGCATAATCGTACAAGTCTTGACGATTCACTCGATACCCCGTCTCGATATGAATCTATGACTTGGAACATTTTCGAGATCACGACCTTTGAGACTGTTTCATGATAAGTGCACTCAGTACTGAAGTGTATAGTCCCATAGTCATGAGTGATCTCAGGGTTTCAACCAATCGCTTAAATATATTCGCGAGAGATGAAGTTTGGCCATTGTTTATCCTTATACATATATAAATAAACATGCGTATTATTATAAAATCAAAGATTGTTATATACAAGATAGATCTATTACAAGCTAATTGAACTGGCTTGCAGGGCACTATCCTATCACAGTATGTATCAAGTCCAATGTTTGCTTGGCTCCCTCAGGGTTTCCCTTAAACGGCAACTTAGCCATTTTACCCTTCAAGCATGTTTCACATGTTGGCATTTCATCAATGCGATTGATTTCAATCGCGCCAGATGATGCTAACTTTTGAATCCTTGACTTAGATATATGTCCAAGTCTAGCGTGCCATAATTGGGCAGATATTTCATTATCTCGTTTTCTTTTGTTTTGTTGTACGTGCATGACTTAACTTAGGTGGTTTTATGATGTAAAGTCAATAATTCAATGTACCAAATGAAAAACAAAAACAGGAGCTTTTATTTAAAATCAACATTATTCAATAACATGAATAAAAAAATTTTCATTAAAAACTAGGTACATAATTGAAAGTTTCCTAATGACTTTATCAAACCACCTAAATCTACTTTTGCCTATGGCCTTGGTAGCAGCTCCAACTCCATTGCCTTATTCAAGGATCCAATCCTCAGGCTCCAGTTTCCTTAATGCTCCCATCACCTACAAGGATGAGAACTCCAGTCAGTGTCTAACACAAAAAATGCACAGTTAATTGTAAAATTAACTTCAACAAGGAATATACCTGTTCGAACTCTCCATAGGTTCGAATTTAATCCTTTCCCTTGACCTTGTGCAGTAAGGAGCTCTGGTTTCCATTTGCTTTGGTTTTGAACGCCGCCCAGTCCTTTCGCCAACCCTTGCTTTCTTTCCAAAAGAAGCTTCGTGTTCCTCGAGCATTTGTTGCAGGACATGCACAGTGATCTCTCGCCTCTGGAGATTCAAGTCCGCGATAAATCGGTCATATGATCTAGGAAGAGATTGTAGAATAATATCCACTCGGAAATCATTGTCCATCACGACACCCATATCATCGAGTTCAGATAGAAGTCGAATCATCTTGTGTACGTGGATTCCGACAGGAGTTTCCCTTCTCTTTCTTGCTTGCAAGAGTTCCCTCGTGATCGCGAATCTGCGACGACCATCTCTAATCCCATAAAGGAATTTGAGATTCGAGAGAATCTCTTTCGCGGATGCCATATGCTCATGTTGCAAACGCAGATCAAGTAACATATATTCCAACATGTATTCACGAGCTAAGCCATCATCCAGTTTCCACTTGGTGATGCTTTTACGGAGCTCATCAGGAACGTCATGTGAAATAGTAATGGGTGGTGATACAGACATAACATAGGATATGTTTTCAGCTTCAAATAATCCATTCAAATGATGCGTCCAGAAATGCAAGTTGGGTCCAGTTAAAATATTACGTTCAAGTGATGAGATGGACAAATCTCTAAGTGCTCTAAGCTCTTTTGACATCATATCTATAAAACGACGAGAGAAGAAATAAATACGCGAAAGATTAATTTAAAATGCACAATTTACAAACATCGTTTTTATTTGTAAATTACTCCCACTATTTTAATCAAAATCTTATGCCCCCACATAAGTTTCGGGAAAAAATATCCTAGCGGGCTTAAGGCCCAAATGCAATCTCCTAGTACCCACGACTCGTTGGCCATACTATTTGATTCACTTGGTGGTCGAATACGTCGACGGTTAACCATCGCAGCTAACCCTTAAGTTCATTTAGCCTCGGTTTTCGATATGGACCCACGACTCGTGAGACATCCATACTTACTAGCGTTAAATCATGTCCAATACTCGTGGAGGGAAATAGTTCAATCCTAGACGCCCCACGACTCGTGAGACAGCGCCTAAAACCTTGCTATCCCCTCCCTTGGCACTAAATTCGTGCATCGAGGCAATGGACATATCATCTTCCTATAGCTCGACCCACGACTCGTGAGACATCGAGATATATTCGTATAATATGCCCAAGACCTAGTAATTGGATAGGCTCGGACCATAGACACTATTCATATGCGCCCGTTATTCGATTTAATATTCTAATTGAATTTTAAGTTCAATTGGAGGTTTCTAAGTGTGCGAGGTCTCATCAGATTATGCTTATCTTGTTTACGTTTTCTATCCTAAGCATGCATCTCATACATCAAAGAATAATATGCGAAAAAGTAAACATTCATCACCTAGCAAGATATGATTGGTCGATTGCCCATCCTATGCGATCCATCACGAGCCACGTGATGAATCAATTGGTCAGTCTAGGGTGAGAATTAAATGTCCTAACTATTACAATTTTCAAACCCATACATCATGGGCCTTCTTGTAATATCCAGCTTGATTGGGCCTCCATGTAATGAATTGGGCCTCCATGTCCTCCAAGGTAAACGGGCCTCCATGTGGATCTCCAAGTCTTCATGAGGTCTTCTCGGCTTCAAGCCTAAACTAAGTCTAACTTAAAAAAATAAATGGCCTATTCTATTACATTTGTTTGCGCAAGCAAGGGCACCAATCAGGCCCATTTAATTACAACCCAAAAATAAATAAACCAAAAACAACACAGGGCTTAAAGGCAAAATCGACCAATCCACATATTCACTCAAGAACATGCATAAATTCACATAAGGGCAAAAATGTAAATTTACCGGCTCCTTTAATTTTAATTCATAAAATATATCCAAGTTAATTAATTTTGAATTAACAATTAACATCTAAGATTAATTAGCTCTTACTTGAGCTCCAAGTAATCTACAAATCCTACCTTGATTAAGATTGGTCAATTAAGGTAATCTAAATCTCTAAGATTCTTACCTTATCCAAAACTCTAAGTTTCCCAATATTCCCAAATCTCCAAGATTCTCAAGATTATCCTATTTTGTTTAGATTAGTTTAATTAAGGTAGTGTTCAAGTCTAACAAGATAACTACATTATCCCAAAACTCCAAGTTTCCTAATCTTCCCAAAATTCTAAATTTCCAGAATTTTCAAAATAGGCAGAATTAGAGTCCAACCAAAATTTGACCAGTCGAAACCAATCAGGAGCTGCCACGTGGACAACCCACGCGCGACCCCGCAGGAGCGCGTGAGCTGCCACGGGCAGCAGCCGCGGCGCGTGACAGCGCGCGGCAGCCTGCTGCCGCGCACAGCAGCGCGCGAACAACAACCCTTGAGCTGCTGCCGTGTGCAGCGTGCGCGGACAGCGTGCTGTCCGCATGCCGCCGCATGCTGCGGCTTGCGGTGGTCGCCCAGCCGCGGTGCGCTGCCGCGCACCGCAGCGTGCCACCGCAGGGTTGGGTCTAATTAAAAAAAAATAAAATTGTTTTGATTACTTTTATGATTTAATTAAAAACAGTCCCAATTAAATCACAATCCAAAATTAAAAATAACATGATAAAAATACGAATCTAAAATTACCCATTAACTCCAAGTTAAACTATAAACGTCCTATAACATGTATAGTTAAAGAACTAGCCACATAAATCAAACATATGATTTAATAAACACAATTTGCAAATTCATATATATATACAAAGCCTAGAGTTGGCTCTGATACCACTGTTGGGATTCGGTAAGAAAAACAGCCCTAGGCACAGCGGAATATAAAAAAAATTTTAGGGCCTCTTAAAGAATCTTGCCAGGATATTCTCTAGTTGTATATATATAAATATAATTAAATCGATAGTATAAGTTTTCTCGTTTATACCTATCTCCTTGCAAATCCTCGGCTAGCAAGACGAGCTCTGAATTATGCCCCGGTAAGATCGACCCACACCTTTGATTAGCGCCCCACGTGTTGCGCCTCTACAAGTTGATACACCACAATATCACGAAAATTAATATATCCTAATCAACTGGAACATAGGGTATATTAATATCTAGGTTTTAGAACAACTTTGGAACGAAGAATCGAAGACGAAAATTCTTCCTAAAGTGGAAGTGAGTTCGGCCGATCCAGAGAGGGAGAGGGAGAGAATTTTGCTCTTCTTAATTTTCTTGTGGAGTTGTGTGTGAGATATGAGACCTAGTCTCTTATTTATAGATATCTCTCATAACCTAATCATACTAGGATTAGGATACTAATTCTCCTACATGGGCCATGGCCCTCTTTAGTTAGAAGACTAAGTCTTCTAATTAATTCATGGCCCATATTAATTAATCTTTCAGGGCTTAATTTAATCTCCCAATTAAATAGCCCAATTAATTAAATCATCTCCCAATTAATTAATTAAACTCCAAGTCTAATTAAATTAATTATTAATTAATTAAATCCTAATTAATTAATTTACTCATAAATTAAATTCCAATTTAATTTATAATCTTGATCCAATTCCAATTGGATCCACTTTCGTTCCATATGGGTCGACCCAGTCGACCCACCCTTTTAATCGACCCAGTCGATTTTTGACTCAGTCGACCCAGTCGACTGGTTCGTTCTTGTTTCCTCGCTTTCGCTTCATGTGTATTGTGTATGCCCCCGTAGGTTCACCACATAATTGGCCGCGGGTTGTAATTAAATATTATTTAATTACTCGAGCAATTAATACTCTAAATTAATCGAACACTCTATCGATTAATCATTCCAAAATTAGCACCCCTGCTAATTTGGGAATTCTCCCACACTCCACGGTCGATGTCCAGTCACAAGCCCATGGAGCCCAATCACTGGTGAATTAGTTCAGTGAACCTTTTATCATTTATAATTTCCATATACGACATAATCTCTCCATCGATCAATCTCCCAGTCGAGACTTAAAGGGCATGGTCTTTCATCGGATTCCCTTTTCTTTTGTCTTGACCTTATGTACTCTGTTCTTGAAATAAATTCTCTTTGACTTAATCTTTATGAGCTACTTACATAAAGTTGTCAGATACCTTGGCCAAGGATTTTACCAGAATTAATTTCTCACAGAAATCCATAGGAGAATTTCCCAACCTATCAAGTCGGGTCAATGGATCCTTTGTTGATGATATGAATCTGCATACGAGTTCCTCTATACCCAACATGAGCCCACAGAGACTTTCTGGTGATAAGTACAAGCATTGTTGTATTTGTTCTTCATTTTTCTCTTATAGAACTTCTTGAAGTTGTTCATCAGCAATGCAATGTCTCCAGCAGTGTACTCCTTTTTGTTGAGTAGTGTGGCTTCATCAGATAAGTCCACTTCTTTGCTTTTGTATGATGTTCTTCTTGGATTTTCAGCAGTAACTAGGGCAGCTGTGGGGCCTGAAGTTGAGGTTTCTTCAATACCCATTCTTGGCAGTTTATACTCGTATGCCTTGAGTATGAAGAACAGCTCGGTAAGAGAGATTTTTCCCAAATCTTTTGATTCTTCCAGAGATGTCACCTTCATGTTGAACTTTGGAGGCAGTGCCTTCAGTACTCTGACATTTATCTTTTTGTCAGTGAAGGTCTTTCCCAAATTAAGCTAATCGTAAACAGTAAGCTGACTAAGCTGATCGCACACAGAGTTTGAGCAGCAGAGTTGACCACTCTTCAGATAAATACTTAGTTGATTTAAGCAAAATCAGTTTTAAATCAGATTACTTGCAGCGGATATTTTAAAGTGTTTTTCACAAGTAAACTAAGTCCTGTAAAGATTTTATCCCCAGTTTTAAAACTCCTTTAAAATCTTTAACAATTTGGTTCAAGTGTAAGCTTATGCAATTTTAAGGTATGCTTGAAAAACTTATGCAAAAATGAACACAAGAATTTTTATAGTGGTTATATGGATTTTAATCCTTTAGTCCACTCTTCCAAGTCAATGAGATATTGGGTTATACTAGAAAACACAAAGTTAAACAGTATATACTGCTTGCGCCAATCAACAAATGAAAATGCCACAAGTTCACACTAGGAAATCACAAAGATGACCTAATCTACATAATTTTATCACTCACAAAGATGGATAAAATCCCTCACAACACTCTCTAACGGAAATCACTCAGACTTGTATGTTTTTCTTTGATCTTCAACTTTGGCTTTTGTCAACAAATGACTAAGCTGATGAGTGAGCAGTTCGTGAGTTCTTGAGACTTAGAAGAATTCTGCTTTGAAAGTTTCTCTAAAATGTGTTGTTATGTTATCTTCTTCTCTCAAACTCTTGAATTATTTATACTCCCAGTCTTAAAAAGTGTCCATTGAAGAAAGACAGGATTCAAATCCTCGAGTAGTGGTCCCTAATCTCTGAAAACGGCTATCTGCGACTGCTACAATACAGTTTGATGTACTTTCTGTCAGCAGCATTTAATGCACCAAGCTGATACGAGAATTTCTTCAATCATTTGCCATAAATACCCTCCTTCTTCAGTATTTATTACTCCAAGTGCATTTATTACCGTTGAGGAGACTTTCTGATCTTCTTCACTTAGCTGATTAAGATCTCTCGTCTGATGGTGTACCGAGCTGATCTCAATTTGAACTAATCTGATTTGAGACGGCTGATTTTCACCAAACTGATTTCTTCCTTCAGCAACAGATCAGTAGTCTTTTGGACCAGAAGGAATTTTGACTTGTCTGATTCATCTTTAAGTTGGTCAAAATTCTTCTAAGGGATTTCACTAAGCATTCCTTACTTAGCTGTTTATGATGTTTTGGAAATCATCAAAACCTCCCTTTAACTTTTAAATTTCTTGTCTTCTATTTTCATCTCATCCAACAATTTTCCCCTTTTTGATGATGACAAAACTTCAGCTAAGTACCTGTACCTAAACTAAAGTTTTAATCCTCAAAGATTTCTGAGATAGAAATAATATGTTGGAGTAAAAACTTGAATTTTTATTAATAATCAGAGTTTCAGTACAAGTTAAAAGTTTTTCAGACAGATGAGATTACAAGAAATAAAGTAAACTGATACAAGAGAACATATAAGTTTAGTAGATTCATCAGTGACTTCTTCTTCAATTTCTTCATACTCTTCCTCTTCATCTTCATCAATGATTTCTTCTTCTTCATCATTCACATCATCAGGAGCAAGATTTTTCTTGGCAGCTTCCATCTTTTCTTGACGTTCTGCTTTATCAATCTTTCTCTTGATGCGTTCCAGATTTTTATACTTTACAAATTGATCAAGTTGCTCTTCTGGTGTATCCTTGGCAGCAGCAATCTCCTTGTCAGATTTTACTGATTCCTTGGTTTCTTCCTCAACAGTTTTTTCTCCATCAGCTTCCTTAGCACTTACTTCAGCTTTTTCTCCATCACCTTCCTTAGCACTCAACTTCAGCTTTCTTTTTGGTACCACAAGGAACCATACTTTATGAATATTACCTATTGCTTCACTTTGGCCCCATCAAACACTCGTGTTTTTTTTCCCCTAAATTGTTAACTCATTTAAGGCAGTAGTTGGAATTAAAAGAGAGTATTTTGGAAGCGTACCCAATAATGGGTTCTCGCCTTAGAGATATAATTACGAAATTAAATCATCTCATAGATATGGTCCTAATTGATCCCCTACAAGTGCACATTTATGGTAGATGAGGACATATACATATATTTGTTGAATTTAATTGAGTGCGAGGGTAAAAAGGTAATTCCACGTAATCGGATAAACTGAACTGGATATTGAATTATTGGGCTAAAATCCAAATTAACCCCCCCCCCCCCCCCAACCCACAATAATTTTATTGGCTTCATTATTTAATCACATCAAATTGACAATTGAACCTAACTATAATTAGGACAACCGAACTTATCCTTAGTAAATAATATACACTCTAACTTAGATTAAACTAAGATTCAATGTAGTATTTGAAGTTATTAAAAAGTATCGAAATTATTACCAACATTACATAAAGTATGAAACCAAACTAGTCTAATAAAATAAATTCATGTGAGGCATTTTAGTCGGAAAACTTATTTGCTATTATATAAAATAACGAAATTTATCAGATCATATTGCCCTAATTTTCAACAATGTTCATGCTCATATAGCCATACTCATAACTTGCACTAAGTTAGAGTGTATATTAAGTAAGGAGAAAATTGCATTTGTGGTACCAACAATATAGTGATTCCAACTTGTGGTACCACAGAAAATGAGGTTGATCAATTTGGTACCGCAATTTAAGAAATTGAATCACATTTGGTACTTCCGTTAAAATTGGCCGTTAACTGCTGATGTGGCCGTTAAGGTTAATTGCAGAATTGACCCCATTATTTATATTGACTGACAATTATGTCCCTAACTTTTCAAGTTGTCAAAATAACCCCATATCTTCAAATTTACTGATAATTTTAGTTCACATGGTTGCCCAATTTCAAAATTGGCTCGAATAAAACACTTGCGGACCAATTTAGACTGACAATTATACCCCTAACTTTTCAAGTTGTCAAAATAACCCCATATCTTCAAATTTACTGATAATTTTAGTCCACATTGTTGCCCAATTTCAAAATTGGCTCGAATAAAATACTTGCGGACCAATTTAGAGATTTAATTTAATATATTTACATATGTATTTAACAATTTAATTTATAAATAATATTAACAAACCAAATAATACACGAACACAAATTTGATAAAATATTAATTAAATCTAAAAATTTATAATGATATGAATATATATAATATTTATTATATCTAAAATTTATATATATAAAAAATAAAAAAAAACAAAAAAAAAAACCTTTCTTCCCCAACCCACCCCCCCCCCCCAACCAACCCCCCCCCCTCCCCAACCCAAATCCCAGGCCGCCGGCGGCCTGGGTTCGTCCGGCCCAGGCCGCCGTCGGCCTGGGATCTCATATCTGTTTTTTTTAGATCCCAGGCCGACGGCGGCCTCGGCCAGACGAACCCAGGCCGCCGGCGGCCTGGGATTTGGGTTGGGGAGGGGGGGTTGGTTGGGGGGTGGGTTGGGGAAGAAATGTTTTTTCTTTATATATATATATATATTTTAGATATAATAAATATTATATATATTCATATCATTATAAATTTTTAGGTTTAATTAATATTTTATCAAATTTGTGTTCGTGTATTATTTGGTTTGTTAATATTATTTATAAATTAAATTGTTAAATACATATGTAAATATATTAAGTTAAATCTCTAAATTGGCCCGCAAGTATTTTATTCGAGCCAATTTTGAAATTGGGCAACAATGTAGACTAAAATTATCAGTAAATTTGAAGATATGGGGTTATTTTGACAACTTGAAAAGTTAGGGGTATAATTGTCAGTCTAAATTGATCCGCAAGTATTTTATTCGAGCCAATTTTGAAATTGGGCAACAATGTGGACTAAAATTATCAGTAAATTTGAAGATATGGGTTTATTTTGACAACTTGAAAAGTTAGGGACATAATTGTCAATCAATATAAATAATGGGATCAATTCTGCAATTAACCTTAACGGCCACGTCAGCAGTTAACGGCCAATTTTAACAGAAGTACCAAATGTGATTCAATTTCTTAAATTGTGGTACCATATTGATCAACCTCGTTTTCTGTGGTACCACAAGTTGGAATCACTATATTGTTTGATATCACAAATGCAATTCTCTCATTAAGTAAGGGTTTTTTATAAGGTTTTTTATATCTCAACGATAAACCTAGAAGTATAGAACAAACACCAACAGGTGATTGGTCTAGTGGAAGGGACTAGTCACTACAAAGTAGCGGACTCAGGTTCGAATCTCTATTGGGAGAGGTACCCACATTAATGTGTCCAACCCGCCTCGAAAATGATTAAACCCTTGGGAAACCAAAAAAGAAGTAAAGAACAAACAAAACTCTTAACAGGCTAAGCCCAGTTTGACTCCTGTTTGGATAGCTCAGATTCACGATTGGACTTTCAATGTAGGATTCAGACAATTTGACCGTCGAAAACCTCACCAGGGGTCCATATTAAAAAGAAGTAAGGCCATCTCCAACCCAATGGGGGGTGGGTGGAGATGGCCCAATAGTACAGCCCTGGATGGTCTCCAACCATCCAGGGCTGTCTAGATGCACAGCCCAGGGCTGTGGGCTGGGCTATTGAGAGCCCAGCTCACAGCCCTCACTTTTTTGCCTCCCTCGACGCGCTGACCAGCGCGTCCAGTTCACACGGCACCACCTGGTGCATTCCCTTTATTTTTTTTATTAAATTAAAATATATATATTAATAAGTAAATTATTAATAAAAAAAGTTTAAGAAATTAAAAAAATTATCTACAAATTTAACAATACCTTACTTAATTTAATTAACTAAAAATAAAAGTTACATTTAATTATAAAAGTTGTAGATACTATTATAGATAAAAATAAATGGGACAAAGTGATTAAATGTAACAACTTTATAAAAATTTATCGGAATGTTTAAAAATAAATGTTATAAAAATTGTAGATACATTTTATTTTCTACGAAAGCAAATTTATTGGAATGTTTAATTTATTTATCTATATAAAAGTTACAATTTATTTTAAATTAAAGATGTAACATTATTAGATATAAAAATTTGCCTATGAAAAGTATAAACCATAATTTGAAATTATATATTTGTTTACAAAAGAATAATTTATTTAACCACATTTAAAATTTGATTTGAAATATTTAAATTTTAGTTAAACTCTAATATAACATAAAATGTACAATTGGGACAAAATGTAGAAATACAATTTTGCATTAAATTACGCCAAATACTGGTACACGTATGTTGATACATATAACAACTTATATAGATAAATAAAATTGCATATTAAGTAGATACTAACTTATAAGAACTTATAAAATATTCCGATAATTTAATCCAGGAAACAACCCTTTTGATTATTTTTCCAACGCCTAATGATTGTTGTTTCCATCGTTGCATTTTTGTTGTTGTTTACATTGTTGTATTATTGTATTTTCTATATTGTCTTTATCGTTGCAATTTCGTTGTTATTTCCGTATAATCGTTGTTGTTTTTCTTGTCCCCGATGTAATATTATAATTTTATTATTATTGTCTCTAAAATTATTATTATGCATTTTCATATTTAAATTAATATTACTTATTTTTAAAATTATTATTATTACTACTACTACTATTATTATTATAGATGATATAGGCGAGAGTGGAGAAGCTTTTTTTTTAATTAATTGGAGGAGATAGCCCTATGGATTGGAGACGATGCTCAGGGGGATGCAGATTCACCCGGGTGGAGATTGACACCCCTGGGCTGTGAATAGGCCTACGGGTTGGAGATGGCCTAACGGTGCAACAAAAGTTTTCATTGAATAACTTTTTCCAACAAGGTTAACCGAAAATTTGCAAAATTGATTTCTCGTCTAACCAAATTTGACAAGATTCGGCGGACTCGAAAAATACAGCTCCTATAAAGTCTGAATCCAATATGATATAAGTAATATGTAGACAATTAACTAATTTCATTAAATTTTCTTTTAATTGTTTTTTTTATTTTTATTAAATCCACATTACAAAAGAAAGGAAAATATAGACATGTAATTTAATCACGAAAGTCAACATGGTGGCTTGCAAAATTATTCTTGTTACACTATTTATCAAATCCTTTCTTAGACATGTATTTAATAACGATAGTCAACATGGCGGCTTGCAAAATTATTCTTGTTACACTATTTAAAAAAGATATTTTCATGGCGGCATGCCAAAATTATTCTTGCTATCAAGTTAGGGAAATAGATATTTTGGGCTTGTTTTTTCTATGTTTGAGAAAGTAGTTTGAAGAGTTGTGAAGGTTTATGAAATAATCTCGATTTGCATAAGGTCAATTTTTTAGAGTCTTGAGAGAGTGGTTTAAGAAATAAAGTAAGTCTATGTTTTTTTAAGAGTTAGGTTGTAGGTGTAAAATGTGTAAGACTTTATGTTAAATCATGTTTGTTATATTAGATAAATTGTGTATAGTAAGAGATATGTTACTTTATGTCAAATCAGAGTTGGGTTTATATATGTTATATTTAGAAATAAGAAAATTGTTGTTTGTTTAATTTTTGAGAGAGTAGTTTGAAATAATTGAAAGATGAAAAAATTTATTTCAGAAAATTTATTTATTTGGCATTTCCCAAACGCGGTTTTATTTTTTTTGGAAAACTCCAAAAAAAATTACCTTGGTTTCACGTATGAAATATATGAATGTAGCTTGCAAGATTGCAAATTATTGAAAACTAGCCAAATCATTACAAATTGTTTAGAGCATTGATTTAGAAGACTGTTCAAAGTTGGCTGATATCTTTCTCACGTTTAAAAAATTTAATTTAAAAAAGAGAATAGTTTATTCATGAATGAGAAATTTAGTATTAATTAACAACTTATCAACATTGTAATGATGGGTATTATGAGAATTGAAAAGTTTAGTGTTTATCACCCTTGATTAGAATGACAAATTGGGGAGTTACTAAAGCTTGTTTGGCACGAACATTTTCTGCTCTGACAATATTTGCTCCATAATTATTACCTAATAATTAATTTATAAAATTATTTTTATAAATA
This sequence comes from Penstemon barbatus, assembly GCA_003313485.2. Taxonomy (NCBI): domain Eukaryota; kingdom Viridiplantae; phylum Streptophyta; class Magnoliopsida; order Lamiales; family Plantaginaceae; genus Penstemon; species Penstemon barbatus. The sequence continues at coordinate 55,108,718 of CM064877.1, read as the reverse complement.
TTTTTATCTAAACACATGAGTATTAGTTAGGGTTAAATTCACATATATACGTCGCCTGTACTCTTAACTCTTATAATTAATTCACCTACTACTCATGTACTAATAAAACGGGAAAATTGCTTTTTTGGTACCATAGGATAGGCTGACTTGCACTTTTGGTACCATTAGATACGAAAATGCAAATTTGGTACCATAGGATATGTTGTCATAGCAATTTTGGTACCAAACCCAATTTTTCTACAAAGTTAATGGCAATTTACCCCTTATGAAATGCATAATGTTCAATTTATCCCTCTATAATTTGAAAAAAATCAATTTACCCCATGTAAAATTTTAGTGAAGCAATTTACCCCCTTCAGCCGGAGATTGTAACTCATTTGCCGAAATTGAGAGTATGCATGCATACTATTTTATTTAACATAGAGGGATAAATTGCCACATTTATCATAACACAATGGGTAAAAAATCACATTATCATAATAAAAGTGGATTAAGTGCCGCCTATAAAAATATCGGGGAGGCGATGTGAAATTTTTACAAAATTTCAAGGGGTAAAATGCTCATTTTTAAACCACGAGGGGTTAAATTGAATGGGTATTATGGGAATTAAAATGTTTAGTATTTATCACCCTTGATTAGAATGGACAAATTAGGAAGTTATTAATTTTGCTCAGGCACCAACATTCTTTGCTAATTCTTTGCTCTGACAATATTGCAAGCCACAATTATTACCTAATAATTAATTTATAAAATTATTTGTATGCATACTTTTATCTAAAAACATGACTATTAGTCAGGGTTAAATTCACATATCTCCCCTGTACTCTTATCAATCATTCACCTACTACTCATGTACTAATAAAACCTTCAATTACCCTCATGCCGTCAACTTTTCCGTTAGAAGATTATTATCATTTGCTAATGATGGGTATTATGGGAATTAAAATACATAGTATTTTATCACCCTTGATAAGAATGGACAAATTAGGGAGTTACTAAATTTTGCTCAGGCATCAAACATTCTCTGTTCTGACAATATTGCAAGCCATTATTAAATAATAATTCATTTATAAAATTATTTGTATGCATATTTTTATCTAAAAACATGAATATTATTTAGGGTTAAATCGACATACCGGCAATAGATCCTCTGTACCACAATTTGTGTACCACAAGTGTGTACCACAAATAAGAACTTGACACATGTATATATGACAATTATAATAATTATCATATATACATGTGTCAAGTAATCATTTGTGGTACATACTTGTGGTACACAAATTGTGGTACAGAGGATCTGGAGCCCGACATACCTCCCGTGTATTCTTATCAATCATTCACCTACTACACCTATACTAATAAATCATTAATTATCCTCGTGCCGTTAACTTTTTCTTTGGAAGACTGTTAGCATTTGTTGATGAGGTGAAAAACTAACTCTACTTTACAATTTTACCTTTAAGGTTAATTTCACATACATCCACCCACATACTCTTATATATATATACACTTACCTCTTGCACTATTAAAACTTTCATTTGCTTCACGATGTGGTGAAACCTAACAATTTTATTTTCTTTGACTAATTTTTGCTTAATTAAAACTGAATTACCCAAACTAACTTCATCCTCCTTCAAAAATTGTAAACCCACAATTCTGTTAATTATTTTCTTCATATTGTTATTTTTTTTATTAATATATATTCAAACTTCGTTTTTTGGCACAATTCGATCCAATTCCATATTTTTTAATTAGTTACAAATATTAAAAGTTAGTAAATGTTTCAACTCACAATATTATAGTAAATTATAATAGTTTTCCCATTGTCCATGTTGTTCGCATGAGATCTTGATTTCTTGATGTACATAGTGCTCATGTAAAATTTGTTACTATAGTGTTACACTCAGAAAGTGTAATCACTTTAAATATTTGTATTTGCTTAAAAAAGTGCAATTGAATCTGGATTGTGAAAAGACTATATAATTTTGTCATTAAAAAATTGAGTAAAATGTTCATGAAAAAATTAGTAGAATTTTGAAGTTAGGTAGGATAATTTAAGGTTTTTATTTAGCAGAATTCTAACAAAGAAAATTGAATTTGTAATTCTTACGAGGTAATTGAAGGTTTAAATAGTGCAGAGGTAGTTTTTTTTTTGTTAATTGAAAACCCGAAGATAAGATAAATTGATGAATAATATCGGCAGTTACAAAGTCGCATATAAATCTTGGACAGACAACATTGTCCATATTACAGGAGAATGCTAACTTAGCTAAAACGTGATCTATGAAATTAGATTCCCTAGAAACATGAGAACACGAGAACAAGTAGATCTAGATAACTAGCTAAGTAAAGCAAATCATCATAAACCAAACCCGGGGTGAAAATATATGAATAATCACTCCTGCGAATAACTTCATTTACCACAAGGCAGCAGTCTCCTTCCATTTCAATATTTTTCCAGCCTCTCAAAACATCAAATTCCAGCCCTCTTTTCTTTTCACAGCAACAACTTCGGCAGCATCCGGACTCGGCGGGTAGTCAAATTTTTGCCATGTCAACAATTGCTAACAATCTTCTAACGGAAAAGCTAACGGCAGGAGGGTAATTGAATATTTTAATTATAAAGGGGTAGTAGGTGAAGGATTAACAAGGATACATGTGAAATTAACCTTATTAGTTTAGAAAGTTTGATCACGAGAACTGAATTAAATGAAATTTGTGAAGCCAAAAGACTTAATTTATTAAAAGTATTGGTCTAAATTTCAAAAATGAAGATTTTATTGGATTCGAAATAAATTTACTATCTAACCAAATTCAAACAAGATTCGCTGGACTCGAAAAATTTAAATTCTAATAAGATCTGGATCCAGTCCGATGTTATCATGTAAATTGTTTTTTTTTTTTGATTAAATTTTATTTTAGTTGTTTTTCCTTTTTTATTAAATCCAACATCACAAAAGGATAAACGTTTGGTAGGCACGTACCTGCATTATTGAATATACTATACTAGGTCGACTAGCTTGCTGAAAAGTTTGGTAATAATTGTCATACTAGGTCTGATTAGATGATAGAAAACTTTGTATTAATTCATTTGTGGTGCAAAATTATATATCGATTATCACTTATGGTGCCATAAAAATTGAGGCCGAGACATTTGGTTATACAGTTAAAAATGAAAGTTAACTGATGACCTCAGGGGCGGACCCATAAATTTTAATCTCGGGGGGGTGGGTGGGGGGGGGGGGGGGTGGGGGGGCGAGATTAAAATGGAAAGTATATAGTTAAATTATTTAAAAAATTATGATTATCAAAATTTATTTTTAATATGCCGATAAATCTTATGGTACTTGATATTGATAATATATCTAATTAAATAAGATAATAAAAAATATATAATATGCAAAAACAATCAGTTCTAATAATTTTAGTGATGAAAACTCAGTTCTAATAATTTTAGTGATGAAAAATAAAAAACTTTATAAATAAATTTAAGTGTTTATAAAAGTTTTTAAAAAAGTACCTTTTGAGAATGACGTTGAGTGATTCAGCCGATTGTGAAGAAAACCCCTTTTTTTATATAACTTGGTGAAGAAAAGTTGAAGAAAAGTTAATTTGAGAAGAAATTGGAATTCAAAATTCAACGTTGTTTTGTTTTTCCTTATTAAAAGAGAATTATATTAAGTGTTAAAGAATATTTTCCTTATCAAATTCTACTTAAACTAGGCAACTCTATTAGTGGGACTCCATTCTCTAAGATTTGACCACACATTTAATTAAAATAGACAAAGATTTTTTATTCACAAGATTCTTTCCTTTAGGAATTTAAAGGTACTAACAAGAATACATAAAGTACTACTATAATAATAATAATAGATATGCTCTGCTACTAATTTGTTTTTTTTGCTGGGGGTGCGGGCGCCCCCACCCGCACCCCCTATAGGTCCGCCCCTGGATGACCTGGCATTTAAGTTTTATTGTAAATTTGATAAAATTATTTATGTTGACTAATAATTATACCCCTAACATTTCAAATTATCAAAATAACTCTATATCTTCAAACGCGTGGGATTATTTTAATTAATAACTTGAAGTATTAAGTGTAAAATTATCCGTTAACATAAGTAATTATTAAACATACAATACTAGGTCGACTAGCTTGCTGAAAAGTTTGTACTAGGTCCACTAGCTGGCTGAAGAGTTTGTATTAATTCATTTCCTTATAAATAGCACCCAAATCACATTAGGAGTTCATCCAACAAATAGCACTTCTAGTTTCTCACAAAAAGAAAAGAATTAAGCACTCTTCAATATTTTCAATCTTGTAATTAAAATGGCTAAAAACATCAAGTGCACTCTCATTTTGATACTTATTGTGGTGACATTTACCATTTTAAGTAATAGTCTAAAATGTGACGCTGCACGCCATATGTTACAGGTGACGCTGCCAATTGGTCTTCCGGCCGTAACTGCATCAGGCAATAACCTTCCCACTCTTCCCACTCTTCCTGTTCCCCTTCCCGCTCTTCCCGGACTACCACACCCATAATTTCTTACATTTCTCCTACACCTCATGCCCAAGTACTATCCACAAACATGTTTTTCGTAATTATCGTATTTTCTTTTGGGGAAAAATCTCCTTACAAGTAGAAGAAGAGGGAAAAGGTTATTGACGTTGATCGTCCAAGCTCAACTTCTCATTTGATATAACACTTGTGACTTTAGATTTTCTTTATTGCCCATAATAAGTTTGTTTCTTTCTTGGGAGTTGTAGTTGTAATCTATATATTTCAAGTATTTTGTTGCTTTTACGTACGGAGAATAATCCATATATACACACTTGAAGTATTTTGCGTATCTTCATGCTATTTTTATAAATCATATTAATTGTTTTGTTTCCTTTTCTCACAAAGAAACCATCACAAAATATAATGGAAAAGAGTGAAACATCACTATGTTATTTTTAGTTGGCAATTATATCGGACGTGCCAAACCAAAAAAATGTTTTTTTTTGCAGACAGGGGGTCAACAAAAATCACATTCTATACCCACATTTGACCAAGTTGTAATAGCAAAACAAACCCCATTTAAAACACCAATCGTAAAAAATACCACACCATGTCAAATAAAATTTACATTAATAACTCCATAAGTTCAATCCATGAATAATAAAATCATATCAACAAAAAAAAAAAAAAAAAAAAAAAAAAAAAAAAAGATAAAGTCAGACAAGTTGTTCAACAAACACCTATTGTGCATTCACATTAACCTAAGCACAATCCATTCACAGATTCATATACTCACCTGAAGGAGGAGTGCGAGGTCTAGGGGTTGGTAGCTGACAAATTGCAAGCCCACAATTCTACAGCCAAACCCAAAAAAAATGAGATTTAGATCTCCAATAACATCAATGTTGGACTAAAATGAAGACAAGATTTTAGAGAGAAAGATAGGGAGGGAGAATTTTGGTGTTGTATACCTTAGAGCGGGAGGGAGAGAGTGATGAATATTTTTTTTGTTTTAATTTGTTCTGATTTTATATTTAATTACATGAACCCGATTAAATGATGGCAAATGACAGTAAAATTGATCAACTTCCAGGGCATAATTGTCACGAAATTTGTTAATTTGGGTCCGACTATATAATATCTGGGTTGGTTAGATATTGTAATCGGACCAATTGAGGAGACTGGCCCACAAAAACCAAGATTATTACGGGCTGCCCGTGAAATAATCGACCCAAGCGAACTGAAATTTTTAAACCCAATTGAAAGGCTCAATTGTGCTAATCAGGGCTTAATCAAGGCCACCGAACTGCACATAAGTATAGTTTAATTTTTTCACGTGGAAAGGGAACGGTGCTTTGACGGACAAAGTGAAAAAAATATCAATTTTGAATTGAAATATGAATACAATTGCCACACTATTTTTGTTAAATGACTAAATTGTCAGTTCAAAAAGTTATAGGACTTTTCTATCAACGAGGAATTGTTTGGAGCTACCTTCTAGGTAGTATCTTCTGGACTTAGTGAGTAATATGTGTCAAGTGGGGATCATCAAGATTCAATATATTAATTCAGAACTAATTAAAAACCAACACATATTGCTCACTAAAGTCCAGAATGTACTACCTAGAAGGTAGCTCCGAATAATTCATCAACTAGCTCCGAATAATTCATCAACGAGCAGTAGTTATGAGACACAATTAACATTGTTATAAAAAGTTACTCATTAATTGGTAGCTTTTTTGCACCATTACTTTTTTACTATGACCCCTAACGCAAATGAGGTTTTCAGCAAATAATTAAACTACATCAACTAAGATATATTCTACCAGACAAAAACAAACTTTTTTACTAGGACCCCATTTTCAACATTTTCATCATTTTCATTGACCATTTATCACCGTTTTCCTTAATTTTTTACCTTTTTTACCTTTTTTCATGTTAATTATGTGATAAGTTAATCTAACTGATTAATTGTATCATACATAATTTAATTTAATTTTCCTTTTAATTGCACAAAAAATGGGCTCGGTCAAACTCGGGCTAAATTGGTGAAAATAGATAAAAATGATGAAAAAGGGGGCTAAAACGGTGAAAACGGTTTAAATCAATGAATATGGTGAAACAATAGGCTAAATCGGTGAAATTGATGATAAAATCGATAGAAAAAGATGGAAAACATATTATATTGGTGAATTTCGTGGTTAAGTACTTAAGTTTTTGTTATTATACTTATAGCTAGGGGATGACTATGTAATACCCTAAAATAAAATATCAATTGTTTTAGTTAAATAATTATTAATTAATTTTTAGTACGGTTCAATTTAAAATTCAGGTCAAAATCAGCAATTTTAAGTCATGAGGCCACATGTGTTGCCCATATTCGCAATTAGGATGAAATGAGACCAGAACTTTTTTTATAAATTATGAGGTAAATAATACAAGCCAAAAAAGTTATGGGATAAATTTGTCAACGGACATAAGTTTTGTAACTGATTTTGTGGTTTTCCCTATCTAGGAGAGATTTTTTTGTCTAATTATACTTTTTGGATTTTTTTCTTTTACCTTTTTGTCATAGAATTAAATATCACAATATATAATTTAAATAGTGATACATTAGTCTTCACAAAAAATGGAAGATATTTATTTTGACTAACTCGTACTTTTATATGTATATAGATATAGATATAAATATAGAATAGAATTGATATAGATAGATAGATATTATCCTAGGTTTCTAGAAAGTTCTATAGACTAGAATAGTTCTACTCATTTGTTCAACAAGTCACTTTAAGTTAAGTCCTCTAGTGTATAAATACTTTCCTACAAATTCTTTCATTTATCTTTTTGCAATTGTAACGTTAAGTCTTCTTGTTAATTGTAGTTTTCCCGCCTAGGTTATTCGATCTTGGGCCAGCGGAGAACCTATCTTATAATAAAACAATGAATATACCATCATTCTCTCTTTTCCATTCTATTTTGTGTTAATTTCTTTGTCACTAATGGAAAACAAAACATTTAATATGATTTATAAAGTAGCATGAAGATACGCAAAATATTTTGTATGTATATAAGGATTAATCTCCGTAAAAGCAACAAAATACTTAAAAACACATTAAGATTACAACTACAATCCCCATGAAAGAAACAAACTTATTATGGGCAGTAAAGAAAATCTAAAGTCACAAGTGTATATCAAATGAGGAGTTGAGCTTGGACGATCAACGTCGACAACCTTTTCCCTCTTCTTCTACTTTAGCACCTGTAAAGAGATTTTCTGCCAAAGTAAATACAATAATTACTATAAACTTGTTTGTGGATAATCATTTCATAGGAGATGAAGGAGAAATATAGGAAATTATGGGATTGGTAGTCCGGGAATACTAATGGGAATGGAATTGCCAGATACAGTTACGGCCGGAAGAACAACGGGCAACGGCACCTGTAATATATGGCGTGCAGCGTCACATTTTAGAATATTACTTAATATGGTAAACGTCACCACAATAAGTACCAAAATGACAGTGCACTTGATGTTTTTAGCCATGTTAAATACAAGAATAATAATATTGAATAGTGCTTAATTCTCTTCTGTTTATAAGAAACGGGAAGTGCTATTTGTTGGATGAAGTATTAATAGGATTTGGGTGCTATTTATAAGGAAATGAATTAATACGAATTTTTCAGCCAGCTAGTCGACATGATACAGTATTGTATGTTCAATACTTACCAGACGTTTTGTAAATTATTATCCTAGTGTTGTTTTATTTATTAAAAAGAAAAAACAAATAAAATAAAATGTAATCGGATGAGTAAACAATCTACATATATAATATTTATATCTGACTAGATCCGGATCTTACTATGATCTAAATTTTTGGAGTCCATCGAATTTGGTCAGATATTAAATTTCTTTAGAATCTAATAGAATCTTTACTTTTGAAGATCAAACCAATATCTTTTTATAAATTAAGTTTGTTGGCGTCACAATTTCATTTAATTTAGTTCTCATGTTCAAACTTTCTTAACTAATATTTACTCTCTCGTTCCTATTAATTTTACACCATTAGTTACAGTACCCGGTCAAACTTTTCAATCTTTTATATGACTTATCATACTAAATTATTCACATTTGTGGTGTATTAAACCTTTTAAATATTAGTATATAAGGTATCACATGACATTATTTACTTATTAGTGAAATATATTATTTACATAATTTAATATAATTTTTTAGAAAAGACAAGTTGACTGATCAATGTAGCAAGAGATAAAAAAATGTATAAACATAATTTTATAAATAAATTATTATCAAATAATTTTATTCTTAAATTAATGGTAATAATGTAAATGGCATTTTCAAACATGCGGAAACATGAGTTACGCCCGCCACATTTGAAAACATGATAAGAACAATTTGTTACGTCCTCATCAAAATATTCTTTTTTTGCTAAAGTGTAAGAAGAAGAATTTTGTAATGTCCCACTTCAAAATATCTTTTTTGCTAAATAGAATAGTGTAATAAAATTGACATGTTGACTTTTGGTGATTTAGTTCATGTCCATATTATCCTATGGGTGGACGAGGGTTGGGTATTTAGGGTATTGAGTATTTTGGGTCGGGTATTCGATCTGACGTATAGTGAATTTTTACAACCAAAACCCGACCCGATTTGGCGTTCGGTTATCCGAAATTTCACTCTTTTTTTTTTCACATTCCAGACAGCCAAATAAGTATGATTAGAAGTAAAACTCAAAACAAGATATAATAATTAATTGAGATATAAACAGAAATATCACCTGGAATGAAGATTCGAAAGAACCCCAAATCAAAAGATCTAATCTTGGAGCCACCAATTAAATTAAATCTATAGAAAACTTCACTTTCTTTATGAAGAAATGTGCTGCTAATTGCTGGGCCAATTTTTATTTTTTTTTGGTTAAATTCCCGAACGGGTCCCCAAATATCCGTCCGGGTGAGAGTCTAATACCCAATACACAACCCGAAAATATATTTTGGGTTACCCGAATGTCAAAAAACCCTTTTTTTGTCCCAAACGGGTTGGAACGGGTCCCAAAAATTCCGACCCAAACGCCCAGCCCTATATTATCCTTCCTTTTGTAATGTTGGATTAAAAAAAAAAAAGAGAAACCAATAAAATAAAATTTGATTGTCTGGCTCGGGTGGAAACGGAAACGCTCTCCAGCAGGCCCATCTCCACTGGAGATGATTGGGCTCAGGGTGGGAGGGGAAACGGTCTCCAGCGCCTGCGATGCGGGGATGGGGTGGAGGCAGGGCTGGGGCTAGCCCTGTCTGCGGCCCGGGGGCATGTTAAGTCAGATGGCGTCACCTAATTGGGGCTTTTTTTTTTTTTTTTGTAATCTCTATAACTCGATTGTTTTATTTATTTATTTGTGTAGAATTAAATTATTTAAATGTATAAAATTATTAGTATATTCCTCCTAAATTATATTAAATGTGTACAGTTGAATTATTTAATAAAATTTGTTAGTATATTTTCTAGTATTTAATAAATATATATAACCACTAATTTTAATTAAATTATTTAATATAATAAAAATTTAAATTTTTTATCGACAATTTAATTTTTAATTAATTATAATTGTAGTTAAAAAAATTAATTCATAAATTAGGTAGAATTGTAATTAGAATTAGACTGAATTAGAATTCTAATTTCATATTTAATTAATATTTAAAATTAATAATTTCTTTTAGACTTTTAATTTTTTTTATCATAATTAAAAATTTAATCATTTCATTACAATATTGGTGGTGGCTATATATGTTTAAAATTTTTGAATTAGTTGAAAATATAATTAAACACTTATATAAACAATTTATATTAATACTTAAATTAAGATCATGAGGAAATACATACTTAAATTAACAAGATAAGTAAATTCATACAATTTATATTCATTGTTAACCGTAATTTGCATACACATGGGCAACTAGGTCTTTCTGAAGTCTACAGTTGACTTCTTTGGATCATATTGCATCATAACGAATCATGTAGTTATCCAAACTTCGTGTTCTTGGTACTAAATTTTCCAACTTTATCATGTCGCATGGATAAATTTTAGCACGTACCCTACGAGATTTGTTTATGTCACTATCATCATCATCATCAGAGTCATTATCTTTGTATTCATCACGTTCGTCCTCCATGATTATATTGTGAAGTTTTATGCAAGTTAACATAATGTTCGTCAAGTCCTCCATATGACATCCTCTATTGGGTTGATTTACAATGGCGATCCGAACTTGGAGAATTCCGAAGGCTCGTTCAACATCTTTGCAAAATGATTATTGATACCGCTAAAATTCCTATTTAGGAAGGATTCTGAGGTTTCTCACCTATTGAATCAATACCCTACTTCGAATATATATCATCTGCAAGGTAGTAAGACATGTATTGTTTTCTGCCGTTCACCTCATACTCAACATCGGGAAGATTACCAGAAGTGATATTGTCGAGCAAAGGTGAACGACCAAGGACAGTGATCTCCTTCATTGCTCTAGGTACGCAAAAAAATGCATGCCAAAGAATATATTTTTAAGAGTGAGTGAATATTTTTTGAAGAGTGAATATGTTGAAAGAAACTGAAATACTTGTTACATAGGCAAAAATTGCAAAATTATGCATGTTGGATAAAGATGAAGATGGAGTGCACTAAATTTAAATTAGTTAAGGGAAGTTTTGATGATTTCCAAAACTTAAAATCAACTGAGTAAAGACAACTTAGTTGTAATCCCTTGGAAGAATTTTGACCAAGTAAGAAGACATATCAGACGGGTCAATTATTCAAAGTCCAGAAGACTACTGATCTGCTGAAGGGAAGAAATCAGATTGGTAAAAATCAGCCGACTCAAATCAGATTTGTTCAAGTTTGAGATCAGCTCTGTTCACCATCAGACTTGTACTCTCATCAGCCAAGCAGAAAGGATCAAGAAGTCGTCCCAACGGTAATAAATGCCACTGGAGTAATAAATGCTGAAGTCCGAGGCTATTAATGACAAATGATTGAAGAAATAACTCGTATCAGCTCGGTGCATTTAATGCTGCCTGACAGAAAGTACATCTGCACTACTGTCACTGTGCAGAGAGCCGTTCGCGGAAATTAAGGACCAAAAATCAAGAGATTTGAATTTTGTCTCTCTTCAACGGACATTGAGTATAAATAGCTGAAGAGACGAAGAGAAAAGAAGAAAGAAACAACACAACATCTGAGAGATTGAATTCGAAGCAAAATATTTTCTAAGTCTCAAAGCTCAAGAACAGCTCACTCGTCTGCTAAAGTCATTTGTTGATAGAAGCCGTTGAAGTTCAAAGATTATACATTTTCTGAGTGAATCTGTAAAAGAGAGTGTTGTGAGGAGTAGATATCCATCTTTGTGAGTGATATTACTTCGGAGAGCAGGAATTTCTTTGTGATTTCCTATTGCGAACTTGTGGCTTATCATTTGTTGTAAAGCACAAGCAGAGTGTACTAACTACTTTGTGTTCTTAGTATAACCCAAGATCTGTGTGACTTGGAAGAGTGGACTAAAGTATATTTACATCCATATAACCACTATAAAAATCATTGTGTTTTTACATTGCCTTTTACTTGCATACTTTCAGACTTGCATAAAACACATTACAAAACTGTTTGAAAAAGGTTTAAAGGAGTTTACAAAAACTGGGGATAAAACTTTCAAACTACTAAGTATACTTGTGAAAAACACTTTAAAAATCCGCTGCAAGTATTCTGATATTAAAACTGATTTTAACTAAAATCAGCTAAGTAACCATCAGACTAGTGGTCAACAAAGCTGTTCAAAGATTTGTTCGCGATCAGCCTTGTAAGCTTACTGCTCTGTATCAGCTTAGTCTGCCTACAGTTAAGCAAAAGTTTTGAAGTTAAAATTTGATTAAAAATTTGAAGAGTTCTATTCACCCCCCCCCCCCCCCCCCCCCCTCTAGATCTCATCTGACCACTTGGGACCAACAATGCACCATGTTTGTCCCAAGTGGTCAGATGAGGTTTAGAGGGGGAGGGGGGAGGTGAATAGACCTCTGAAAATTTTGAACTTTCAAAATTCTCTAACTTTTTCTGTGATCAGACTAAGTTGATCGGATTAGTAAGATTACTAAGCTGATCGCGCACAAAGCTTTAAACAGCAGAGTAAACCACTCATCTGATATGACTAGGCTGATTTTGATAGAAAATCAGAGTTTTAAACTGTTTACTTGCAGCGGATTGTCAAGTGTTTTTAATTCACAAGTAAATATAACTTAGAAAATATTTCATCCCCAATTTTCACAAACTCCTTTTTAAAATCTTTTGACAGCTAACTTAAGTGCTTGAATGATTTGAAAATATGCAAGGAAAAATATGCAAACGTAAACACTAGAATTTTTATAGTGGTTATATGGATAAAAATTATTTAGTCCACTCTTACAAGTCACTTAGATCATGTGTTATACTATAATCACTAAGTTTACAGTATACAATTCTTGCATCAAATAACAAATGAAATGGCCACAAGTGCACAGTAAGAATTCACTTAGAAATCATACTCTCCGAAGCTAGATTACTCACAATGATGAATCTACACTTCTCGCAACACTCTCTTTTAACAAAATCACTCAGATTTGTATTTGTATATGATCTTCCACTTCAATTTTCGTCAACAGATGACTGGGCTGATTGAGTGAGCAGTTCTTGAGTTTTTTAGACATAGAAAATTCTGTTTCGAAAACTTGATCTCAGTTGCATTTGCTTGTCTCTAACTCTTGAATCAGTCTCTATTCATACTTGAGATTTGAAACAGTGTCCGTTGAAGAAAGACAAATTTCAGCTCTACATGTACTAGTCCCTCTTTTTCTGGAACGGCTACCTGCAACTGCGTACTGTACACTTTGCTGTACTTTTCTGTCAGTAGCATTAAATGAACTAGGCTGATACGAGGATTTCTTCAATTATTTGTCATAAATACCCTTCCTCTTCAACATTTAATTCCATTAGTGCATTTATTATCGTTGGGATGACTTGCTAAACACTTTCACTCTGCTGATCGAAACTCCTCGTTTGACGAACATTTAGCTGATCCAAATCGAACTCATCCGATTTGAGTCAGCTGCACATTCACCAGTCTGATTCCAACTTCAGCAACAGATCTGTAGTCTTCTGGACCATAAGATTTGACCCTTCTGATTTGGTTTCTTCCTTGGTCAAAAATCTCCTAAGATGTTGGCCAAGCTTCCAATACTTAGCTAATGATGATGTTTTGGAAATCATCAAAATCTCCCTTTACTCTTTAGTCTTCAAGTTCATCTTCATCCAATAATTTTCCCTTTTGGATGATGACAAAACTTCATCCAACAATATATCACGAATATATTAACTAATTTTTGCTATTTTTGGCATGAATTCACATGGCATATGTACGAGGCCGAAATGAAGCATCATTGGTGCTTCCAGCACTCATGGAAAGTTGTTAAAGATTGGATCATTTTCAGGTCAGAAACTCAAGCTTCTCAAACACCGCCCAATATGACATTTCAACCAATGGAAGATTGTTATATTCCAACTCCTCCAGAAATCCAATTTGAATTAGAACCATTAGGCGACAATGTTGATTTGGAGATTCCCCACGAACCCAAATCGAGTCAAAGACTTATTGGTACAAAAAAAAAATCCAAAAAGGGAAAATGAAGGCTTCCAGTAGTCCACAAATGATTATTGACTTGGAAAGGGAAAAAAATACTCGACCATGAGAGAAACTGCAAATATGTTAGCGGTTGGACGAGAGAGAAGGCATCAGGAGATGCTTCAACGTCAAAGGGAAGAAAACACAATGAAAATGGCACAAGACGAGCGTGAAATGGAGGAACTAATTCGGTCAAAGAAGGAACGAATTATGTCGATGTACTGCTCTTCATTCACTCCAGATACTAAGGCCTATTGGATGAATAAAAGAAAGCAAATACAACAAACGGTCTTCCTCAGGACTTATTTGGATGTTCGTCGAATGAAGGAACTGACTGATTTTAAGGGGGGATTATTAAATGTTGTAATTTGTGCGTCTGTCGTTTATTTAATCTTCTTTGTTGTATCTCCTCTCTTGAATCAGTTTTAATTTTATTATTATATACTCTCTTTAAAATTAAAATTTAAATATTCTTACTAATTTAATTATATTATTAAAATAGTTATTAGTATTATCAATATTAAAATTAAAAATATAATTAAAACTATTATTAAAATATTGTGAGTGGGAAATATAAAAAAGTGAAATTAATTGGGGCCGGAGTCCTGCCATTGGAGACGTCCAGGCAAGGCTAGGGGCATGGGTAGAGGCAGCCCCAGGAGCCTTGGCCCTTTCCCTACCATTGGAGATCACTTAAATTAATAGTCAAAGTAACATTTATTTATGTCGAATTGGATTCGGATCTTGCTATGATCTATACTTTTTAGTCCGCTGAATCTTCTCTGAAGTTGTTAAGATATCAAATTTCTTTCGAATTATATAAAAATCTCCACTTTTGAAATTCACACTAATATTTTTTATTTATTAAATTTGTTGTCATTACAATGTCACTTCATGTTCAAACATTTTTAATTAATATTCATATTTTTGGATTTAAATAAAATTATATTATGAATGAACTATTATCAAGTATCTTAATATGATGGTAGATATCATTAATTATACTTAACTTATGAAAATGTTATGTATATATAATTTATTTATTATCTGATAAGGATCTTTAACAGATTGAATAGACCAAGACTCGTATTCGTTCTACGTATTATGTAATTAGGGTGCAAATGGTTCGTGAAATCGTATCGTACTGAACTATATCAAACTGTACCGAAATCTTGATTTCTTTTTCAAGAACCACGGATTTAGTTTTGTATTGTCAAAAATTGTACCAAATATTTTGGTAACGTATTGATTTTTGAAAAAAAAAAATTACCGAAAGGTCTGTAACGTTCCATACCTAATTATAAACATATAAATATAAATAAAATATATTAAATCAATTTATCATCTCAAATTAATAATTATTATTTTACCTAAAAAGAGTTTAAGTTCAAGTAAAACTCAAAATTGCTATCCACCATTAAGAGTTCAAAATGTGACTTAACGGATTTTCATCCAAAAATTAACGGCGAAATCAAATGTGAAAAAGGTTGACCAATTTTTGTATAAAATGTGTCATTTTGAAATTTATAGTATGAAATGTGTAAAGGTAGTAAAAATTTGGTATGAAAAATACAATTCCCTCCAATTATTTTACAACTTTTATAATGCAAGAGAAGAAATCACGTTGCAAATGATATATCTCATATGTTAAAATTAATCCAAAGAATCACTTTGTAAGTAATACTCCGTAGTTCTCATTGTTAAATTAATTAGTTAACTACCATATTCAGTATAAATTTTATATGGAGAAAATCACCTCACCCCCAAACTTCCAGTCAAGATGCATTTTCCCTCATGAACTTCCTTTTTTTTGCGCTATCCATTAAGAACTTACATTTGGCATTTTCCCTCCTGAACTATTTTCAACCAATTTTTCGATCAAAGAATTTAGGGGAAAAGTGTAACACAAAAATTCAGGGTAGAAAGTGCAATAAAAATATAAGTTTAGAGGGGAGAGTTGACTCTGATGTAAGTTTAGGGGGTCAAACACAATTTTTTTCCACCAATTATAATTCAAACTGTAAAATGGAATTTTAAAAACTATGTATAATTACAATAAGATATATAATACAGATAAAATAAAAAATCTAGTACCAAATTAACAAATATAAAATAGATACAAATATATTATTTCGATATTACAGAGTGGGAGATAGGTATAAAATCGAGCATACATTATATTTTCATGTTTACTTTCATCTTGCAAATTTTGCATTTCATTCTTCAAATCGTGGATTTCTTAGTTGAAAATTATCATTTGAATAATAAAAAGGTAAACATATTAATTAAAGAAGCAAAATAATACTTCCAATCATAATATTGATCTTTAGCCCCAAAATTTCTAGTCAAGTTGTACTCTTCTCGCTGAACTTACATCCTTATTGCAGTTTTTACCATAAAAACTTTCACCGTTGAACTCCTCGGTCAAAAAAGTGCTCGGAAAAGGATTCAGCGAAAAAAGTACAATGATAATATAAGTTCATAAAAACAGTTTAAAAAATTCATATTCCAAATAAAAGTACAACTTGACTTTAGGTTCAAGGGAATTGTTTGATTATCTAATATATTAAGAACTATAAGAGTGTACCACTTGTTGCAATAGTACTCCCATATTTAGTTTCCTTTTTTTCTTCTTAGAGATCAGCTCCACAAACGACGCCATTTCATGATTTATATATGCAGGGCGTTCTCTCTTTCGTAGATTATTTAGAGCAACCGTTACATCAAGTCGTCAAGTATACATAGTGCAGCTCACCACTGCATTTGTCACATGTAGAGTGGTAATCGACATCACCCTATGTTCTGGGTTATGTTGCAAAAAAGTAGGTTTTTTAAAAATTATCAATCCACGTGTCATACGTTTTTATATATGATGACGTGGTACAACGATTACATTACATAATTTCTCCGTATTATTCTTTTTGTTTAGGCGGTATTTAACACGTTCGTCCTACGCCATGGGTTCCACGGCAAATTTTCAGTTTCATTTAATTCAATCCCTTCTGGTTTGCCTTCTCTGCACGTCTCCTCATCTTCTGTTTAAATGAAGACTTTTTCAAATTTACTATCGATTTTGATGGGTTTGTTTATAGGCCAGGAGAAATTTTTGGTTTCAATATTATGAATTCTTGAATTCTACTTCATCCTCTATGCAGTGTAGGGCCTTTTTTTTCAACGAATCGGGCCCTCACCATAGCTGTAATGAGTGAATTTTATAGCTTCTTTCTCTGAAATATCTCTTCCCATTTCTTTCTTGATTTTCTGAGAGGTAATTTTTCTTCTTGTTGTTATCAAAATCTGACATTATCTCTTTGTTGTATTCAATTCTCAGATTTATCTTTATCTTTATCAAAAGGGTTTTTTCTTCTTCTCTCTTCTTCTCTTTTCTATTTCGAGATTTTGACAGATTATGATCTTCACAATAATTTTTATTTGTAAATTTTTCTATTTTGATTTCCCTATGCTTCAGGATTTCAAATTAAACCAAAAAATCTCATTTTAAGTAGTGCTTAATGATTTATAGTGAATGTATTGGGCGTTGGGCTTCCGGTGTGTGACAATTAGGTAAAAGAATATCTATAATTTAAATACTTATTTATTACAATATATAATAACTAAATAACCTATAACATGTATGTGTGACAATAAGATGAATTTATTACAATATATAATAACTATATAACATGGTATTATGCGCTATATGCGATACTCTGCGTTGCACATGAACAATATTTTAGGAGTAACTTGTCATTAGCTCTATTTTGAGGACATTACAAACTTTTAATCTTTCAAAAAAGTTACTATATATAGGAGGCGTTTGGTAGGGTGTATGAGATTAAAGTGAATTGGATAGGAGCCGGATTGAATGTCATGTTAAAAATATGTTTGGTAGATTTGATTGAGTCATATTACATTAAATCAATCTGTCGTAATATATTTTGTGGAGTTATGAGTTTAGACATATATTAATATATTTTCACTACTTAATTGAACATATCAAGTTAGTTAAGATATATCAATTCATCGAAGGCATTTGTATTAATGTATGAGTTGATCAAGGTTTGTTCAATGTTTTAGTTCGAATATCTCCATGTTAATTGTAAATTGATATAGATTTTAGTTTGTGATTTATATATATAAAATGTATTTCTATTTTAAGAGATTTGACTAGAATTAATGATATTTACTGATATGTTAAAATATGAAATATGTAAAGTTGAGGTTATAAGTGATCACCGAATTCATATTCACCCGGATTAACTAATTCACTTAATTATAATCTAGTCTTAATACCGTGTCATAAGTATTTAATTCATTTGACCCCATGTTGGAGCAATGTCATTAAACATTGTATTAACCCATATTAACACATATAATATAACATAATATCCCCTATGAGGTTCTAGTAAACAGCCACTATACTTTTTTTATTATTATGGACCCCTAAAGTATATATTTACTATAGAGTGAAGTCCAAAAACACACCATTATTATTTTTAATTGATGATACAATATCTCTCGTGTTATTTTTATTAGAAAATAAATTCATTGGTTAACAAGTCAAAAATATTTATCGTCTTTGAGACCGCAATGTATTTTACTTTTTGTTTAGAATGAATATGAAAATTTGATTATTCACTTAAAAGATTGACAATAACCCCTGGTAAACTTATAAAGTTGATAATAAACCTTCTAAACTAAACAATTGACGATAACTCCCTTGTGATAAACTCTTAATTTTTGAATATATGTGAGCAAATAACATTATAACACAAGAGAATTTTACTAATAATATGTTAAAACATGGAATTTTTTCTAATAAATATAATATAAGTGGTTTTATGCCAACTAAAAATAACATAGTGGTGTTTTTTCATTTGGTTCAATGACGGTACGTTTATACCATCATTCACTCTTTTTCATTCTATTTGGTGTTAATTTCTTTGTGGGAAATGAAAACAAAACAATTAATATGATTTATAAAATGGCATGAAGATATGCAAAATAATTCATACGTATATATGGATAATCAAGGGCAGAGCTAGACGTGCATATTAGGAGAGGGGGGGAAATTTTCGAGCAGTTCATATAATAAAGTAAATAATAAGAAAACAATATTATAAACAAAGTAAAAAGACAGTATTCTGTTTATAGTTGGGAAATTTGTTTTTTAGTATCATAGCCAAACTTGCAACTTTGGTATCATTGAATGTAAAAATACAAATTTAGTACCAAATGATATATTCACCGGTGGAGCTACACTATAGATAGGGGGTTGCATGGACCCCCCTGAAATTTTGCTCCCGACATATATATATGTATCCTATATATGATATATTAATATATTTATGTTAAACTATAAGATAGTTTATAATTTTCTTTAGTGGACCCTCAATTAAAATTAAATTTCTAAATAAAAGGGGTCCATGTTTATTAAAGCTTGATAAATTTAAGAGTTACAAAGTGGACATTAACTCAAACTCTAATATTTTCTTCTTTCAATAAAGAAAAAAGTCTCATTGATTTGGCTAAATTTTACCCGTCCGAGTTTTCTAATGTGGATATCCTAGCACTTAGTATGCAACTTGAAAATCACATTGTCGACATGCGGTCAGATGAAGAGTTCTCAAAATTAAAAGAAATTGGTGATCTTGCTAGAAATTAGTTGAAACAAAGAGGAACACTATGTATCCTCTTGTATTTTTACTTTTAAAATTGACATTGATTTTGCCAATTGCTACAACGTCTGTGGAGAGAGCGTTTTCTGCTATCAAGTATATAAAAAATGACTGAGGAATCGGATGGGAAATGAATGGTTAAATGACTCTATGATTACATATATAAAGAAATATGTATTTGATATCGTTACAGATAATTCAATCATGCAACGATTTAAGTCTATGACAAATCAACGTGTACATTTGTAAAAAAGAAGTTTTCATTCCATTTAATTTATTTTGAGTTTGAATTAGTTTGGTCATATTTTAATTTTTGTTGCTGATTTTTTTTTAATATTTTAAATAATACTCATTATTTTATAAGGACCCCGGTGAAAAAAGTTTATGGCTCCGCCACTGGATATATTTTCATTGCAACTTTGATACCAAACCCAATTTTTCTCCAAAGTTAATGATACTTGACCTCCTATGAAATGTACTTATCCCCTTGAGATTTAAAAAAGAACATTTTATCTCCTGTACTTTTATAAAAATTTGACACAACCTCTATGACATTTTTATAGGCGGTATTTTATCCCCTTTTATTATGATAATGTGGCATTTTGTCCCCTGTGTTATGATAAATCTGATAATTTATCCCCTTATATTACAAATTATTTGTCATGTCTACTCTCACTTTCGGAAAGTGAGTTATACTCTCCAGCTGAAAGGGGTAAATTGCTTTATTAATTTTTTTACAGGGGTAAATTGATTATTTTCAAATTATAGGGGGATAAATCGCCATTAACTTTGAAGAAAAAATGGATTTGGTGCTAAAGTTACCATGAAAATCTATCATGTGATATCAAAATTTGTATTTTCGTATTCAATAGTATCAAAATTACAAGTTGATCAATCTTATAGTATCAAAAATGCAATTTTTCCATTTATAATTATTAATTATCATTTATGTTACATTTAACTACTAATAATATTTATTGGTGATATTTCAAATAGCTCCGCCACTGGAAATTCTCCGTCGAAGAATAAAAAATACTTAAAATATAAAAATTACGACCTCAAACAACGAAACAAACAACTTTATTATGGGCTCGCAAAAACAAAGAAAATAATGTGTGCAATGACAAGTTGGAGCTTGGACAATAGAAGTAAACCAACTTTTCCACCTTCATCTACTTTATCACCATTAATGATATCTTCCCCCAAAGAAATTAGGTTATACGTGAATGGGGTTTGGAAGGTCTACGTGGATGGATTCTGATCCTGTTTTGTGGGTCTAATAAAATTGAGATATTTTCTTTTAAATGGAGTTTAAAAAAATTTATGAAACTCTTCAGTCTTCACAATTATTCAGAAACTCATATCCAAATTCTTGTAACCAATAAAACTTTTATTTCATGATTACTACATGTTTTTTTCTCAAATTATTATAAAGACATTATTTTGACACCTACTACCTAGGTATTCTCCCCACCCCCGCAAATTCCATCATTTAAATTCAATTAAACTTGGGTTTCAACTTTTTCAAAACTACAAAACTCAATATTCAAACTTTAAGCAAATGGGTTCAAAGGTTATTAGACGAAAACTTAAATCGATCCATATAATAGATGCGGCATTAAAACGAATCGAAAAACTTAAAATAGCCCATAAATTATACCTCGCCCCATTGATGTGCTACTTCAATGTTGTTTGTTTAAGTTGTGTTTTGGTCTTCCAAATTCAATCTCACTCTCTTTGGATGGTTTATACTGAATTGTTCGTAATGAGTGAGTTTGGGGACCAAACACGTTATGTGTTTATAGCCAAGACTAGTCATCATAGACCGGGTAAAAACGCGATTCTTGTCACGATCATGGATCAAAGTTTCGTCTTCGATATATGTTTCGATCAGCTTAATATAAGAAACATTTAAAAAGTTTTCGGAAACGTTTCGAAAAAATTAGGAAAACTTATGAAAAAAATTACTAATTTAAGAAAAAAGGAAAGTTTCATGACAAATATTGAGTTTCGAAAATACATCTTATTTTCGTTTCGATTGATTTAAAAATAAAATTTTTCGATGTTTTCAACGGAAAAAATGAAAATTTTGATCCATCTCACTATACTAGGAATGTGTTGGTTTAATTTCTTTAGTTAGCTAGCATGAATCATGGAAGAGAATCAAGAAGTCACCTTAATTAAATCCCTCGGAAAATGAGATTTGTACAAAATCCCTAAGAATAATATTCTTAGAATATTGAGTTTGTACAAAATCCCTAAGTTAACATTTTTCCACTTGACTCATTGATTAACTTAATGTCCAATATTAAACCAACAAAAACAAACACATAAGAGAAATAGATGAATCATGGCGACATTTCCCCTAAATATCGATCGAGT
This sequence comes from Penstemon barbatus, assembly GCA_003313485.2. Classification (NCBI taxonomy): domain Eukaryota; kingdom Viridiplantae; phylum Streptophyta; class Magnoliopsida; order Lamiales; family Plantaginaceae; genus Penstemon; species Penstemon barbatus. The sequence goes on along the minus strand of CM064877.1, from coordinate 55,086,436 downwards.
AGTATCTTTCATGTATCACAGTCTATCCACTTCTTAAATATTATGCTCAATGTGACAAGTTTGTTTATGAATAAACCTTACGTTTATTCTGGTCCTACACAAGTGAATTTTCTCAAAATAACTTAAGGTGCACAATAATATGAGAAAATATCAACTGAATAGGAGTTTTATTAATAACATTGTTTATACAATGAAAAATTACATAAGAAAACCAAGTCTCATATTAACTACATGATCCTTGAATTTTAATGGAGGCATGTCCTTAGTCAAAGGATCAACGATCATTAATTCAGTGCTAACATGTTCAAGATCAAGGACCACTTTATTATCTTTAACAAGTTCTATTAGGGCTAAATATTTAATGTCGATGTGTTTGCTTCTGACTATCACTTTTGTTGTTTTTAGCCATAGTAACAGCAGTTGAATTGTCGCAGTACATTCTCAATGGCCTAGAAATAGTATCCACAATTCTAAGCCCATTTATGAAACTCTTAAGCCATATACCATGAGAAGTAGCCTCAAAACACGAAACGAACTCGACCTCCATAGTGGAAGTTGCAAGCAAAGTTTGTTTGGCGCTTCTCAATGATATAGCTCCACCAGCCATCATAAAGATCTAACCCGATGTTGATTTATAAGAATCAACACAGCTGGCAAAGTCAGAATTGAAGTAACCAATCACTTCCACATTTTCGGCTCGTCTGTACATAAGCATGTAATCTTTGGTTCCTCGAAGGTACCTCATCACTTTCTTTGCATTAATCAAGTGGTCCAAACCTGGATTACTCTGATACCGATAACCATAAAATGTTCTTATCTCAAATACTAAACAACACGAATCATGTGCATGAGCACATTCCATTAAAAAATATTCCGGCTAAAGTTATCAATCCAACCTCGTTGTTTTTTATGAATCTAACAAACCTATTAACAAATTTACATCAAAATATTTTCTGTCGAAATTTCTGTCGAAATTTTTTCTGTCGAAATTTTCTGTCGAAATCCTAATTTCGACAAGCCTTTTTGCGACAGATTTTTTCTGTCGAAAATTCCGTTGAAATACTGAAATCTGTTGAAATTTCTTGTAAAATCTGTTGAAATTTCTTGTAAAATCTGTTGAAATTTCCGTTGAAATTCTATCTTTTTCTAGTAGTGAAACTCTTGAAAGATATAAAACACTAATATAACACTAATTATTCCTCATCCCTTCCCCCAAACTCTCTAAAAAAAATATTAATTTAACACCTATCATCTATTTTTTTTTCAAAAAATATAAAATAATGGCCTTTATTTAGTCTAATAATGCATAGGGTGGAAATTTACGTCCACCCGTTATACACTTTTGTCTACATGCATGCATGGAAAAATTATTAGCTATGCTTTTGTCTGTACGTTTGCATGAAAACTTATGTCCTCCCGTGATAGTTAATAATTAATGCATGAAAATTGATGCTTACAAGTTGAGACATGACTAATACAGGAAACAAAAGTACTACATAGGCGTGATAGAGGTTCAATTGATGTTTACTCGTGATCGATGTATTTTATTTCCCACTTAATTATTAATGTTATTGAATAAACTATTTGATAATGTATTTGGTGCATATATTTCCTAAAAAGAGAAGAAAAAACTGAAATTCATGCAAGAGAAAACTAATAAACTTATTTCACGTGCAATGCAATACAATCTCGTAAACTCGTCTGATCTAGAATTCTCTAGCCTAGTGGTTTTTTCCTCATATTTATCAATTACTTTTTTTCTGCAACACAAACTTTTGTAGCAAAATATCTAATATTGTATACGTACGTACTATATATCTCATGCAATAGCAGTCTTTTGGATTCATTTACCTCAATAATTTTTCTTTCATATTCACTTTCGAAAGTGAATATGATAGGAATTTTCCACTTGAGGTTTAAGTTAATTCTTGTGACATAAACCTCAAGTGGAAAATTCCTATCGTATTCACTTTGAGATTCTTGTGACATATATAAAACTCCAAGACATGTTCATGTTCATGTTCACTTTCATTTGTTCTTCTCAAGTGGAATTCGTTGGATTCATTTAACTCAATAATTTTCTTTCATATCCACTTTATGATTCTTGTGACATAAAACTCCAAGACATGTTTTCAACGGGCCTGTTTGTTTGGTATTTCCCAAAAAAATTTCGTGTTTGGGAAATGCCAAACAAACATGTTTTCTATTTTCTGAAATAAATATTTCATTTCTCAATTTTCTCAAACTACTTTCTCAAAACTCAAACAAACAACAATTTTCTTATCTCTAAACAAAATCCATACAAACTCTACTTTGATTTGACATAAAGTAATATATCTCTTACACAATTTATCTCACAACAAACATGATTTAACATAAAGTTTTACACATCTTACACCTACAACCTAATTCTTCCAAAAAAAACCTACATCTACTTTATTTCTCAAACCACTCTCCCTAAACTCAAACAAACAATATTACGCAAATCGAGATTATTTCACAAACCTCCACTACTTTCCCAAACTACTTTCCCAAACACCAAACAAACAGATTCACTTTCATCTGTAAAGAAACCTCAAGTGGAAAATTCGTCGGCAATCATTGAGTAATATTATTAATGCATAGGTTAGCTACAACCTACAAGTTGTGACATGACTAATGCAGGAGACAAAAGCACATGGGCATTATGTAACATCATAGACCGGATCTGCTGCTATGAAATAAATAATAATACTATACATAACATCAATAAATGCAATTCAGAACTCTAAATATCCATTACAATACAATAATTATCTCAAGTGACTCATTACATTAACTTGTAGGCAAAAAATCATTTTACTTACCATAGAATTAGGCATATTTCACTTTTCATACCAAACTTACGAAAAACATATATATCAACTCCCTGTCAAACGTTACAAAGTGATATTTTCGTTAGTTTTACTGATAGAATTTTCACGTGACAGTAAAAATTTAAACTACTAATATTTTTTATAATATTAAGATTAATTTAAATGGTTAAACTTTGTCGATTTTGCGAATTAACTCCTGTCTTATGGCGATTTTACGAATTAGTTATTCATCGGAAATAGGAGAGGGGAATTGTTCGTCTCTTCACTGCGAACACATACGTATAATAAATTTCATATTATATTGAGTGAATCGTTCAATTTTTGCATTTGAAAATCTAAATTACGAAACCTTTTTCCTCTACACTATCAATTATCACAATCACAATGAGGTGAGATAATATACTACACCTCCACATTCTATCAATTCTAACATATTGCGAGCAACTCATACATATATAAGGTTATCAGTTCTATTATGGATAGGTAGCACATACTACGAGCATCGTAGACAGTTAAAAACATGGATATACAAATCATAGTCATTTCAAATTCAAAATGCATGTATACGTTATGATTTTCTTTTGAAGATCTTTCAATTTTACAAGTGTTTTATTGAGACGCTCACATTTTTCAAGCTATATACGCTACTCAACGATAAATAGTTGATTTCATGGCCTTCTTATCGATTTACCATCTTGTGTGGTTCAACAAGGCCCAATCATTTCCAGTCTTGACTCCATAATTGGATAATCACACGTTGACTAGGTACATTGGGACTCCCAATGAACCTATATGGCGTTCCAATCATATCAGTAACTATTCCATGATCGCTTACTCTTAAAATTCAATATACCGTTCTATACTTAATTTTTCGTCCATTTAGTAATTTGTCTACTGATCACATAGGAATTAATGGAATAAATTAAATAAAGTCTTAATAGCTTGAGAAGCCAAACAATAAGGTCATTCCACACTTACGGTGTAATTTGAATGCTAAAGTAATCTATCATGTTGTTACGACATAGTATTGTGAATTTTACCTTTACGTAATCTTTATTATAAAAAAATATTCCATTAAATCCTTTTGAACTATGTACCACACTTAGAGAGAATCTTATCTCAATATTATTTATAACTACCTAACATTAATCAATCTTCTACTGTATGCTAGCTTATATCATTTTTAAATACTCATACTTAGTGTAGTTTCAATTGAATTCATTAAATTATTTACCCATCTAACTATTATTTATAACTATAATGATGTAATTAATCGAATTATGTATTACCTGAGGACAATAATATTGACTAATGATGTAATGATTTTGAATTATATTTTTTTTCATCATTAATTTGTGCTCCAATAAACATTTATAACCTCAAGCCCTATTAATTATGTATGGAGTTTCAATTTTAGTAAGAAAAATGACAAGAGGATTATTCTTCCAATATAAATTGAGAAAACAAAATTAGGTTATGTAAAATATTAATAATTTCATAAATATACAAGCTTAAAATAAATGAAGAGTTATACATAAATATTATTTTTTAATAGTAAAAATATTTTATGAATATTGAATTGAAATATAAATATGTAATCCCTAAATAAATAAAAATGTATAATGTTGATTTTTCAATAATATTAGTGAAATATCTATTTTTCATGATATATTTTAATTAAAATAATGAAGAATGTAAGATGTTAGGGGCTCAATTGAGACAAATTAGAAAATTAAGGATTCAATTGTTACTTCAATAGTCCAATTATAGCCAATACATACAATTATACCCAATATATACAACATTGAAATTAGAAGGTACAAATTGTAATAATGCAAAATTTCAAAAGACCCCCAAGGCCCAACCACTCAAGCATAAACACTAACTTTATCTTCTTCCTCCACATACCCAAACCTTATACACCGCCGCCACCACCACCACAAACCCTAAAACACATCCCTCAAAATCTAGGGCTGCAGTAGGGATGGAAATGAAGCCTCCATGGCCGTCACCAACCACGCGAAGGCCAGTTTCGGCAATCCGACGGCCAAAAATGGCCTTTACATGGCCGCTTTTATTACAAAACCATTATTTGAAGTAGTTGGTGGCGAAGGTGGTGGTGGGACGATGGGTGATAGAGTTTTGAAGGAGGAGGGAGAGATGGAATATGAAGAAAGAGAAATGAATGATTTTTTTTTATTTTAGTGTTTGTTAAGTATATTTATATAAGGGTATGAAAGTAAATTTTAATATTCAGATTTGTCCAACGAAAAAAGGAGTCCAATTGATCAATTTTACCTTGCACAAAATTATACGATCTAAATTTAATCATGATAGATTTTAATAGTTAAAATTAACTATATTGTGGGAGATAGTTTTTAAGATATCTTATAATATACTAACCCAACAGGGAATATATCTTATACTATTGTAATTAATTTCTTCAACATAGTGATTTTTTTATTTTTATTTTGTTCAATGACTATACCATCATTCTGTCTTTTTCATTCTATTTTGTGTTAATTACTTTGTGAGAAAAGGAAAACGAAACAATTAATATGATTTATAAAATAGCATGAAGATAAGCAAAATAGTTCATATGTATATATGGATTATTCTCCTTACGAGAAGCAAGAAAACACTTAAAATACAAAGATTACAACTACAACCCCCACGAAAGAAACAAACTTATTATTATGGGCAATAAAGAAAATCTAAAATCACAAGCGTATGTCAAATGAGAAGTTTGAGCTTCGACGATCAACGTCAACAACCTTTTCCTTCTTCTTCTACTTTAGCACCTATAAGGAGATTTTCTTCTAAAGAAAACACGATATTTAACAAAAACATGTTTGTGGATAATCATTTCACGGGAGGTGTAGGAGAAACGTAGGAAATTATGGGTGTGGTAGTAGGCCGGGAATACTAACGGGAAGGTTATTGCCTGATGCAGTTATGGCGGGAAGAGTAATGGGCAACGTCACCTGCAACATATGGCGTGAAGCGTCACATTTTAGAATATTACTTAAAATGGTAAACGTCACCACAATAAGTACCAAAATGAGGGTGGACTTGATGTTTTTAGCCATGTTAATCAATGATAGAATTATCCTTGAAGAATAAGAATATGGAAAAGTGCTTAGTTCTCTTTCTGTTTCTATTTATTGGATGAACTACTAATTGGGTTTGGGGCTTATTTATTGGATGAACTACTAATGGGGTTTGGGGCTTATTTATAGGGAAATAAATTAATACAAACTTTCAACCATGTAGTCGACCTGATATAGTATTGTATGTTCAATAATGCATGTACACCACACTTTTGGTGATTTAATTACATGTCCATATTATCCTTCCATTTGTAATTGGATCTAATAAAAAGAGACACAAGTCAAAATAAAATTTAATGGAATAAGTTAATAGTCTACATAATATTTATATTATATTGGATTCAAATCTTGTTGGGATCTATATTTTTCGAGTCCGTCGAATTTTTTTGTTACATATCAAATTTATTTCGAATTCAATGGATTCTCAACTTTGAAAATTCACACCAACAATATTTACTAATTTTATTTGTTGGCATCACAATTTAGTTTAATTTAATTTCCATTTTCAAACTTTATTAAGCAATATTCATGGTTTTAGCTAAAAATATAATTGTGAATAAAATATTTTCTAGTATATTCTTTAATTGATGGTAAAAATTATTAATTAATGTTACTTATCATAATAAAATGTTATGTATATATAATTTTTTATTTATTATATGGTATGGATTTTTAACACAATGAATCGATGAGATCCATACTGGTTCTACATATTTTGTAATAGGGGTGCATATGGTTCTTAAAATCGTAAAGTACTAAACCGTATTAAACTGTACCAAAATCTCGATTTTTTTTAAAAGGGTTTTGGTATTGTCAAAACTATACCGAATATTTTGGTATGTTGTTGATTTTTCAATATATTTACCGAAAGAACAGTATTGAACTGTACCATACTTAAATATAAGTTATATAAAATTGATTTATCATCTCAAAGTAATAATGACTATTTTACCTAAAAGTAGTTTAAGTTCAAACAAAACTCAAATCGAAGCCACTTGATTATTGGATAAGGCCTAAATTCTCATTATAAACCTAATGCTAATTTTTTTATTGCATCATATATAACTCATAATAAGTTATTAATTGCTTCCACAGTATTCGGCCTTCTCTTATCAAACTACACACATCGTTTCCATCATTTTACATTGAGTATTTATAATGAATATTAAGCTTGTAAGTAAATTTTACGTAGGATTGTTATCAAAAATTTATCTTTTTACATTTTCTATAATGCAGGAGAAGAAAACACATAAAATAATCTAAAGAATCACATTGTAAGTAATATGTCTCAATTAAAAATAATTAGTTAACAACTACCATATTTCAGTATAAATTTATAAAGAGATAAAATCAGAACCACCACCACCCCCCCACCCCTGCCTCAAACATGCAGTCAAGTTGCACTTTTCACCATGAACGTCTCCTTTTTTTTTTTTTTTTTTTTTTTTTCCATTATCCACGATGAACTTACATGAATTTGCACTTTCTCCCTGAACTCTTTTCCTACCACTTTTTTGGCCAAAAAGTTCAAGGGGAAGTGCAACGCAAAATTTAGGGTGAAAAGTACAATAAAGGTGTAAAAGGAGAGAGTGCAAATTTGATGTAAATTTAGGGAGGGAAACTCCTTTTTTTTCCATTCAATTATAATTCAAAGTGTAAAAAATATGAATTAGGTATATATAATTGCAATATGATATTTAATACAGAAAAAACATAAACATTAGTATGAAATAACGAATATAAAAATAGATAAAAATATATTATTTATACATTACAGAGTGGGAGATGAGTATAAAATCGAGCATACAATATATTATTTATTGCACCTTTTTTTTTTTTTTTAACACGCAGGGTCAGTTTGTGGCCCTAAGCAACTTTAAAATTGTCACCCTCAATTTTTTCACATACAACTAAATTATGTTAATAACTAATATAATTTTTTAAAGTGACATAAACACAACTACTAAAGAAAAAACGTAACGAAAAACAATTCAAATAATGAATCAAATATAATCTCACTTTGTAAAAAATTCGATAATACTATATATAGTTTTATTTAATAAGAAAACTATTACATTCGTGAATGAGGCATAAACATCTAAACTAATATTACTTAAATATTACTTTTCTATCATTTTTAGCAAAATCACTAATTGCACAATGAGGGGTCGGAATTATGGGTATTTTATTTGGGGGGCGCAAGTTTTTTTATAACGAAGACGGTATTTTTTCAAGGGATTTTTGCACGTCACCCCCCATTTTTTTTCAATTTTCGCACTCCCCCCCCCCCCCCCCCCCCGAAACGCTTTAAATGTGACCGTGCCCCCTGATTTTATGTATATTCGTGCACTTACCCCCCTGAAACGCCTTAAATGTGATTGTGCCCCCTGCTTTTATGTATGTTTGTGCACTTACCCCCCCGAAACGTCTTAAATGTGACTGTGCCCCCTGCTTTTATGTATGTTTGTGCACTTACCCCCCATACCAAATTCCGGCCAGATTTTTCACCGGAACTAAAGCACCTGTAAAGCACACAAAATTTAAGAGGGCAAAAGGTAAAATTATCCTTATTTCCCACAAAACCTAAACATCAGTTAAAAACATGAATTGAAATTGAGAAAAGAAATTAGGGTTTATCTCAGTTAGGCTTAATTTCTCCTCCATTTACTGAAATTGAGTGAATCATGAATAATTTTACAAATTAATATCGTCTCTCTCTCACACAAAACTCATGATTTAGAAAAACCAATATCAACATTTCTTGTTGCTTTCTTATTCTTTTTTTATGGAGACCCCTTCATTACATACACCGAAAAATCAAGTCACCTAGGAGTTGGTACTGGATATGGAATTTTGCCGCACCGCTGGTAATTTTACCCTTTTGCCCTCTTAAATTTTGTGTGCTTTGCAGGTGCTTTAATTCCGGTGGAAAATCTGGCCGGAATTCGGTATGGGGGATAAGTGCACAAACATACATAAAAGCAGGGGGCACAGTCACATTTAAGACGTTTCGGGGGGGTAAGTGCACAAACATACATAAAAGCAGGGGGCACGGTCACATTTAAGGCGTTTCAGGGGGGTAAGTGCACAAACATACATAAAATCAGGGGGCACGGTCACATTTAAGGCGTTTCGGGGGGGAAAGTGCGAAAATTGAAAAAAACTAGGGGGTGACGTGCAAAAATCCCTTTTTTCAATATTATGGTGAAATAACAAAAAGTAATATATATATTAATATATTACTTAAAATGAGATTCTTTGGATTAATTTTAATTTGAATCCAAGAAAATCCTGAAGCATAGGGAAATCAAATAGAAAAATTTACAAATAAAAATTTTTGTGGAAATAATCGGTCAAAATTTCGAAATAGGATAACAAAAACAAGTAAAACTACCTCTCAGAAAATCAAGAGAGAAATGGAAAGAGATATTTCAGAGAGAAAAGCTACAAAATCCTCTCATTACAGCTATGGAGGTTGCCGCTTTCTTTGAAAAAAATAAGCCCTACGCATAAAGGATGAAGCAGAATCTAAGGGGCTGTTTGTTTGGCATCTACGAAGTTTTTTTTTTTCATGTTTGCGTAAAGCAAGAAAAACACAATTTCTATTTTCTGATTTAAATTTATCGTTTCTCAATTTTCTCAAACTACTATCCCAAAAGTCAAACAAATAATAATTTTCTTATCTTAAAAAAACCCTACATAAACTCTACATGGATTTGATATAAATTAATCAATCTCTTACGACTTAAGCAACTTATCTCACAGGATAAACATGATTTGACATAAAGTCTTACACCTACAACCTAAACTCTAACTAAAAACTATATTCTCCTTATTTTTCAAAACACTCTCTCAAAAGTAAACAAACAACTTTGCACAAATCGAGATTATTTTACAAACCCCACAACCCTCACAAACTACTCTTCCAAATGTCAAACAAACATGCCCTAAAAGACCCTAATAAACCAAAAAATTCCCATGCACTATAACGAACCCATTAAAATCGATAGTAAATTGAAAAAGTCTTCCTGAATCAGAAGATAAGGCCATCCTAAATCAAAGGGCTTGAAAGTCCTGCCCCTGCCTGCTCTTCTTCAACCGAAAGACTTCTCCCCTCTAATTAATTACAATTTCAATTTCAATTATTCACCACTCTGAACATAATAATAATAATTATTGTAAGAATAATAATAATGATGATGATAATAATAGTATTATTATTAAATTATTAATCATAGTAATATAATAATATTAAATTTTTAAAATTAAGAATAATAATAAAAATAATAACATCGATTAAAATAACAAAAAAAAAACATGAAATGAAACATTTAAAAACAACATCGAATACAACGGAAAACAAATTAATGGAAAAAACATGAAATACATTAATGGAAAATAACTCAATACTTGGATACAATATTCTAAACATCGATTAAGACCAAAACTCGTCATCACATTCACCTGAGGTGTTTGTCATTCGTAGACTTGAGAACGAACTAATCGCCCCTGTGTGGGCAACAGACGGTCATCGGGCATAAACGATGTTTATTTAGATGTGATTTTCAATTATATCATATATATTGTTTAAGTGTTTGTCTAAGTGCATGTTTAAATTGTATTTTCACTAAATCGTATTTTTAAATTGAAAATCCTATAGTTTAAATTTTAATTTAATTCAATATAGATAAATATCGTATTTCTATTTAATCATATTAAAAATCAAATTAAAATTAAAATTTGTATCAAAGGTGTTTTTTTCATCAAAAATATAGTATTATTGTATTCTAAGTTAGTTATTGTCATTTTAATTGAATCGAAAATATATTTCTAGTTTGCTATTTAAAAAAAGAAAGTGTTCAATTAAATTGCAATTTAAACATTCGTATTGAGTGTTAAGAATTCGTACTTTTTTTAAATTACTTGCAAGTATAAAAGCATAGCATCATTGAGGGAGGAAAATTTTGGAGCAATTCTTATAATTAAGTAAATAATAAGATAACAATATTATAAACAAAGTAAAAAGACCGTATTCTTTTTATAATTTATTAAAAATAATTTATGTTACATGTAACTGTTGGCAAAAACCGGTTTTAAAGATTATCAAAACTTGAATACAAAATTGAAACTGAAACAAACAAACCAATATGAACAGTAAAGGAAAATATAATTAGTTATATAAACCGAACAGATAAATTAAAATTAACTTATCTCACAATTCTGTATAGTAACAGAATTGATCCAAACCAAATCGCATAATTATTTCTGCTTGCCTTGAAGAAATTATCGACCCACTTCCGGTGCAATTGGGAATCACGAACACTTCTCCCAGGATAATTTGATTACAAGAATTCCTCCACTGCACAGTAGCAGAAATTCCACCTCGAAGAACACTCAAAAGCAGAAAAGTAACCCAGAACTATTTTTCTTAGCGCCCGAGCCCAGCCCAGCCCAGATCAGATCAGATCCGAGCCGAGTCGGGTCGGGCGGGCGGCGGCGGCGCGCGTGTGGTGTATTCATATGATCCCCTTTGTAAAGACTTATACCAAGTCTTAACACTTAAGTTCATATATACTAGTACACTCATTTAAAATAAGTCAATGTGGGACATATGAAGAGTTTGTAACTCTTCAACTTCCTCACAAGGCCTTTAATAGTCTTGGACCAATGAGGGACAAGCCCACATACAATTATCTTTAATTGAAAATTAATTTCCCCAATTTATCTATATATATATAATTTTATCTATGGATTACAACATTTAATTAGATATCCATAAACATAATTACAACAGTAACTACTACTAATATTTATTGGTGATATTTCAGATAGCTCCGCCATTGGAAATTCTCCGTAGAAGAATAAAAAATACTTCAAATATGAAGATTACGACGTCAACCACGAAACAAAGAAAATCATGTATGAAATGACAAGTTGGAGCTTGTACAGTCGAAGTCAACCAACTTTTCCACCCTTTTCTACTTTATCACATGCAATATATATTCCGCCAAAGAAATGAGATTATATCTTATACATGAATGTGAATGGGATTTGATCCCGATCTCGTGAAAAAAATAGGGTCTATGAGTTATAACTTTTTTAAATAGAGTTTGGAAAACACTCATGAAGCTCATTATAAATATATTTAAAAATTCATATTCAAGCTCTTGAAATCTAAAAAATATTAATTTATTTATCACATACTATTTTTTTCAAATTATATTATAAAGATATTGATTTGACATATATTACCTATTTTTTTTTCCTAACTCCATTATCTAAACGCAATTCAAATGAGGTTTTAACTTTTTCAAAACTATAAATGGGATTTTAACTTTTTCAAAACTATAAAACCCAACATTCAAACTTTATGCAAATGGGGGTTCGAAGGTTTCAACTGAAACCACTCAAACCATTTTTTTTGAAACCGAGACTCACGAAACCTAGTCAAAACCCTTCCAAATAGAGCATTTTAGATTCTTCTGGATGAATTTTAGCTCGATCTCGCGGATTTCCCGAGACCGGGTCAAAACCCTTTAAAATGAGTTTTCGTCAAACTCATGAAACTAACACCAGGGGCGGACCTAGACTACTTTCGTTGGAGGGGCCAAAGATTTTTTGGTAACAAAACCTTGGTATTTTTTCAATATTTTGATAAAATAACAAAAATTAACTTATGATAAAGTAATACTATAATTTTATTCAAGAACAAGTGAAAAAATATACTTTCAATATTTCAAGAATATTAATTTTTAAACACTCAAAACAAATGTTTAAGATGCAATATAGCTGAATTAAAAATAAATATATGTTGTTTAATCAAGACATATAAATGTCGAATGTCCTACTAATATGTATTATATACTGTGAAAATTATACTATGACTTCTGTAATTATAGTATAATTATGATCTCATAATTCAATAAAATTATATCTACTAAGGAACTTGAAGCTTGCACAAAGGCAAAATTCATGTGAAACGTCAATTAATGAATACTATAAAAAGGAAAAACTAGATAAATTTTAGGGTGAAATGAAAAATTAAATTTTAAATACATTAGTACATGAGTAGATGAGTTTATGTCAACTGAATATTTCTAAAACTAAATCTCCATAGAGAGGTAAAAAAAATTGGCCAAAGTAGAGAAATCAATTAAATCTCCATGAAATAGAAAGAAAGTTACTAGGTCAAAAGAACAATTAAAAGAAAGTTACTAGGTCAAAAGGACAATTAATTATCAACAAAGAAGTTAAAATATATAAAATAATGTTCTTTCGAAGGAGTCGAACTCCCGACCCAAAGATCCCCCATGTAGTGCCCAACCACTTCACCATTTATATATGTTCATGTTATTATAAAACATATATCTACTATAAATATATTTTTTTTCTGGGGGGACCATGGCCCCCCAGTCCCGCTTGAGGTCCGCCCCTGCTCAACACAATCCTATTAACAAATTACATCAAAACTCTTGAAAGTTAAAATTTTTTGATTTGACACCTACTATTTTTTCCATAAGCTCTCTAAAAAAGATATTTATTTGACACCTACTATTTTTTCCATAAGCTCTCTAAAAAAGATATTTATTTGACACCTACTATCTATTTTTTACCTCAAATTCTCTAAAAAAGATATTGATTTGACACATATCACTTTTTTTTCCCACCCCAACATCCAAAATCAATCTAAGTGGAATTTCAACTTTTTCAGAACCACAAAATTCAATATCCAAAATATAAACAAATGAGGTTTCACCGAAACCACCCAAACTACTTTTTTAAAACCAAGACTCACAAAATCAAGGCAAAATCCTTTCAAATAGAATGTTAATGATCACTAGCACAAATATGAGTAATTAATCAAACAAGTTCATACTTTGTAGATAATCATTTGACAAGAGGTAGGAGAAATTAATATAGGCCATCATACTGGGTGTGGTGCAAGTGATACGGTGGTTTGGTAACACTTCTACCCGTCCTCCCTAATATAGCAACGGCATCGCCTTTGACAATATGTAAATTACGAGTACCCCTCACATAAGGCTTAATTACAAAAAAATTCCTAAAGTTTGTCATATTCTTACAATTAATTCTTGTCCCTAAAATATTCCAATTTTGTCATTGGAAGTTATTTGTAATATTTATAATATATTATAAATTTTAAAATTTGAGTGACGTTACTTGTTATATCTTGTAAATTATAAAACTAATAATCATATATTTACCACCAAAATAATTGATATAATTTATAATTACGTGAAATTTCGATAAATATTTCAATTTATAATAAGGTAAATTACGAATACTCCCTTCAGGTAAGGCCTAATAACAAAAATATCCCTCGCGTATTTGGTGTTATAAAAATTCCCCTCATGTTTGTCACATTCTTAAAATTAACTCCTTGTCCCTAAAATGTTCCAATTTTGCCATTGGAAGTTATTTATAATGTTTAAAATTTGGGTGTTGATTGTTATATCTAGCTTGTAAATTATAAAAATAATAATCATATATTTACCACTAAAATAATTGATATAATTTATAATTGCCCTTAAATTTCAATAAATATTTCAATTTATAATACAATATAAGCTTTAATCAATTAAAATATCTTATTTATAATACAATATAATTTTATTAAATTTACTAATTCATAAAATAAATTCATTTAACCGCTATGATTTGATTATCACCCAATATACTTCACATTCTAAATTACTTGACATGGTAATCGCCACTGCCATAAGGCCATCTTCAATATTTTTTTCCCACCCCTTCCCCTTATTCTCATAATAGTTGTTTTTAATGTATCAATTTTCTCCTCAATTTATTTCTAGTTAAGGTCATGGATATTTTTTTATAAATTAGAGTAAAATTAATATTATTAAGTCATAAAATAGAGCAAATTAACTTATTTTTTTACCTATTTAATTCATTTTTCACCAATTTAATCTATTTTTTAGCCGATTTTATTCATATTTACAAAATTTAATATTTTTTCACTTTTTTTCCCATTCTTTTAATTGGTTACAACTTATTTTTACCGTTTCCCCTTTTAAAACATTTTTTTATCGGTTTCACCTTAATTTGTCTGTTAAACCCCTTTTTTTATACTGATTTCGCACGTTTTTATCATATTAACCCGTTTTCACCAATTTCGCATATTTTTCCACTGATTTTACATGTTCTTTTCAGCAATTTCACCTTTTTTTTTTTTTTTTTTTTTTTATAGATTTTACCCGAAATTTTATCGATTTCAGAGGCGCTTTTTTTTTTAAAACCGATTTTATCCAAATTTTCACCAACTTCGCCACTGTTCACCAATTTTTCCCGAATTTTATCGATTTCACATATTTTCAATGATTTCATATATTTAATTTTACTGATTTTGTAGGACCTGAGGAGCTACCACTTGTCCAAAAACCAATTGGTGTTAGGAAATGCGCATACCCGATATTCGATTGTGACTCCACCCGCACACTCAGTTTGGGTGCCACAGGACAATTGCTGTCACCCGCACACTCAGTTTGGGTGCCCAACAATCTCCCCCTCAGCAATTGCTCCTACTGGGAATCGAACACGTGACCTTGGCTCTGATACCACTTGTAGGACCTCAGGCGCTACCACTTGTCCCAAAACTAATTGGTGTTAATAAATGCGCATACCCTTCCCTTATAGTGCATTCACACAAGCGTCCACGATATTCGATTGTGACTCCACCCGCACACTCAGTGTTGGTCAGTATTGGAGAAAGTTTTGAAGATGACAAAAAGGCCAAAATGGTTTTGAAGATTAAAAGGATAAAAGAGTTGTCATCAACTAAGAATTAAAAATCTTAGTGAAACCTATCTCACAGTCTGGAAGCTATGTGACCGAATCAGCCGAGTGGGATATCAGATCAGTGAAGATCAGATTGGTTATCATCAGCCGAATCAAGATAGATGTGTTCATTCTTGAATCAGCAGAGTAACCATCAGCTGAGTAATCCCATCAGCAAAGTGAAGTTGGTCAGTAAGCTATCCAACGGTAACAAGCTAAGTGCATTTAATGCGACTGACAGAAAGTACAGCAGAAATGTACTGTGTACAGTGCGACAGTCTGCAAAAGTTACCATTCAAATTATGACCGTTGCTCAAGGACTAAAATGCAATTTTGCCAACCTTCAACGGGCAGAATTACAAATCCAAGAGTATAAATAGACCAAGGACTAAAGATTGAAGAGAGACTTGCACAAATCAAGATCATATCCTTAGAGCAAGATCCATCAGTTGAGTCGTCCGATCACAAGCGAAGTCATATGTTGACGGAGCTAAAATTGTTGAAGAACAAAGATCAAACCTTTGTTTGTCTGAGTGACATTCAACTGTAAAGAGAAGAAGTTTATATCCATCTTTGTGAGTGATATAACTTCGTAGTATAGGTCTTCTGAGTGATTTCCTATACTGAGTGTTAAGAGAAGTGTAGATTCGTCTTTGTGAGTAATCTAGCTTCGAAGAGTAGGATTTCTGAGTGATTTCTTACTACGCACTTGTGGCCATTTCATTGGTTGTTTGGCGCAAGCAGAGTATATTGTAATTTGTGTGATTATAGTATAACCCAAGATCTGTGTGACTTGGAAGAGTGGACTAAAGGATTTTTATCCATATAATCACTATAAAAATTCCTTGTGTTTGATTACTTGTTTTTAACTTGAAAATTTTCATAAGTAAACAAACGTTTAAAAGACAAAGCTTTTAAATTGAGGAATTTACAAAACTGGGGTAAAACTTTAAAGAAAAACTTGTTTGAATAACATACTTGATAAAATCAGCTGCATACAAGTTTTGAAACTCTGAGTATATCTGAATCAGCCTAGTGAAATCAGATGAGTGGTCAACTCTGCTGTTCAAAGCTTTGTGCGCAATCAGCTTAGTAATCTTACAAATCAGATCAGCTTAGTTTGCTGACAGAAAAAGTTAGAGAAAAGTTTTTAAAGTTTATGAGATCTATTCACCCCCCCTCCCTCTAGATCTCATTGATCACTTTTGGGACCAACAAGTGGTATCAGAGCAGATTGATTCACCTGATCTTCTGCCTGATCAAACGAACTTGATCCTAGGTGTGTTTTTCAAAATTTTCAAAAAGAGCATATTTTGAAAAATCAAAACTTTTTGAAAATGGAGAAGCCATGTTCCTCACATTGGCCATATGGACTTTGAAGATTGGAAAATCAGAATGGAAATCCTTCTTGCTGCTTATAATGATAACATGTTCACATGTATTACCAAAGGACCATTCAGATTTAAGAAGACTGTGAAGGCTACTGACCAGCCTGATCAGATTGTTGACAAAGAGCTGGATGAGCTAACCCCTGAAGAAGTCAAGTTAGTCAATCTTGACAAGGTGGCTAAGTTCATAATGTTCAAAGCTCTAGATGAAGACAGATTCCAGAAGGTCAAGCATCTCTAAATAGCCAAAGAGATGTGGGATAAAGTCTGTGAGCTAAGCGAAGGAAACGACGCTATCAAAGAACGTAAGCTCAGTGTGGCTCTTGAGGAGTTTGAAAATTTCAAGATGAAGTCTGGTGAAACGATAGATCAAATGGATACCAGATTTACCAAAACTCTGAACGAAGTTCTAAGGCTTAGTAAAAAGTTTTCAGACAAGGAGATCACCATGAAGGTTCTCAAGGCTCTTCCACCTAAATTCAACATGAAGGTGACAGCCATGGAAGAATCAAGGGACTTAGGGAAGATTTCCCTTTCAGAACTGTTCTCTTCCTTAAAAGCATTTGAGTATAAGATGCCAAGAATGAGATTAGAAGTGTCAACCAGTTCAGACCCTACTGCTGCACTTATCGCGCCAGACAAGTCAAGAAAATCAGCAAACAAGTCCGAAGAGAAGACTCTGCTGACGACGTTGCCCTACTTTTGAATGATTTCAAGAAGTTTTATAAAAAGAAAATGAACTTAAAATATGTAAATGCTATTTCATCTTCTTCTAATAATTTTCAGGAAAACAAGGATTCCTCAAAAGCTAAGCTTAGAGACAACAATGAAAATGAGTATGGACTCTTGATGAGAGATCATCCACACTCATCATCTGGGAAATTAGCTGAAAAGGAAATACGTGCCAAAAAGGAGTGTAAGCTGAGTAAGAGCAAATCAAAGTTAGCTGATGCAACAAAGCTAATAAACTCTGGCATATCTTATTCAGACAACCAGTCGTCTGATAAAGAATTTGAAGAAGTACCTGAAACTCTATGCTTAACTGTCATAGAATCTGATGATTCTGAAACTGAGGTAACTTATACTATTAATTAAATGCACTATTTGAATCGTCTGAATAAATGCTCAATTACAAATTCAAATATTGGCATTTGCGTGAGAATGAAACTCTAAAAGCTGAGTATGCAATTCGTATAGATAATATAAATGAACTTGAAAGAAGTAATTACATCATTCTCTAAAAAGAAATCAAAGGCTTAAAAGAAGAAGTCTACTGATGCTCAAAAGGTTAGAAAACCTAATAAGCTACCTAAGACTAAACAGACTAGTAAACTCATCAGCCGAGTAAGCTGAAATATGCTGCTGATAGGAGTTAAAATAAAAGTGGTATTAAGTCTTCTAAATCTAAGGAGAGTTATTAGATAACTCAGGTAAGAAACTGAGGCAAAAATGAAATAATTGGCAAGAATTTGAATCACATTATGATAATGATTATTATGACATCCAATGCTTATCCATATTATCATGCTGATCATGTTCACTGTGCTAATTGCCATCCTCATTATACAACGCAAGCTTATCACATACTTCATGCATCTTACCTTGCTTATGAGCACTGTTTTATTCATGACCAACAAGCAGTGGTATTGTCATGATAAAACATAAGTCACTGGATCATCACATGTCAAAGGTTATACTAACCCTGTTGGACCAATAATAAGGAGTACCAAAAATAGTCATTTGTTTTACAGGTGAAGTGCATGTGAGATGACAAAGATGAGTTGACTGCCCTTGCAAATTTCAACAAATTCAACAAGTGATCTTACCATCAAGTGTGCACCAGGAAATGGTACTATCAAGCTGCTTATATCAGATTGCTTTAAACCATCAAGTGATATCAGTTAAGTGAGTGGTATCAGACAATTGGTATAAATCAACAAGTGGTAGATGCTACATGTTGAGATTTCAAGGAAGCAAGATTGTTGGAAAGCTGAAGCCTATCAAAGGATAACAAGTGGTGCAGAGTCCATCAGAAACCAACAAGTCAACCATGTGACAAAGAAAATTAGTTTGTTGTTTTTGGATTCATAAGTTGAGGGGGAACGTATCAGAAGACTAACCCAAAACAGCTTACTGGAATTCAACGGCTGAGTGTCTTTTAAGAGTAACTCTCATCAGACTACTTGACCACGGATTCTTGAACTCAGGGGGAACGTATACCACTAGCGGTACTCCTGAATAAAGATGAAGTTTTCAATAAGTCAAAATGAAGCTATCAGAAGACTGCTTCTCATCAGCCGACTAAAGCTCAACAACCAAGTGATATTCAAGAATGTGCTACACCAAGTGGTATCAGTCTAACAAGTGGTATCACCCAAATAAGTGGTATCAACTGATTAATCTGATATCAACAAGTGGTATCAATTCTTGATGTCAGGGAGAATAGTTATTCTAACTGGAGTGATAAACAGCAAAGAAGACTATCTCGAACAGCTAAGTACTCACCTAATTGTCTTCAGAATACTAAGTTTGCAATTTTATAAAAGAAAAAGGGAAGAAAGAGATGCAACCAAGTATTGGTGTTGATGACAAAAAGGGGGAAGATAAGGATGCAACTAAGAACCCTTTATCAGAAGAAAATCAAAAGGGAAAACTAACGACAAGTGGTTTTTGAAAGTTGTATCTGATCAAATAATTTCCATCTCAGAGTATGAAGACCAAAACAGAAACTTGGAAGACGTTCTTAGTTGAAGGTTTTGTCATCATCAAAAGGGGAAAATTGTTGGTCAGTATTGGAGAAGGTTTTGAAGATGACAAAAAGGCCAAAATGGTTTTGAAGATTAAAAGGATAAAAGAGTTGTCATCAACTAAGAATTGAAAAGCTTAGTGAACCCTATCTCACGGTCTGGAAGATATGTGACCGAATCAGTCGAGTGGGATATAAGATCAGTGAAGATCATATTGGTTATCATCAGCCGAGTCAAGATAGATGTGTTCATTCTTGAATCAGCAGAGTAACCATCAGCTGAGTAATCCCATCAGCAAAGTGAAGTTGGTCAGTAAGCTATCCAACGATAACAAGCTAAGTGCATTTATATCCATCTTTGTGAGTGATATAACTTCGTAGTATAGGTCTTCTGAGTGATTTCCTATACTGAGTGTTGCGAGAAGTGTAGTTTCGTCTTTGTGAGTAATCTAGCTTCGGAGAGTAGGATTTCTGAGTGATTTCTTACTACGCACTTGTGGCCATTTCATTGGTTGTTTGGAGCAAGCAGAGTATATATTGTAATATGTGTGATTATAGTATAACCCAAGATCTGTGTGAGAGTGGACTAAAGGATTTTTATCCATATAACCACTATAAAAATTCCTTGTGTTTGATTACTTGTTTTTAACTTGCATATTTTCATAAGTAAACAAACGTTTAAAAGATAAAGCTTTTAAATTGAGGAATTTACAAAACTGGGGTAAAACTTTGAAGAAAAACATACTTGATAAATTCCGTTGCATACAAGTTTTCAAACTCTGAGTATATCTGAATCAGCCTAGTGAAATCAGATGAGTGGTCAACTCTGCTGTTCAAAGCTTTGTGCGCGATCAGCTTAGTAATCTTACAAATCAGTTCAGCTTAGTCTGCTGATAGAAAAAGTTAGAGAAAAGTTTTTAAAGTTTATGAGATATATTCACCCCTCCCCCCAAACCCTCTAGATCTCATTGACCACTTTTGGGACCAACACTCAGTTTGGGTGCCACAGGACAATTGCTGTCACCCGCACACTCAGTTTGGGTGCCCAACAGATTTTACCAATTTCACCCATTTTCCACGAAAATAATTTCATGAAAAATTGAGGTTATGCATGTCTTGATATAATTGAATATTCTTTATATTTTATATTTTAGCAAAAGTAAAATTACTTAATTAGCTAAGTCATAAGTATATTTACTCTTTCAGAACATCTCGCATGAAGCACCAAATTTTGATGTTTTTAGCCTCCTATCCTAAATCATCAAATCAACATAAGACCAAAAAAATAGATATTTAGCTTTAGCCTTCCATGGTGGTCAACTACCATTTAACCATTTCACCAAATCCTATTTTTATACCAAATTTGTTGGTGAAGGAATTTGCCTCTCCAACCAATCCACTATTTCACCATTTCTTATATCAAATCATATATTTATCACCAAATATAGAAAAAGGAAATATAATTTTGTGTAATTGTTCATAGTTAATTAATTATCATCTAATTATATTGCATGATTAGCAACTTATTGACATGTTTATTATAATTAAATTATTGTTAATTATTTTGTATACATTTAAATATAAATTTTAGTTAATTTACGACTTTTATTAAATACAGTCACTAATTATTATTAATAAAATTTTATTGTTAATAAGAATAAATATATTTTAGATTATTTTTAATTAATTGTATATTTTAGGTATAATTATCAATTAACTAATTGATTTTAAATACACCAATTACCATTAATAATTAAAATAAAATACACGACAGCAAACCATTAATAAAATACATTGTTTTTTTTAATCAATAAGTGTTTACGAAAATGTTGTTTATGTTATGATTTTATTATATTTATAATATTTTGAACTAATTGTGTTAAATGTTTCAATGATTTTTCATAAATGATAACATAAAATTTAATTAATATTGTTATAAATTTAATACTTTTAAAAATGATTTGTAATTGTAAATAGCACTTTAAAATTGATTATATTGTGTTGAAAATTTAATGAAAAGAAATTATTGTAAACATCACCATTTATTATTTGGTGACACAATTGATGAAATACCATAAGAGATCAAACCAAATCCTATTATCTAAATATGGTGTAATGGTGAAATATTATTATTTTATAATTTGATGTAATTTTTAATGAAAATCATGGGAGGCAAAAAATAACATTCTTTCACCAAAAATAGTGAAATGGTGTGTTAAGGGTGGGATACCAACTCATCACCATTTCACCAAATATATAGGATTTGGTGGAAATGATGATAACCATGGGAGATGCTCTAAGATGCCATTCACTTTAATTTATTTTTGTAACATAATAATATTTAAGAGAATTTTATTTTAAAAATTTATATTTAGAATGTTTATGACTTATCTGTACTAAAACTTTAAATTAATATTTTTTTACTTAAATAAAAATTGATGCTCAAATATAATAATTTTTATATATACTTCAAGGACTATTTAAAATAATAGTATTTTGTATGATTCGTTTTTATCTATTACAGGAGAAGAATATTAGAATTGCAAAAAATTATGTAAAAAATAATTTATTAATTTTAGGAATTTATGTAAGAGATTAATATAATAAAACTTCATGTTTAAATATATCCTTTCAATTACTTTTATATTTTTATCGTTAAATACTTTACAATTTAAATAAGAGTAGTTTGATCTGAAAAAAAAAATTCAAACTTTTATAGTAAATAGCGAAAATAAATGACATTTTTATTGATTTTATTATTAAATATAACAAAATAAATGCATGCATTTTTAATTTTATTTGCCCCCATCCCCCCATCCCTTGCCCATTCTTGCATTGAACTTTCTTTATCCAAAAACATAATATGTTAACTCGTGATACACTTTTGTCCACATGAAATTATTAGACATGCTTTTGTCTGCACGTATGCATGAAAACTTGTAGGGTAAATACTACTTTTGGTCCCTCTTATCATTAACTTTTTATAGAGTGATCCTTCTTATGTTTTTTTTTTCACTTTAGTCCCTACTATGAATTATGTGTTTCACTTTAGTCCTTATCAGGTGGTTCCGATAACACGTGACATGCATATGAATATTTTTTAGGGCATTTTCGTCCGTTCACTATTGAGACTATTTGAGATATTGTTTAATTGGTGAGCAATTTTGGTGTTTGAAAAAGATTTTAGGAAAAAACTTTAGTTTGGATCGAAATGTACGATTAAGTTGGATTGGAATGAAAGCCTAGTTTGGAAGAGATTATATATTTAATTTTTTTTTTAAATAATTAGAAAGACGAAAATATCCCTGTTAATTTACTTGAAATGACAAAATTGTTCTCATGAGCATATCACATGTTATCGGAATCGCCTTGAACCACTTGAAAAGGACTAAAGTGAAACAAATAGTTCATAGTAGGGACTAAAGTGAGGAAAAAAACATAAAAGGGATCACTTTATAAAAAATCAATGATAGGAGGGACCAAAAGTGGTGTTTACCAAACTTATAGCTATCAATTAATGCATGAAAGTTGATGCTTACGATGAGTTGAGACATGACTACTGAAGAAACAAAAGTACATAGGCGTGACAGATGTTCAATTGATTTTTACTCGTGATATATTTAATCTTCCACTCAATTATTAATATTGTTAATGGATAAAATATTTGATAATGTATTTTATGCATATATTTTTATAAAGAGAAGAAAAAACTGAAATTCATGCAAGAGAAAACTAATAAGTTTATTTCACGTGCAATGCAATACGATCTCGTGAGCTCGTCTGATCTAGAATTCTAGCCTAGTGGTTTTTTCCTCATATTTATCAATTAATTTTTGTATGGATCACAAACTTTTGTAGCAAAATATCTAATATTGTATACGTATTATATTTTGATGGAACATCATTTCTGTTAATATTTTGTTATACATTCGTTATTAATTGTAACAATTTTTATTTATGTTGAAATCATGACATTGCTGAAGACGATTTTTTTTGTAGTGTCAATAGTTTTTCTAACATATTCACTTTCAAATTCTTGTGACATAAAACTCCAAGTCATGTTCATGTTCACTTTCATTTGTTCTTCTCAAGTGGAATTCGTTGGATTCATTTAACTCAATAATTTTTTTCATATCCACTTTATGATTCTTGTGACATAAAACTCCAAGACATGTTCACTTTAATTTGTAAAGAAACCTCAAGTGGAAAATTCGTCGGCAGTCATTGAGTAACATTAATTAATGCATAGGTTAAATTGGTGCTATTAATGCATAGCTATAACCTACAAGTTGAGACATGACTAATGCAAGAGACAAAAGCTCGGGGGCATTTTGTAACACCCGCCCAAGGCCGGCACCTACCTACTATGAAATAAATAAAAATACAATATAGAACATCATTAATATTCAATAAATACTATTAAAGTGACTCATTACATTGATTTGTCAGCAAAAAATTATTTTTTATACCATAGAACTGACATTTCTTATTTTTCATATCAAACTTATAAAACAACGTACTAATTGATTGTCAAACGTTACAAAGTGATATATCCGTACCAATACTTTTTTATAAAATTTAGATTAATTTAAATGGTTAAACTTTGGCGATTTTGTGGATTAACTCTGTTGGATAAGGATGAAGATGAAGAGCACTGAAGACAATAAGTAAAGGGAGGTTTTGATGATTTTTAAAACTTAAAATCTGCTAAGTATAAATTAACTTAGCTGATATCCCTTTGAAAAAAGTTTGACTAAGTAAAGAAGACATCAGAAGAGTCAAAATTCAAGGCCCAAGACTACTGATCTGCTGAAGGAAAGAAATCAGACCGGTGAAGATCAGCCGACTCAAAACAGATTTGTTCAACTTTGAGATCAGCTTAGTTCGCCATCAGACTCGTACTTTCGTCAGCCAAGTGGAAAAGATCAAGAAGTCATCCCAACGGTAATAAATGTCCCTGGAAGTAATAAATGCTGAAGTACAAGGCTATTAAAGACAAATGATTGAAGAAATGATTCGCATCAGCTGGGTGCATTTAATGCTGCCTGCAGAAAAGTACTATTGACAGTACGGACAGACTGCAAAGAGCCGTTCGCGGAAATTAAGGACCAGTACTCGAGGATTTTGAAATCTGTCTCACTTCAACGGACATTTTTCAAACCTGCGAGTATAAATAGCTGTAGAGACGAAGAGAATATAACAACACAATCTCTGAGAAGAATTTCGAAGCAAAAACTCTTAAGTCTCAAGAACAGCTCACTCATCAGCTCAGTCATTTGTTGACGAAAGCAGAGTTGAAGAACAACGATAAATTACATCTTTTGAGTGATTTTGTAATCATGAGTGTTGTGAGAAGTAGATATCCATCTTTGTGAGTGATATTACTTCAGAGAGTAGGAGTTTCTTTGTGATTTCCTGCTGCGAGCTTACGGCCATATTCATTAGTTGTTTTGGCGTAAGTGGAGATATTGTAAACTGTGTGTGTATAGTATAACCCAAGATCTGTGTGACTTGGAAGAGTGGACTAAAGGATATTTAAATCCATATAACCACTATAAAAATTACTTGTGTTTTTACTTGCATTTTTACTTGCATATTTTCAGTTGCATAAAAACACTTTGATTTAACTGTTTGAAAAGTTTTAAAAGAAAAGAAGTTTTATAAAACTGGAGATCAAACTTTCAAACTACTAAGTTTACTTGTGAAAAACACTTTACAAATCCGCTGCAAGTAGTCTAAGTATTAAAACTGATTTTAGCAAAAATCAGCTAAGTGATTATCAAATTAGTGGTCAACAAAACTGTTCAAAGATTTGTTCGCGATCAGCTTTGTAAAATTATTGTTCGGTAACAACATAGTCTGTTTAAGTTAGAACAAAAGTTTTAAAGTTAAAAATTGTTAAAAAGTTTAGAGGTCTATTCACCCCCCCCCCCCTCTAGACCTCATCTGACCACTTGGGACCAACAAGTGGTATCAGAGCAAGTGGTTCATTAGAATCAGCTGCCTGATCAACGAGCTTGATCCGAGTGTTTTTCAAAGGTTTTCAAACTTTTCAAAAGAGCATATTTTGAAAAATTAAAATTTTTGAAAAATGGATTGTATCTGTCATGTTCCCCACATAGCTGGTATGAGCTTTGAAGACTGGAAAATCAGAATGGAGATTTTCCTGGCTGCTTACAATGATAACATGTACACATGTATCATCAAAGGTCCATTCAGATTCACCAAGACTATCACGGTTGATGAAGCAGAAATAGTGGTGGAAAAAGATCTAACAGAAATGACAGCCGAAGAAATTAAGCTGTTCAATCTGGATAAAGTTGGCCATTTCATCATGACCAAGGCCCTTGACAATGATCGATTTGACAAAGTCAAGCATTGCAAGACTGCCAAAGAGATGTGGGATAAGGTTCGTGACATGAGCGAATGAAACGACGACATCAAAGAGCATCAGCTGAGTGTTGCTCTGGAAAAGCTGGACAACTTCAAGATGAAGTCTGCGGAAACCATTGATCAGATGGATACAAGGTTTACAAGGACGCTGAACGAAGTTTTAAAGCTTGGAAAAACCTTCACTGATAAGGAGATAACCGTTAGAGTTCTGAAGGATCTACCTCCGAAGTTCAACATGAAGGTGACATCCATGGAAGAGTTAAGAGATCTGGGAAAGATTTCACTCACCGAGCTGTTCTCAGTATTCAAGGCGTACGAGTATAAACTGCCGAGAATGGGTGTTGAAGAAACCTCCACTTCAAGTCCCACAGCTGCACTTGTTGCTGCTGAAAATCCTAGAAGGCCAGCCCACAAAAGAAAAGATGTGGATTCATCTGATGAAGCCACACTACTCAACAAAAAGGAGTACACTGCTGGAGATGTTGCATTGCTGATGACCAACTTCAAAAAGTTCTACAGACGAAAAATGAAGAACAAATATAACAATGCTTCTGCTTCTAACCCTACTTCTTTTTCTCAAGATAAGGATTCTTATAAATCCAAAATGATGTGCTATAATTGCAGGAAACTGGGTCATTTCATCAGAGACTGCCTATATCCTAAAGCTGAGAAGTATACAGAAGAGGAAAAGAGAATCAGAAAGGAAAGAAAGCATCAGAAAGGAAAGGTGCTGGTAGCAGAAGCAGAAAAGCTAGCTGCTGTCTACTCATCTGATTCAGATTCAGACACTTCTGATGAAGAGTCTTCTGATGAAGAGAGTCCTGCTCTTCTCTGCCTGATGGCTAAGGAATCTGATGACTCCGAGGATGATGAGGTAACTCCTCTTGACAATGAATTATTTAATTCATTTGAACAAATGATGCTCAACAATACAAGCATTGCTGATGCATTTAAAAAGCTTAAGGAAGAGATGATATTGCTGAAAGAGCAAAACAGTTCACTGAAACTTAAAGCTGAAAAGCCAAGAGAATTAGCTGAATACAAACTGCTTGAGCAAGAAAATGAATCTCTGAAAGCTTAATGTGAAGTTTATAAGGGTAAAATCATTGAGCTTGAGAAAGTCATTGAGTCTCATGATAAGTCATCTGTTGCATCCACTCACATGTCTAGTAAACAGAAGACACCTTTAGATCAGGATAAGTTAGAACTGAACCATACTGAAAAATTTATATCAGCTGACAATAGTAAGGTCATTTTGTATGTTCAGACTACTAAACCTGCTTCACCTGAGAAAGTGTTAAAGGAGACGAAAACTCCTAAGGCTAAAAAGAGCAAAGAGCCTAGTGTAGGAAAACAGACTGGTAAGTCCAAACAGAAGAGTCCTAGGAAGTCTTCTAATAAGGTCAAAACCAATC
This sequence comes from Penstemon barbatus, assembly GCA_003313485.2. Classification (NCBI taxonomy): domain Eukaryota; kingdom Viridiplantae; phylum Streptophyta; class Magnoliopsida; order Lamiales; family Plantaginaceae; genus Penstemon; species Penstemon barbatus. The sequence continues at coordinate 55,058,713 of CM064877.1, read as the reverse complement.
AGACTAGTGATAAAACTAAGTCGTCTGTTAATGAGCAAGCATCTAGTAAACCAAAGAAGCATAAAAACAAGAAAAATCAAAATGCTTGGTATGGAAATGAGTCATATTATGTGCAACCTGCTGCATATCCTCCTATGTATCATGCACCTCAATTTCCTACTTACTATGCACCATATCCTGCTCACCGAATGCATGCATATCCTCCTTATCATCCATCTTATTCTACTTATGAGCATTATCCTTATCATGCTGATTATCATCAACATAGCAAATTTGATAAAAATGATGAAGATGAAATTGTTCATGCTCCTGCCAAACAAAAGAAGCCTAAGAAGCCTAAGACTTCATCATCTTGGGTTATCAAAGGTGGAACTAATCCTTCAGGACCCTCTTAATAAGGGTACCTAAAACAATTTTATTTTGTTTTGTAGGTTAGGATTAGGAGTAGGAGTAAAGTAGAGAAAATCTGGTACTTGGACAGTGGATTTTCAAGACACATGTGTGGAAACATAAATGAGCTGACTGATGCTGTTGCTGTGGATTGTCCTAAAGTTACTTTTGGGGACAGCAAGGAAGGCAAGATTGTAGCAACTAGAAAGCTAATCAAAGGCAACATTGAGATATCTGACGTCTCTTATGTTAAAGGCCTCAAATACAATTTGCTGAGCATAAGTTAATTTTGTGACAAAGGATATTCAGTCATCTTCTCAATAGATAAGTGTTACATTGAACAGATTGGTACAAAGAAGGTTATTTTATCTGGAAGACGACAAGAAAATATCTACACAGTGGACTGGAATTCTGTTGACAAGAATTCAAGTGTTTGTTTGGTGGCATCAACACCAAGTGAAGTCAGTTTGCTGTGGCACAAAAGAATGAACCATGTGAATTTCAAAACCATCAACAGACTCATCAAGAACAATCTGGTAGAAGGAATTCCAAAGATAGTCATGAGCAAAGACAAGCTTTGTGACGCATGTCAGAAGGGTAAACAAATCAAGTCATCATTCAAAAGCAAGAAGCATCAATCTTCTGGAAGAATATTGGAGCTGCTACACATGGACTTATTTGGACCCATTGATCCTGTCAGCAATGGTGGAAAGAAATACTACCTAGCTGTTGTGGATGATTATTCAAGATACACTTGGGTAATTTTCATGAAAAAGAAAAGTAAAACCAAGGAGCATCTTACAAATCTGATGGAAAAGATACAGAATGAGAAAAGTATGAAAATACTGAAGATCAGATCAGATAGAGGGACTGAATTTACAAACTCTACTGTTGAAGAGTATTGTAATGCCAGAGTAATCAGTCATGAGTACTCTGCTGCCAGAACCCCTCAACAGAATGGAGTTGCTAAAAGGAGAAATAGAACTCTAAAAGAAGCTACAAGGACAATGATAGCTGAAGCTAAGCTGCCTCAAAGATTTTGGGCAGAAGCAACAAATACAACATGTTTTACCCAAAACAGATGCATGATCAACAAGCACCAAAACAAGACTCCATATGAAGTTTGGAACAACAGGAAGCCAAACATTCATTACTTTAAGATATTTGGTTGTAAATGCTTTGTTTTAAATAATGGGAAAAATCACCTTACTGTATTTGCAGAAAAGACTGATGAAGCTGTTTTTGTAGGATACTCTACTATTAGTAAAGCTTATAGAGTCTTTAACAAAAGAACTTTACTTATAGAGAAATCCATTCATGTAGTATTTGATTAACCAAATCAATCTTCTGAAAAGAATCAAAGTATTAATCAAGATCTGTCTACTGATTTACAGAAGTTGAATGTTGGAAAGAATGAATAATATGTTCCAATCATACTACCTGATCTCAACCCAGCTGATAACTCAAGTGCTGCTCAAAATCACAATGCTGATTGTCTAACAAACGAGTTGCAAACAGCTGATAGACCAGAGACTGTTCAACAGACAACAAATGTTCAACAGACTACTACTGGAACTCCAACAGTAGTGTTGCAAGATCAAAACAAAGGACAACATTATGATTTGCAACCTGATCTTAGATGGCTCAAGAATCACCCACCAGAGCTGGTGATTGGTGATCCTTTGGATAAAGTAAAGACAAGGAGAGCTGCTGCAAGTGAAGCAATGTTTGTCAGCTTCCTATCTCAAATTAATATTCAATAAATACTATTAAAGTGACTCATTACATTGATTTGTCAGCAAAAAATTATTTTTTATACCATAGAACTGACATTTCTTATTTTTCATATCAAACTTATAAAACAACGTACTAATTGATTGTCAAACGTTACAAAGTGATATGTTCGTACCAATACTTTTTTATAAAATTTAGATTAATTTAAATGGTTAAACTTTGGCGATTTTGTGGATTAACTCTGTTGGATAAGGATGAAGATGAAGAGCACTGAAGACAATAAGTAAAGGGAGGTTTTGATGATTTCCAAAACTTAAAATCTGCTAAGTATAAATTAACTTAGCTGATATCCCTTTGAAGAATTTTTGACTAAGTAAAGAACACATCAGAAGAGTCAAAATTCAAGGCCCAAGACTACTGATCTGTTGAAGGAAAGAAATCAGACTGGTGAAGATCAGCCGACTCAAAACAGATTTGTTCAACTTTGAGATCAGCTTAGTTCGCCATCAGACTCGTACTTTCGTCAGCCAAGTGGAAAAGATCAAGAAGTCATCCCAACGGTAATAAATGCCCCTGGAAGTAATAAATGCTGAAGTACAAGGCTATTAAAGACAAATGATTGAAGAAATGCTTCGAATCAGCTGGGTGCATTTAATGCTGCCTGCAGAAAAGTATTGTTGACAGTACGGACAGACTGCAAAGAGCTGTTCGCGGAAATTAAGGACCAGTACCCGAGGATTTTGAAATCTGTCTCACTTCAACGGACATTTTTCAAACCTGCGAGTATAAATAGCTGTAGAGACGAAGAGAAGATAACAACACAATCTCTGAGAAGAATTTCGAAGCAAAAACTCTTAAGTCTCAAGAACAGCTCACTCATCAGCTCAGTCATTTGTTGACGAAAGCAGAGTTGAAGAACAACGATAAATTACATCTTCTGAGTGATTTTGTAATCATGAGTGTTGTGAGAAGTAGATATCCATCTTTGTGAGTGATATTACTTCAGAGAGTATGAGTCTCTTTTTGATTTCCTGCTGCGAGCTTGCGGCCATATTCATTTGTTGTTTTGGCGTAAGTGGAGATATTGTAAACTGTGTATTTATAGTATAACTCAAGATCTGTGTGACTTGGAAGAGTGGATTAAAGGATATTTACATCCATATAACCACTATAAAAATTACTTGTGTTTTTACTTGCATTTTTACTTGCATATTTTCAGTTGCATAAAACACTTTGATTTAAATGTTTGAAAAGTTTTAAAAGAAAAGAAGTTTTATAAAACTAGGGATCATACTTTCAAACTACTAAGTTTACTTGTGAAAAACACTTTACAAATCCGCTGCAAGTACTCTAAGTATTAAAACTGATTTTAGCAAAAATCAGCTAAGTGATTATCAAATTAGTGGTCAACAAAGCCGTTCAAAGATTTGTTCGCGATCAGCTTTGTAAAATTACTGTTCGGTAACAGCTTAGTCTGTTTAAGTTAGAACAAAAGTTTTAAAGTTAAAAATTGTTAAAAAGTTTCGAGGTCTATTCACCCTCTCCCCCCCTCTAGACCTCATCTGACCACTTGGGACCAACAAACTCCTGCCTTTTGGCAAATTTGCAAATTGACACCATGTCTCTTTCCTCACGCACAACCACCATCATCTAGTTGTTGTTCATCAGAAATAGTAGAGGGATATTGTTCGTCTCTTCACTGCGAACATATATATATAATAATTATGTTGAGTGAATCGTTCAATTTTTTTATTTGAAAATATAAATTATGAAAACCTTTTCCTCACAAATTCCAAATCGCGATTACAACCTTTTTTCTCCACATTTTTAAAAAAAAAAATTACGTCATCTTTCACCTTTGGACCTGGGATTCAATCTTCATGGTTTAATTCCATCAATAAAACTAATAAAAGTATCAATTTTGTAATATTTTTTGTGAGTCTGGTATGAAAAGTGAAATATGTCAAGTTGTTTGGTGATGAAAGATGAACTTTTGCCTTAACTTATCAATCCAAACCCAACATCCACCTGACAGAATTTAAGTACTTTACGGTTGGCGCCCCAACTGAAACACATTTATGCTACATTATGTTATCCTTCCTGGTCTACGATGAGATTCTGAAAGAGTATTTATTTGAAAGTGTAAGTTGCAAAAACAACTTAGTGAGGCCACTGCAGGAGTGCAGTTGAGTTTTGTGCATAAAACCGATTTGAAAACCATGACCTTCATATTCATATGAAATGCCAGTAACCTAAGGGCATCTCCTATGTTTAGGGGGGAAGTTGGATTTAGATTTAGGAGGGTGAAAAAATGAAGTAAAATGAAGAAAGGAGAGAAAAAAACAAATACACCTTCAATCTTTCCATCCATCGCTTGAAGCGATGAGGCAAGCCAAACACCCTTGCCTCATCGCTTCAAATCGTTCAAGCCCAGCAGCAGGTGGCCGACACTTGTCGGCCACCTGTTGATCCCATTTTTTTTTAATTTTTGTTTCTTTTTTCTTTTTTAATTAAAAACCCTTTTAATTTAAAAAAAATTCTTTAAAATACCTTATTAAATAAAATGTAACTCTTATCTACTCTTAGTTTTATTTAATTTGTGTAATATTTTTAAAAAGTTAAATTATTTTTATTATTTCCAAATCATGTCAATCAAGTATTTAATTGTTGTATTATTGAGCACCAATTTTTATTATTTATTTATTTATTATTGTTTAATTTTAATTATTATTATTATTATTATTATTATTATTATTATTATTATTATTATTATTATTATTATTATTATTATTATTATTATTATTATTATTATTATTATTATTATTAAGTGAGAGTGGGGAAAATGAGAATTGTAATTAAATGGAATTGATAGACTGAATCATTTTAGATGACTTATGAAAAAGAAAGGGGAAGCTGGACTTGGAATCTGAGGGGAAGCTGGACTTGGACTGAGGGCATCACTGGCCCTAAATCACAACAGTGGAACCAATACATTCATAACACAGACGAGATGACAATCACGCCCATCACTATGGGTCCATCATATTATAACACAATCTATTACACTTGTGATTACCCCGTCAAAACGGGCTAAACAACCACTCCACCTTAAAGAATAAGGGACGATCAGGGGTGGGTTTCAAAGTGTTATCCCATCGTTAGAAAGGGTTAAGGAACTACCTTACCCAAGTTAGTCCAGATCGCATTGACATATTGTAGGCTAACGTGCGAATCACTCCCTATGGGCTCTAATACTTGGCTGGTGATTCAGGTCAATAATAGAGCCCTGGTGCAACTCTGTAGCCCCAGCTCCCCATATTCGCCCAACATATATCATCAAGTGAGATCAAAAGCGCGCTTATATAATCATGCACAACAATTTGTAAGTAGGGTGAGATAAAGTACTACACCTTGGTAACACCAATTCTTATGAGGCGAGATAAAGTACTACACCTCCACATTCCATCAATTCTCGCAATTATAATGAGGTGAGATAAAATACTATACCTTCATATTCTATCAATTATAACAATCATGATGAGACAAGATAAAATACTACACCTCTATATTTTATCAATTATCACAATCATAATGAAGTGAGATAAAGTACTAAACCTCCACATTCTATCAATTCTAACACAATGTGAGCAACACAGACAAATATAGGGTTATCAGTTCTACTATGGACAGGTAGCATGTACTACGAGCATCGCAGACAGTTACAAACATGGAAATAACAATCTTAATCATTTCAAATGCGAAATGCATGTACATGATATTATATTCTTTTGCAGCTCTTTCATTTTTACAAGCGTTTTATTGAGACGCTCACCTTTTTCAGGTTATATATGCTACTCAACGTTAGACAGTTGACCTTATGGCCCTCTTATTAATTTACCATCTCGTGTGGTTCAACATAGTCCATAAGTGGATAATCACACGTTGACTAGTTCCGAAGTATCTATATGAGCCAATAACGATTCAGGATCGCTTATTCTTCAAATTCAAATTCGATATGCAGTTATATTCCTTTTTCTTCGTCCAATTATTAATTTGTCTACTGATCACATTTATATTTGAATAAATTAACTGAAGTCTTAATAGCTTAAGAAGCCAACAATAAGGTCATTCCTTCCTCATGGTGTAATTTGAATGCTTAAGTAATCTATCATGTTGTTTGGACATATTATTGTGAATTTTACCAACTTTACGTAATCTTTATTATAAACAGATGTTCCATTAAATCCTTTTGAACTATGTACCACACTTAATCTAAGAATCTTATCTCAATATTATTTATGCTTACCTCACATTAATCAATCCACTATTGTATGCTAGCTTATATTGTTTATAAATACTCATATTTATTCCACTAAATTACTTACCCGTCTAACTATTGTGGAACTAATATACATATAAGCCTACGTCCAAAATTATCAAACTAAAATTATTGATTTGAATAACTATGATCAATAGTTATTTATGAGAATTTAATTAAATTAAACTAGTTTAAGTCCAATGTCGACCCATAGTCCAATTCATTTCAGTCTTACATTATTCCAATTAATTAAAGCCTATAATCAATTAGCCCAAAGCATAGGCCCGTGAATATAATTACCAATTTACCTGAAATGGGTTGATCCAGTACCAACTGACCCAATTCAAACCTAACCATTTACCCAATATCTCATAATCCTATGGTAGCTTCCAAAACTCGATATCCTAAATCGTAATTATCTAAACCCAAAGTAAAAGAGTCAACATAGAAAGATCAATTTGGAATCAATACTTTTATCACTTACAGAAATCTGTTTTATTTTGTCAGTAACAATTATCAATAACATATAAAAATTAATAAACTTGTTAGTTATGGTTAATGAATGATAAAATAATTTTGTTAATGTTAACACTCAACAATAAGTAGGAATATAACTTTAGAAAGTCACAACTTTAATAATGTGACTACATCCTCATAAAAGTCACATATCCAACAAATTATTTTACAACTAGCATAATTATTGTTTTTCTAAGGACAATACTATTTTATAATTAATATTCAACAAATCAAAATTTATTTGAATGAGCGAAAATTCTTGCCAACGCTATAGATTAACATATACTACCACCATTATTTCACATTCTTATTAGTTCTAAAATAAAGAATTTCGTTAATATATCATAGATATTTGTAAAATATTTCTTAATTTACAAATAAAGAGATTTCTATTTTTATATTTTAACAAATACATGGTTGAACAAAGTAATTAAATTGTTGGAACAACATCACTTGCTTGACCAAAGTAATGTTTAAATAAACATCAATTTTCGATATATCTCAAAAGTTTTCGAGTTATGTTAAATATAGTGTAGAGACTATGTTGCACGGATACGAATACGTCGATACGAATACGACATGACACGGATATGGCGATGCGGATTTTTAAAAATTTACTGGATACAATACGACATGGATACGAATGTAAAAATATATAAATTTATATATTTATACATATTGAAATAAGTAAAATAATATATATATATATATATATATATATATATATATATATATATATATATATATATAATATATCATACATATTGAAATAGATCAAGGTAAGTTTCGCAAGTACTAAATTGCATAATTTTTAGAAATTTTTTTTTTAGTATTTTAATACTACTAATTATACATAATGTTCATTGTTTTATTATTTTATATAAAACATGTCCCGTTATAGATAAATTATATTGTATTGCAATTGTATATAATACAAAGTGTGATTTGACGTCTTACATTGTTGTTACCAATTGTGGTGATTTAGCAAAATTCAGAATATAAAATGTGTTGGATACGTCTAAATAAGTATCCGATACATGTGTCCAACTTTTCTTTTTAATTATATTTACCGACACCCCACGTGGAGTGTCGAATACGTATCCCACAAGTATCCGAGGAGTATCGTATCTGAAAAGTGTCCGACACGGCATTGAATAAATTTTTGAAGTATCCATGCTTCATAGTGTAGAGTACAAGGTTTGTTGGGTTTTTCTAGGGTGCGGGCATGTGAGTTATGCCCTCACATGTGGGAAGCCTCATCATGCCGTTCATTTTGCTCAGATTGATTTGGGTCGTTGATTAGGTAACTTGGTCAAAATGAATTTGTAACTATTGACTTAAATTAAATTCCAATTTACCTAATTTCCCTTTCACTTATTTTGCTTATAAAAAAAAAAAAAAAAAAATCCGCCTTTCATATAAAAAGACCACTTTACCCCCAATTTTGATAACAATTGACTCTATGTTTTGTGATTTTACGAAGTTAATTATTTTGCTTCTAAAAAAAGGCCTCTCATATAAAAAAGACCACTTTACCCCCAATTTTGATAATAATTGACTTTGACAATTTTGCAAATTGACCCCTATATTTTGCGATTTTACGAATTGAATTATTTTGCTTTTAAAAAAAGAAACTTCCTTTCATATAAAAAGACCGCTTTACCCCCAATTTTGATAATAATTGACTTTGACAATTTTACAAATTGACCCCTATGTTTTGTGATTTTACGAATTGAACCAATTTAAAATTGTGCAAAAATGTGGATTAAAATTATCAGTAAATTTGAAGATTTGGGGTTATTTTGTCAACATGAAATATTATGGTGTAGATTTATCAGTCAACATAAATGATGACATCAATTTTGCAATAAGACTTAACTGCCACATCACCACTTAACGGTGGTACCAAATGTGAGTGAATTTATTAAATTATGGTGCCAACTATGTCGACCTAAATTTTTATGGTACCAAAAGTGAGAATCGATATAAAATTTGGTACCACAAATGCAATTCTCTCATGTTTCAATTTTTTTTGATGTAAAGGTTGCTATCTTTATTAATTGAAGATTATCTCAACTATTATTTAAAATTAAAACCAAAAGGAGTAAAATGGTCTATTTACAGACCGAGTCAACTCGCTGAGTTACATATTTGTTACGCGCGCTATATAGCATGATTTCAGGGCCGTCCCGCATGTGAGGGCGACTTACCTTGCCCGCACCCTAGATGCTCCGAGGTTTGTTATGACTTTTTACTTTCGTCCATCCGTTACTGAAGCAAACTTTTGCATATGTTCAATACATAATGACGGAAACTAACTTTGGTTGGTTAATCCGATCAGTCCATCGATGATCAGCAAGTATGAAGGTCTTAATGATGATTCTGAATGTTTTTCGCGTGTATCTCATCGGTGGATTTAAAAATCCTCGCTAATTGACTTATTCTGGCAGTATAACCCAATAACTCCAATAATCCAATTGTTGAATCAATTGTGATCTCTAATAATTATTTAGAGAAAAAACGAAGTATTTTGTAAAACATTACTTCGTTCATTCATGGATTTGATTTCACAAAAAAAATAAAAAGTCACTCATTTAAATTAACTAAATGACTACCCGTATAAAAAACTTTCTATTTTTTCAAACTGCAATGACTAAAAGTGATAATGATACTAATGATCTGCATAGCCGAATATCATCATACTTACATGCATCATTAACCACTCGGATTGAAGAGACGGTACTAATATCGTGGATTCGTGTATTTCAGTTAAAGATTTGAAGTAACAAATTCTTGAGTAAAAATAGCACTTAATTGGACCAATTATTTTGCTTAGGATATATTTTTTTTAATACGAAATTATATGAATAAGCGAAAAATTCCATGAAAGAAAGACTAATGATTCATAGAAATCACTTAGTGGAAAATGCCCCGAATAAATCCAACAAGTAAATAATAATTTGTTATACAAAAAAAAAAAAAAAAAGATATTATTCGATTTCATTGGCTAAAAAGGTTATCAACTGAATTGTAATTACAATAAAAAAGGCCGAAAAAGAAATATTAGTTAATATATGCTCTAAGGTTGAAACTATCATAATTTTTTTAAGAGGAGTCCCTTTTAGTTATAAATTAATTAGAAAATCTAAATTAGGAATAAATTTATTTTTATTATAGGATCCATTTACTTTTATAGGAAATGACATGCCACCACACGGACTTGAACCGAGATGCTCTAACAATGTTTCCTAAGAGTAGTGTGTCTACCAACTTCACCATAGCGGCTTGTCTTAAACTCATAATATCCTATGATTAATCAATCGTCTAGATTTAAGAATTCTAATGGTGCAATACTTTTTAGGAAAAATTCAAATTGATAAATAAAAATTCGTTCAAATAGGTATTTGAAGGTTCATTATTTTAATGACTTGAAAATGATCCAATTTTTAGCACTATAGTGATGATATCCCTTTATTAGTACTATATTTATGAGATGATGGCATTTCAATTTCAATATACGTACTTCAATTTCAATATACGTACTCCATCAGTTTAAATAATTGACACATTTATAGGAAAATTATGTTTTAAATTACTTGCAACATTTTATTTCTCAATACTTCTTTTTCCAATTTTAATCTTTCTTCATTAGATTACATAATAAATTAAAGTACACAAATATCAATAACGTTAATTAAAAGTTAAAACAACCACTTTAGGATATTTTGAACATTTTATCCTAAAATAATAGTGACAAATTATCAAGTTACTTAATTTTAAGAGAGCGGTTCAGAAAACAAGTTGACTTTAATATTTTGGAAAAGTTTATGTTTTAAGTGTAAAATAAGTTAATTGTAATATGTAACTAATAACTTTATGTCAAATTTGTGGAGAGACATATTATTTTATATCAAATAATAATAGAATTTGGATAGGTATTTTTAAAAATAAGCAAATTATGTTTTGAAATGATATTTGTGTTTCTTTTCCCAAACTAAAAAAAAAAAAAAAAAATGGGGATGCCAAAAAACATGATATCTTCCTTTTTAATTTAATAAAAAGAATACTTTTGACCTATTTATTTGAATATTCTGGATTTATGCTATTAATTCATATATGTTCCCCAAAAATTAACATTTTATCTATTTTTACAAATTTAATCAATACCTAAAGCAATATTTCTACAAACATTAAATTATTTTAAAAATGAGTTTACTATTTATGGTTTTATTGATTAACATATTTGATCGTGGCAATTTATGATATAAAGGTATTTTAGTAATTTTCTAATTAATAAATTTTCTTAATTAATAATTATATCATCTGCCTAAATGACTGCTTTACCCCTATTTAATTCGTTTACATTTATGGGAGAAAACTCTTCACCTCCCAAATCCACCTATAAATAGTATCTCATATTCAATAGTAAAGGCAAGTTTTGATTGGAAAGAAAAGAGAAAAATAAGAACGTAGTTCTCTGCAAGATCGTCCCGTGCAAGTCATCGTTCGTAGTAGGGAGAAGGATCAAATAAAGAAGAAGTCTCGAAGACATCCTTTGATCATTTTTACCCAACATCATTTTTGCGCCGTCTGTGGAAAATAGCTTGATTTGCACGTTGAGATGGCAAACGAGTACGAAGAGAACCAGTGGGAGAATCTTGAAGGGCCAAATGATCTTCCAGCCGGAGGAGGCGCTGGAAACGACTTACCTGGTGCAGGAGGCATTGGACAAGACCACCCTGGTGGAGGAGGCGCTGGAAACGACCTGCCTGGTGCAAAAGGCATTGGACAAGGCCCGCCTGATGGAGGAGACACGGGAGGCCCCCAAACTCAGGTGCCTGACCATGATGCACCTCCAAATGTACCACCTCCGGCACCTACCATCCAAATGACCCAAGAAATGCTTGATGCAATGGCAGCTACAGTAGCGGCTCGAGCGATTGCACAGTACGTGGCGGAACAACAAAAAATGCGTGATTCAAACATGTCCCTGCACAGAATCCCAGGCGCATCCACAAGACCTGAAAGAGATGATCAAAGACAACACGAACAACCACATATAAGGCAACTAGTTAATGAAGAAGAAGTCAGCAGTAGAACCCCAAGACCAGAAGAGGCACGAAGGCAACCTCGCTCAAGGATGGAAAGAGTTGGAGGGAGAGAACAAGGAGGACATAATTATGCACATCAAGAACAAGAAGGGAGGGTGGAACAATTACCACCCATAGTACCATTAAGAAGAAGCCCATTCTCTCATGCAGTTTTATCAGAACCATTACCACCTGGATTTAGAATTCCAAGCCTATCTGAATATGATGGAATGGGTGATCCTCAGAAGCATCTAGACAAATTTGTTGCCAAAGCTGATTTATATGCTATAAGTGATGCGACTACTTGTAAAATATTACGTACCGCTCTTTCTAAGATCGCTCTTACTTGGTTCAATCAACTCCCTTCAGGCACAATGACTAATTTTGAGCAGATGAGTCAACGATTCCTCCATCACTTCTCTATGAATAGAAAGTCTCAAAAAAGGGCTGCATACCTATTTACCGTGAGACAAAGAGCAGGAGAGCCATTAAGAGAGTACATACAAATATTTACTAATGCTGTTTTAGAGGTCCTGCAAGTCGACCCTGAACTGTTGGTTAGCTTTTTGATACGAATAGATCGTCAGTATGAAGCTTTGATCCTGTTTCTGGTATTCTCCAACAAACTTTGATACGAATAGATCGTCAGTATGAAGCTTTGATCCTGTTTCTGGTATTCTCCAACAAACTTTGATACGAATAGATCGTCAGTATGAAGCTTTTTGGTATGATTAATCTCCACAGTACCAAATCGTGGGTGAACTTTGATCCTGTTTCTCGATTGGTCATACCAATCGCACTTGAATAGCACGACTTTGTTACCTTTACCGAAGTATTCCAGCTCTATGATTTCAGTTAACATGCCATAGTAATCTACCTCATCCTCATTCCACGTGATTCCTAACACACAAACGCCACTATTCATTGTAGTTTTGTGTTGCCCATAATCTGTTGTGTGAAATTTGTAACCATTGACAAAATATCCATTGTAGCATTTCACCCATCGATTTGGGCCATAAGCTATCGCTTTAATGCGATCATCGACTACCCTCTCTGGATCCTTGACCTATTTGAAGCAAAATTTAGTTTTGTCAACTTGGGAATTGTTTTAATAAATGGTAAAAAAAAACCTCTACTCACTTACACGTTCAGTTAGCCACTTCTGGAAGTCAATGTCACGCATTTTTGCCAGTTCCTCAGCTGTTTTGCTTGGGTGCATTCTGGTCATGCTCATATCAAATTCCCTATAATAGTAGTTCAAAATCCCAAATACATTAATCCTCCTCCTATTTAGTAAGATAATTAAATGATATTATCATACAAACTTACTCTATTAATGGAAACATCTCCTCACAATTCATCAACACATATCGATGCATTGATGTCCAATCATTCTCATGAAGCCATCTTCCTTGTGTTTGTTTGCCAAGGGGTCGACCAGGATGACTGAATATAGACAATTGTTCCATATTAACAATGTCTTCTCCATCATCATTTCTTGGAACTCTATTCAATTTTGTCTGAACATCAGCCTCAAAATACATAGAGCAAAATGTTGACACTTCCTCGACTATGTAAGCTTCAACAATGGAACCCTCAACTCGAGCTTGATTCTTTACTTTCTTTTTTAATCCGTGTACAAATCTAGAAAGATATACGAATTCGAACATATTTGTAAAACTCTGAGCAAATGAAATTTAAAAAAGAATCATAATAAAAATAAAATAGTCAATACCTCTCAAATGGATACATCCATTTGTATTGGACAAGGCCGCCTACTTTGGCTTCGTACGATAGGTGAATTGGTAAGTGTTCCATTGAATCAAAAAAACTTGGAGGGAAAATCTTCTCAAGTTTGCATAATGTCTCAATAATGTTCTTCTCCATTTGATCAGGGTGATTTACTTGTAATACAGTGGCACAAATATCCCTGAAAAACATACTAAGCTCTGATAATGTTTCCCAAATTGGATTTGGCAGAAGATCATGAAATGCAACTGGCATCAACTTTTGCATGAACACATGACAATCGTGGCTCTTCAACCCTTGGAACTTGTATTCCTTATCATTTACACACCGAGCTATATTTGAAGCGTATCCATCTGGAAATTTTAATTGTTTAGCCCATGCACATAGTTCTCTTACTTGATCTTTTCCCAATGTATAAGAAGCTTTTGGCTTACAAAGTTTTCCATTTTCATCGTAAAATAAGTGCAGCTCCGGCCTTTTACAAAATAACTCAAAATCCATCCTAGCATTTCCATTGTCCTTTGTTTTTCCCTTGACATCCATAATTGTGTTCAATATATTATCAAATATATTTTTCTCAATATGCATCACATCTAAATTATGGCGAATAAGATTTGTGTGCCAATACGGCAATTCCCAAAATATGCTTTTCTTAACCCAATTATGAGTAACACCAAATCCAGGTATTTCTTGACGCTTACATAATGTGCCAAACGTGATGTCAGGAAGACAATCCACACGTAGTTTCATTTCTAAGCCAGATAAGCGTGGTGGAGGTTCATCTTGCTCAACCCTTCCTGCACGAAATTTATCACGCTGTCTTCTATATGGATGATTATAGGGTAAAAATTGACGATGACAATCAAACCATGATTGTTTACCTCCTTCGAAAGTGTAAAAGATTTTGTGAACTCCATACAGTAAGGACAAGCAAGTCTTCCATGAGTGCTCCAACCAGACAATACAGCATTTGCAGGAAAATCACTGATAGTCCATAAAAGACTTGCTTTCAACTGGAAGTTTTCCTTTCTATATGCATCGTACGTCAAAACACCTATTGTCCACAAATCCTTCAATTCGTCTATCAAAGGACGCAAAAAGACATCTATATTTTTCCCTGGACTCTTTGGGCCTGGAATGACCATATTCAAAAACATATAAGGTTCTGACATGCATAGTTCTGGAGGGAGGTTGTAAACGGCAATTATCACTAGACAACATGAATATTGATTCCCGAAGTTGCCAAAAGGACTAAAACCATCGGTGCATAATCCTAGGCGAACATTACGTGGCTCTGCTGCCAATGTAGGATGAATTCGGTCAAATGATTTCCATGCTTCAGCATGAGAAGGATGCCCCATATTTCCATCTTCACGGCGACTATGGAAATGCCATGTCATTTCTTTGGCTATAATATCTGTCATAAACAATCTCTGCAACCTTGGTGTTAATGGTAAGTAGCGCAATACCTAATATGGCACCTTCTTTTTAGACCTCGAATTAGATGGCTTGTAGCGGTCATGTTGACATACTAAACATTCTATCTTATTTTCATTCTCTTTGTAATATAACATGCAATTGTTGACACATGCATCGATCTTCACATAGCCAAGCCCGAGTTTAGCCAATTGTTTCTTTGAGTCATAGAAGTTATTCGGCAAATTATCACCCTGCGGTAGCATATTTTTAATTACAGACATGTAACGGTTGAAGCATGCCTCAGACAAGTTGAACTCAGACTTGATATTTAACAATTGAGCCATGGCAGAAAGTGTCGTGTGTTTTTTGCATCCTTTCCACAATGGCTCGTCAGCAGCTTTCAACAACTCATAGAACTTTTGTGCACTAGGATTCGGAGATTGTTCAAACCCCTTAAAGTTCCGATCAAAATCAGGGCCTGCTGCATCTAACACCATTGATACATACGAAGATTCTTCGACATTAGCATGAGAAGACTGCTCTAGTCGTGTTGACCTTGATGACTGACTAGGACAGTATCGTCTACTCGTTGTTTCACCATGAGATGACCATAACGTATAACCTCGAGCAAACCCATTTCTCATAAGATGAAGTATTACATCATCACGAGTAAGAAATTGCATGTTAATGCATTTTGTGCATGGACACTTTACTTTTTGGTTAGAAACGAACTGAGAGTATGACAAGGCAAAATCCAATAACTTGTCAACCCCTTCTAACCATTCATCTCTAACGTATCCATCGGCGTCCATCCGATTCCACATCGAACTACGGTCATTAGACATTTTTCTGCAATTTATGAACATTCCATAAAGAATATATTTTATTTTTTTTATTTTTTAATATTGGACAAAAAATTTTGTGCAATATTTAATACTATTCAATATATATTCCAAAAATCAGCTATTTATAGCTCTGTCTTTCCCCTGCTATTATGACTTGCTAGCTAGAGTTATACCTTTGATCAGCTCACTCAACAAAATTCAAAGAGAATGTATGTAAAATCCGACATTTTCCTTCTGCTAAATTCAAATTTTCTTTACTATAAAACATTACAATAAGTTGTTTACACGTTATCTAGATACAGTGGGTTTTGATTTTGCTTAAATTAACAAAAAAAGTTAATTTTGGGACTTCAGGAAAAGTTCTGAAAAGTTTAGGGTCAAACTACATATAATAAAATTCAAAATGCCCTGATTAAATGGGTCTTGATTAAACTGTGTATATGGCTACATTTTAATAGGTTATTAGTTTTGATGCCTTGTTCAAATGGGTCTTGTGTAAATCAAAGTAAAAAGAATAGGCTTATTGTATATACCTATCAATTTCTAATGGTAAACCATATGTTCTTCCCTTGGTTGATCCGCCAATAGCATCAAACCATGCATCCTTATCCAGTAAAGGCTGATTGGATTCATCACTACCATGTTTTTCCACTAAAATGTGGGTGTATTTTTCCTATTCAACGAACAATTTAAAATTAAATGAAATCACATATTTTTGTGGACTTATATTTAACAAGTTTATAGTTACTTACAGAAACAAGTCTTGACTTATTATCTACGAAGGCACCATTTCCTTTATCTTTTTTGTGTGTTCTCTTCAAAACCTCAAGTTTTGATACCTTTCGACCACTTTGTTCCTCCTATAAAAATAATAAATAACAGTCAAAATTCAAAGAATATATTATATTGCAAGCTTATATCACACACTATATTCTTTTTTAAATATAATTAAATTATAAATATAATATAATGAAATATTTTAAATTAAGAAAAATCACTTATACCAGAATTTTCTCGTGAAGCACAAAAGGGATAGAACCCCCAATATGTTTAGAAATCATCCCTTCTTTCGTAGTCATACGGTTATTTCTACCAGAAGCAGATGTTTTGAGCCAGTCTTCCTTCTTCCAAATATCTACTAATTTCTTCTAAGCATCATCGGTTATCCATATGGGTCCGTGACCTACCCAATTCTCTGGCCGATCAGATTACGATTTTTTCTTAGAATATTCTCGAGCCCGCTGAAGACTGTTATTTAGGTTGCATTATGACGTTCTTCTCCAAGCAGCCTCAATCTCAACTTCATCTTCAGGGTCCCACTGATACATATCCTAACAACAATAAAAATTATAAATTGAAAATGTTAGTCTCATAAACTTACAATTTAAACTAAAATTCTTAATAATTAAAATCACCTGAAAAGATTCCCACATCATTTGTTTCTTCTCCAAGGACACATGAGACCATGAACGATAAGGAGTTCCATAATGTCCCTTAATGATTGAAGTTATTATTCGTGGAAATTTTGGATTTAAACAACTGTCAAACCAATTAATGCACAATGTAATAATATATTTTATAAAAATATATATAAAAAAATCAATTCAGGCATTAAATAATATAACAATTGGTTAACAACTTACAGTCCTTGAGATGCTGTTATAAATGGACGACTTTCGGGATTGATTGGTGCTTGACATCCTCGATTAGGCCCTCTTCTCCCACCTACATTACCATTGAGCGTATCTTCTTGATCATCTTCTTGTTCATCAGGTTGAAATAGTGGTTCATCATTTGTGTTGGTATCAACTTCCTCTGGAGCATCACCTATATGAACACGAGAGGTTGAAAATGTTCCTCGTCCTCGTCCTCGACCTCCAACACCCCCTCTAGTAGACATTCTGCATATATACACTGTCGAACGTATAAACATTTAAATGAAAGACAATATTGAATTATATGACGAATAGCAATTACAGATATTGCATACTAAAAACGTTAGAAGGGATATCAATAATTAATTATTTTATTTTTATTTTATTTTATCTGAACTATAAAATCTTATTATTGATTCATTTGTAAAAAAACTTATTAATCACTATAGGCATTTATCATCTTAGAATATGTGAGTGTATTTACCATCCAAATTTTACTTCGCTATTCCAAATAGTGCTTTATGTTTTTAGTGACGTCAATTTCATCCAATATCAAAATCATAAGCAAAAACTTTCTCAATAATATACATTATTAGAGAAGCTCATATGAAATCATATTTCACATTAATAGAAAAACTAATCCCTTCACATTAATGGGCCTTGATTAAACTGTGTATATGGCTATATTATAATAGATTATTAGTTTTGATGCCTTGTTCAAATGGGTCTTGTGTAAATCAAAGTAAAAAGAATAGGCTTATTGTATTATATCCTCCAGATGGTTCACATTATGTCTCCTATTCAGTAACTTTATGTTCCTATTTGATGTGAGAAGGCAGAAAATAAAAAACTATCAGACAATACTTGGGGATGGGGGTCATGTTGCTAATATTGCACTGCAGCGTCCCCTTACTGATTTAAGTCTCACAAACCAAAAGCACATCCTAACATCAAATTAATACTAATAATATCAAGTTAACTGATAGTTAAATATTACATGTAACCCAACTTTTGCATAATCAGAAATCCATTTATACAATATTATACATATATATATATGAAACTGCATTCGTAGTCTAATAAAGTTGCAGGATAACAGGGGTTAGCTAAAAAGAAAGATAAAACATTAACCTCAAATAAATCAGTTTGCCCCTTTTTGCATCTTCTACTGCACTTGAAACTGTGAAATTCAATGATCTCTTTAAGTATTTGAGTTGTCTGAAATTGAAAAAGATCAAATTTCATCTAAATGTTTTGAAGAAATGAACTATATCTATTCTATATCTATATATAGCACAAGTCTTTTTTTTCTTTTCTTAAATTTTGAATTTTGAATTTTCAAATCAAATTACAGAAATTTTGTATATATGGTTAAGAGTCTAAACAAATTCACTCTCCCAACAAACCCACTTTCCACAAAATTTGTAAGATGATATCTAAATATTATTAATTTGAAATCTAAAATTGATTAATTTTTTTGTTGTCTTTGTATCTTGTTGAACGAGTCATCACTAATTCAAATTGGGCCGCATACAAGTCGTATGAGAGAATCTTAGGCTTGTTGAATTAAAGATATCTCCTTTTAAAAATAGGACTAATATTATTTCAGATATACCAATTGAAGAGGGCCAAAATAAAAATATATACAATTATTTCAATCGAGGCTCAGCTTACATTCCAATTAATATGCTGGCATTGCATTCCAACATAATAGAGAAGTCATTTAAAAATACGTTTTTGGATAAATTTTGTGCTCCAATTATTTATCTTTTAAATGTTGTGCTCCAATTAAGCTAATATGTATTAAAATCTTGTTTCTGAAGGAAAAATACGTTTGTGGATAAAGAAAATAAACAACATTTTTTGCGATAAATTTGCGATCGATTTCGGTGTTGCAGATGTCCATCTGTCGCAAATTATATATATATATATATATATATATATATATATATATATAATTTTAAAAAAATTCGTGTCAAATTTGTGACAAATTACATGTCACAAGTTATTGTGACAGACATTTGTCACAAATTGTGGTCGCTAATTTTGGTACCAAAAAAAAAAATAAGTGGAGCCAAAATTTTGCGACAAACTTGCAACGAATTAAATTGTTTGTCACAAATGTTAGTCACTGTTTTGTTGCAGATCCGGTCGTGAAAAAATTGATGTAACTCTGAGAAATTTCGTTGCAACTCTTTCACAAATCAGTTAGAAATTGCGACGAATGCCATCCGTCGCAAATATTCCGTTGCAAAAGCCCCAACTTCTAGTAGTGAAGGCCTGGAGAAACATTAAATCTTTATCTTGATGTATCGGACTATGCTATTAGCTCAGTCTTAGTTAAATCGGAGGGTAGAGATTACAAGCCCATCTACTATGTGAGTCGAATGTTACAAGGAGCAGAGTTAAGATATCCACAGATAGAAAAGCTAGCGCTGGCTTTAGTATAAACAACACGAAAGTTACGCCCATATTTCCAATCACATCAGGTTGTAGTACTTACGAATCATCCCCTTAAGCAAGTGTTATCGAATCCAGATGTTTCAGGAAGGATGGTGAGATGGACAGTAGAGTTGGGAGAATACGGTTTAGAATTTCAACCCCGACCAGCCATAAAAGCTCAAGTGTTGACCGATTTCTTAGTTGAAATGACAACTGATCAAACTGCTAACTTTTTGCCTACTTGGGAAATACATGTGGATGGCTCATCTACAATTAATGGGAGCGGAGCAGGAATTGTAATAGAAAGCCCCAACGGAGACGAATTTGAATATGCCCTTAAACTCGACTTTCCGACGTCCAATAATGAAGCAGAGTATGAAGCTTTGTTGGCTGGGGTAAAGTTAGCATTAGCAGTAGGAGCAAAAAAGTTGATAATATACAGTGACTCTCAACTGGTGGTAAGTCAGGTGGATGGTTCCTTCGAAGCCAAAGGGCAGAAAATAATTCAGTATCTTCAGCGGGTCAATGAAATACAGGATAAATTTGAAGATTTTCAGTTAAAACAAGTGCACCGGAAAGAGAATGCCAAAGCGGATATGTTAGCAAAACTAGCTAGTGCACTAACAATGGTAAAAAGCAAGAAAATAGTTTTCCTCACAGCAACTCGCACGGAAATAGAAGAGGATGATCGTGAGGTGTTACCAGTAATACCTGAAGAACCCAGTTGGAAGGATGAAATAATTAAATATATAGTCTACAACGACCTGCCGGAGGATAAAAAGAATGCAAGGTTGTTGAAACTACGAGCAACTCGTTTCGTTATGATCGATGGAGATTTGTATAAAAGAGAGTTTTCCCAGCCATACCTCAAGTGTTTAGCTCCTGAGAAAGCCAATTATGTTCTTAGAGAAATACATGAAGGGAGTTGTGGAAATCATCTTGGCGGTAGAGCATTAGCAAACAAAACATTCAGGCATGGATACTTTTGGCCTACATTAAAAAGAGATGCAATTGAACTAGTTCAAAAATGCCATAAGTGTCAACAACATGCTAATGATGTACATTCTCCAGAAACTTTAATGCAACCTCTTGAAAGTCCATTTCCTTTCAGTCAATGGGGCATTGATTTGGTGGGACCTCTACCACCTGCGCCAGGACAAAAAAGGTATTTGATTGTAGCCGTTGATTACTTCACCAAATGTGTGGAAGCAGAACCTTTAAGAACCATAAAAGAAGAAGACGTGCTGAAATTCTTGTGGAAGAACATTGTCTGCAGATTTGGTATACCCCGAGTCCTTGTATCTGACAATGGAACACAATTTCGGGGAAAAGAATTGCAACGATGGTGTGCCGAAATGAAAATAACGCAATCCTTCACTTTAGGGGTGCACATGGCTTTCAAAACCGTACCGGACCGTCCCGTACCGTACCGAATCGTACGGAATGTTAGTTTTTTTTCTCAAAATCGAAGGTCTTGGTATGGATGAAAACCATACCAAGTATTTTGATATAGTTTGGGTTTTAGACTTCTCATACCGTAAAAAACCGTACCGTACCAAAATTGAAAAGAAACATGAATTAACTATTCATTTTTTTATATTTACAACTAAATTTTATAAATTTATATTTTTAAATTTATAATTCAAATATTATTGAATATTGTATTATTTATAATTTATATTATAGTCCATCATAGTTTATAATTACTACATTACTAGCGTTCAATTAAAAAAGATATGCTCTAATTTAGCACAATTAAACTTGTTATATGTTGAAGGGTTTTTTGCACTTTGCACCCCCGAAACATGGGAAATAGGCACTTTGCACCCTCGAAATATGAAAAATGTAGCACTTTGCACCCTCTTTTAGTTTCAAGCAAAAATTCAAGGGCAAAATAGGTAATTTAATAGTATTGGCACTTTACACCCTCAAAACTTGAGAATTTCGCACTTTGTACCCCCAAAATCGAATTAACACTTAACACCCTCTAATTAAGAACAAATAAGCAACTTCCACCCTCGAAACACAATAAATGGGCAATTTGCACCCCAAAATACCAAATTAGCACTTAACACCCTCAAATTAAAAAAAACTTAAACCCCTCATTTTTTTCGTCAAAGTTGACTATTGCAGTGAAAAAAATCTAAGGGAAAATAGGTAATTCATTTTTTTTCCTTAAATTTTACAAAATACAATTATAAATACTCGAATACTCATTTATCTCTCCATTTTCCTTTTCAACAATATAACCATGAATAACTAAATAAAGTACAAGTAAACTTCTCGAAGACTCATTGTCTACTTCAAAATATCAAAGACATATAAATTATTACCTATTTTGCCTTAAATCTTTTTTCACCTTAATGGTCATCTTTGCCGGAAAAAAACAGGGGTTTGAGTTTTTTTTTTTTTTTTTTTAATTTGACGGTGTTAAGTGTTAATTTTGTGTTTTGGGGTGCAAAGTGTTCATTTATTGTGTTTCGGGGGTGCAAGTTGTTGATTTGTTCTTAATTAGGGAGTGTTAAGTGCTAATTTTATTTTGGGGGTGCAAAGTGCCAAAGATTTACAATAGAATTACCTATTTTGCCCTTGAGTTTTTGCTTAAAAATAAAAGAGGGTGCAAAGTGCTGCATTTTTCATATTTCGAGGGTGCAAAGTGCTAAATCTAAGTTCCGGGGGTGCAAAGTGCCTATTTCCCATGTTTCGGGGGTGCAAAGTGCAAAAAACCCTATGTTGAAAACTTAAAATGCAAAAATTCTAGACAACAAATACCAAATAGTAAGTTTCTTCACATAATAAAAACAATGATCAAATAATTAACCAATTAATTTTATTAAATTAAGTCGAACTATAGCGTCAAATTTGTGAACATTTTCTTTTTCAATGCTTTATTTAATGTAAAAAAAAACTTGTAAGATATTATATTATTAAATTTTATATAATTGTCAACTATGTAATCAATTATATAAGAAAAATTTCACGAAAAAACTTTGTTCGAAAAAACAACAAAACCGTACCGTACCGTGCCGGAACCGTACAAAATCGAGTTTGTTGGTATGGTTCATTAAACTCTAGTTTGGTTTTGAGTTTTTAAAAACCGCACTAATTGGTATGGTACAAATTTTGTTAAAAATACCGCGGAACCGTACCATGTGCACCCCTACTTCACTTCTGTAGCAAACCCTCAGTCTAACGGACAAACAGAAGTAACAAATCGTATCCTACTACAACATTTGAAAGCTCGCCTCGATAAGGCTAAAGGAGAATGGGTTGAAGAATTACCTAGTGCATTGTGGGCATATCGAACAACTCAAAGAGTAAGTACTAGAGAAACCCCTTTCAGTTTGGTTTATGGAACAGAAGCTGTAATACCAGTTGAAATTGGAGAGATCAGCTTACGAGTGCGATGTTACAATCCTATGTATAATGACCAAGGTCTTACCGCCAATCTAGATTTGCTAGAAGAGCTAAGAGAAAATGCCAGTGCAAGGATAGAGCGATATCGCATGAGAATGGTGAAAGCTTACAATGCTTGGGTACGTCCTCGTTCTTTTCAAGTAGGAGATTTGATGTTGTGCAGGACCACAGTTATTCCACAAAAGGACAAAATGAAGAAAAAACTGAAGAAGTTCGAACCTAAATGGGAATGTCCGTTTAAAGTAGTAGAAGTTGTAAGTTCCGGGGCTTATCGACTTCAATACTTGAGTGGAGAAGATATACCTAGAACTTGGAATACGGGAAGCTTGAAAAAATATTATGAGTAGTTTTACAATGTATTTTTCGATAATATTCATGTGTCAACACCTTATGTTCTACGTAGTGATCAATAAAGCTTCAATAAAATTCAATTGAGGATTTCTTCTTTTCTTACTTATGAGTATCTATGAAATGTTTCGCTATAATTTTACTTGTAAAAAGAAAAATATTGATCAAAGAAACATCCGACAAGTCAACACTTCAAGAATCATGTATTACTAAAAGATATTGTATGCCTTTGATTATCAAAGCGGAAACATAAACAAAATTTGCACCATAACAAATATATAGTGGACATATCCACGATTATTCATAAAAAATTCAAACTACGATATAAAGCAAAATGCAAATGTTCAAGAACATAAAATAAAAGAAACGATAGCAAGTTCATCAACCTACTGCAGATAAATAAAGTTAACTATTTTTTTCCTTTGGAGGACTTTGGTGCATGATCTTCCTCAACCTCATCAAATACGTCATCAGGAATCACAGTCCCCTCATCCTCGTCAGCTTCATCATCTACCTCAGGATCAATAAACATGAAGTCTTCACCAGGAAAACGGTCCGAATCTCTAAGGATTTTGCGAATATCCCGAACTGTTCGGTCATAAACCAAAATAGACTCCTTCAGAAGATCTTCTCTATACGCATCAGACTTCTGATAATTACTCACGAGCTCCTTCTCTACCGAGCTTTGGTACTTGGAGACAAGTTCTTTCTCCAGTTCCCTGTAATACTCCTTACCTTGCTCAGACTTCCTAAACTTTTCACCAGTTTGAGCTTCATGTTTCAACTCCTTCGACAACTTTGTGTTTTCTAGTTTCAGCTCCTGAAGCTATTCAGTCATGCGCGCAAGTTTCTCCTCGGCTATATTCGTTTCCTCTCGAAGCGTTTGGCACGCTGGGTGAGTAAATGAGACAGAAGGGGTATCTGTAAGAAGAGCATAACAAAAACATCAAATATATGGGAAATGTTAAATACCCGAGCAACATCCGCACATAATATTTTATCCAAATTCTCAGAAGGAAATTAATCAAACCGATTAGCATCATGTGCAGAAATCAACTGCCTAGTCTTATCATATCCCAGTTCCAGATCAGCAGAATCCCAAAATGAACCAACACCTTTTTCTTTGCTAACGCCAAAGGTGAATAGACCTTTTCCCACTCCAGGACGAGGAGGAACTTCCACGAAATTCTCTCGTGGGCGTTTTGAAGGAGGCGATGATTGTCGATTCCGCCCAGATGTCACAATTGTTCCAAGAGTCTCATTAGGAGCACTACGTGAAGCTTGAGATGCACCTTTGTTAACCAAACTCCCTCTTGGATTTCCAGATTGAGTTCCCTTATGCGGAGGGGGAGGAGGACGACGGGAATCACGATCTACTTGTGAAGCCTCTTTCCCAGCACGAATCTCACTAATGGACATACCCTTGCCTGCAAAATACGCAAATTAATACACAAGTTAGAATGATAAACATACATAAATATATATATATATATATATATATATATATATATATATATATATATATATATATATATATATATATATATATATATATGTATATATATATATACACGTATATATACATATAATGTATACCATTAGTAAATAAAGGAGCAACATTAAAAAGTTCTCTAAATAAACCAGCATTCTCAAACTTCTCGCGAATATCACTCGAATCAATAGAAGGATCATAAGGGGAAGAACTATTATTCCACTATATGGAAAAATCCCAACCATCGTTCCTTACGTAAAAGTACTTCGATTTCCATGGTCCCCTAGAACCTTTTGCAGAGGTACAACCCTCTAAGAATTTACATCTGTTTTGAGGAAAAAAAGTGAAAATATAACTGATTGGGCACTCTTCTTAAGATAAATAAACTCCTAAAGGACTCCAAGGTTGGAGGAATATTCAGTTGGGTGGAGCAACGCAAGAAACCTTCATAATACATGAAAGAGTTTGGAGTCAACTGACTGATGCATATATCGAAACTACGCACAATTTCAACTAGGAGAGGATTTGGAGGAATCGAAAATCCACAAAGAAAAAATTCTTTGTACAGGGTGAAAAACCCTGGTGGAGGGGTCCTAATTTTCTAACCATCAGAAGGAAGCAAAAACTCATGACAAGAGGATAAATTAATCTTATCCTTAAACATATTCATCTCCTTCAAGGACATCTCACTATTGGCTATCTCAATATCTACTACACGACTTTTACGCTTTGAGCCCATAGAAGATGGAGCCTTTCTCTCCTCATCCTCATACTCATTCTCATCCATCCCCAGCTAGACGCATCTTCTGGCCTATTTCCTAAGGGAATTTGACAAGATGTATCAGAAATAGATTTATCATCAAAAATCAAAAAATCTGAAAATTAAGAATCACATGGAGGTAGTTCACGAATAGCTTTAGCAACTTCTTCCTCAAACGAAAATTCAACCCCTGAATCAAAACTTAAAAAATCAACCTAGGAAGAAACACCTAGACAAAAAAAAACTCGGCCAGGGTATATTTACCTTGGCCGAGGCAAATTAACCTCGACCGACGCAGGGTTACCTCGGCCGGGACAAAAGAATCTCGGCCGAGAATGGACATCCTCGGCCAAACTCGGCCGAGGCAGGTTCAGCCTCGGCCAAACTCGACCGAGGCACTACAAAAATTTAAATTTTAGTGACAAAATAGTAAATGACAAAGTGACAAGAATTTTAATATTGTCACTAAACTGATGTATATAGACACACTAGTGACAAGAAATGTGAAAAAATTGTCACTATTGACATTTAGTGATACCCCAATAGTGACAACTAAAAAGTTATCACTAAATTATTGTGACAATATTTATTGTCACTAGGTTGTCACTGAAAGGGTGTCACTAATTGTCAATAGTGACAACTTAAGTTCCATAAACTTGTCACTAAAAGCCATTAGTGATAACCTAAAAATATATTTTGTCACTATTGCACTTGTCATTATCATTATTGTGACAAAACTAATATTCTTATCACTAAATGTATGCAAAAAGTGACAATTTCAACAATGTCACTTAATATTTTGTCACTAAAATTCATTTTTCTTGTAGTGTGGCAGGTTTGCCTCGGCCAAGCACAGCCAAGGCAGATATACCTCGGCTGGGCTTGGCCGAGGCCAGATGTGCCTCGGCAGGGTTTGGCCGAGGCATGCTGTGCCTCGGCTGGGTTCGGCCGAGGTATGCTGCCTCGGCTGGTGCTGGCTTGGCCGAGGCATGCTCTGCCTCGGCTGGGTTTGGCCGAGGATGAGCTGCTTCGGCCGAGCCAGCCGAGGCAACATATGCCCAGGCTGAGCACGGCCGAGGCTGCCAAACCTCGACTGGACTGCTTGGATGGCTAGTTAAAAAAAAATTTACACATAAAGAAAATTTATAAATTGAATTAACAATAAGTACCTCGTGACGACATTCTTCAAAAATATTTTCTTGAGAAAGGAGCTTATTTATTTATTTTTTTTTTTTTGAGTTTGAAAGGTACAATTAGAAAAAGTGAGATGAAAATTATAAATATATTATAGTACTTCTAATTTTGGTAAGGCAATATTCCCAAAGAGCAAAATCATCTTATAATTGATCATGTGATAATTAGGATATTATTTTGCAAATTGGAATCTTCTAAATAAAGAACATATTTTAGTCTGATATATATATATATATATATATATCTCAAAATATATATGTATATGTATTTTAAATTCCGCAATTGAGAATATTCACTCACGGAACTGGGGGGACATCATGATAGTGGCAATTTATGACATAAGGGTATTTTAGTAATTTGATAATTAATAATTAAATCTCCGGCCAAAATGACTGCTTTACCCCTATTTAATTCGTTGACATTTATGGGAGAAAACTCTTCACCTCACAAATCCTCCTATAAATAGTATCTCATATTCAATAGAAAAGGCAAGTTTTGATTGGAAAGAAAAGAGAAAAATAAGAACGTAGTTCTCTGCAAGATCGTCCCGTGCAAGTCATCGTTCATAGTAGGGAGAAGGATCAAAGAAAGAAGAAGTCTCGAAGACATCCTTTGATCATTTTATCCAACATCAATATTATATGATAATTTTTTTTTTTGGATCGGTATATTATATATCATATGTTGAACCTTTTTATTTTTTGTTTGTTTATTTTGTTAAGTATAAACATATGCATTTCTAATCTGCTCTGCTGAAGAACAGGGGACGCGTAATTCGTTCAAGTCATTTCAACCTCTGTAAGCTCCTCTATCAGTACAAATGCTTAGCATTGCATTTGCACCCATAAACAATAAATTAGGCCTTCTAAAACATATGTGTATATATTATAACATATAAAGGGCTAGCGCCCTTTGCTACAGTAATAATTATGGTCGTCCGAATTTTCCTTTTCTTTTTTTTTTCGCTCGGGTACAAAACGACGTCGTTTTGTTAGGTTTTTTTTTTATTTTTATTTTTTATTCTCTCATAAATCGCTTCTTAATAAAACATTTTCCAGTTTCTTCTTCCATCTTTTTCTTCTTCCGTCTTCTTCTTCTCATCTTCTTCAATTGAACTCCGTCTTCAATTTGAGAGAGAAATAATGCCTCCTTCATCGATTTCTCTCTCAAATTGAACGCGGTGTTACAATTGCAGAGCAATTTTTCCTTCCTAAATGTCTCAATTTGATGCTTTGGAAATTGGGCCTCGATTTAAGGTTATTTGATTTAAAATTTTACTGATTTTGTTAAATTATTGATATATATTGAAGGCGGTGGATGTTGTCAGGTGGGTTTGATTTTTCACTTATATATAAACATGATTTCATCTTCCCGTCCACACCGCTTCAAGAGAAGAGATCTTGACCAGAAAATCAACAATAAGGTAATTTCGATCACAATGCCTGCTAATTTGGCTGTAATTAGGATTTTCTTGTGCTCCATTATGCTTTATCCAAAAATACAGAGTAGATACATTTTACATATATTGGGCAACAGTAGCCTTATTGAGTCTGAAGATTATGCAGACGGTTGTTTAGAAGAGGCTGCTTTTTACCAGATGCCAAGCAGCCTTAGAAAATTTTTTGCGTTGCTTCTTGTTTATGGAGTTTGTGGTGATCCGCAACATTTGTGGGACAAATATTACGGAAGCATGTCTGAGAATTTCGCTCACTATCCGTTCTTTAATTTGTTGCTTTCAGTTTTTCGTTTGCTTGAGTTATTTTGGTTATATAAATAATCACATTTCCTATTGTTGAAATGAACTACATATATGGTATACATGCTTTGATGGGTTTTTTGGGGAATTCATATGCAAATGATGCTTTGAGGATGAGATTTGTTCAAAAGACTTCGATTTTTAGAGTTCATACTACAAGTCTATACATGTGTTTGATGATATGCCTTAAAGAGGTTTAATATGTAACTATATATATATGTTCCATAAAATATCCTAAAGTGATTGCAAGATGTTGTTGCACTTTATCTTGTGGGTTAGAGTGAAGTTATTTTCGAATAGTTTTGAGTGATTTAATAATTTTCCATGTTCCTTAGAACAGTCGAATCAGTTAGGTCTTGCTGCAATTAGCAAACCAGAACACATTTATCAAAGAGTCAACTCAAAACAAAGAACTATTATGAAAGTGTATGTAACTGCCAGCTGGAAATAGGCAACTTATAGTTTACTTTTTTTTTTTTTGGATGACTAATGATGGAGGAGATCAGATATCAAAGGTGGTTACAACTTAATTAGCAGTTAGCAAAAGCATCATATTTAGGAGTGACTTAACTTATAGTTTACTTTTAGTCTCATTGTTGGCTCTAAAGACGGCCTTTTCACATTAGTATTCTGATTTAAGAAACAGACCAATGAAAGGTCTTTCTGATCTCACAATATAGTTTTCTCATTGAAGAAAGATGGCTGGGATGTACAATGAATTAGTAACATACAGAAATAATCAATTTATTTGATAAGACAACTTTGCCCTCTCCTCTAATCATCGTCCAATTCACTCATCTGCCCATCCAGAATTATTTCCTTTTCTATATCTCTCTCTATGATCTATGCTACAGAGAATTTATACCCGAAAGTATTTAACCAATCTTAATATTTCCTGGGTATTTGCTCAACATCATCCCTAATGAATTCCAAGTTTGTGCTTATTTTTACCTTTTGCACATCATATAGCATGTTTGTAAAGTGCCACAGCCACATGACCTCACCAAATCTATTCTTCTTAGGCTTCACATTTTATATAGATGAAAGGTGGAAAGTGAGAGTTTTGAGTATCTTACAAATATTCCTAAAAAAAGTGGCTACGAGTTGGTGAACATTATCTTAATGGTACTTCTGGCAAGAATGTTTAACCTGCATGATTGGGATCTGTGTATCTTGCCTTTATCAAACAAGTAATATTTGTGTACTATCGGAAAGGAAATATGGGCGTGCAATTTGAGATGGGGAATTAATGAATACTTTTATGCAGTCACCTTCACTCCCTGTTTCTACAAGCTCAAAGGGATAATGTGTGTCTACGATGTTGGAGTTTGGGATTGTATTCTACATCTACATAGGGCGTGTGAATACATAACTTATAATTCACAAAATACTCCTTTGCACATGGTTATATTGAATTAGCTTGGGTAGCAGAAAAGCTTATCCTGATATATAGTTCGATTGAAAGACAGGAAAAAGAAGGAACAAGAAGGAAGAAGATCTAAAGGATCAAAAACCTAAATGCCATTGTATCAATTCTGTAACAGGACAATGAGAAAGGTTAATCAGCTTGGTAAAAGTTCAATAGTTTAATCCCTAATCAGAACACTGTAATATCAGTATAAGGAAACTGAATTGATGAAACTCGGTCCTAACCAAGCCAAGGTTAATTCAAATAATTGAACACGCGCTTTTGGAATACGAGAGTTCCCCTTGATGGAATATACTAAATAGAGAATTATTATTTATTAATATTAGAGACTAATTGATTTACATTGGATATAATTTGTGAGAGAGTTCATGTTTTTCAGTTAAGATATCACTTCTTTATATGATTTTTGTTGATCCTTAAATTTACGTTTTTTTATATCTTTCATACAAGCATCACATACATGATATACTTTTATGACTTTACACATGCTGACATATTTTTTCACTTCTGGGCTGCTGTAGGGGTCCTTTCATGCGTCAAATTAAATGCATTTGGATATCTTAACTTACCATTTGGTTCATCGATAGACGAAGTCAAAAAGCAATATCGTAAGGTAATCGGTTTTCTGTCATATCAAACTATTAGGTATTATGTTGATTTTTGTTACCATTGAGACTAAACGAAGTATATATTTTAATTTCTCATATTACAGTTGTCATTGTTAGTTCACCCTGATAAATGTAAGCATCCACAAGCAAATGATGCATTTGGAGGTAAAGAACTCCTTGTTTGTGTTTTGAAGGAGATATGTGATTCATGGCATATACGCTTGTATTTTCTCTTATACTTGCTATTACTATAATATATCATATGAAGGGCTACGACCCTTAGCTACAGTACTATCTTTGGTCGTTCAAAAATATTTTTGCTTTTTTTTTCCGCGCGGGCCCAAAACGACGTCGTTTTGGTCTTTTTTTTTTTTCCTCTCTCACAAATAGGGCTTGTTAGAAATTTATTTTTCTTCCCGTCTTCTTCTTCCCATCTTCTCTAATTTTTCGTTTTGGTCCTTTTTTTTCCCTCCCTCACAAATAGGGCTTGTTAGAAATTTATTTTTCTTCCCGTCTTCTTCTTCCATCTTCGTCTTCGTCTTCGCATCTTCTCTAATTTAACTCCGTCTTCAATTTGAGAGAGAAAGAATGCCTTCTTCATCGATTTCTCTCTCAAATTGAACACGGTGTTACGATTGCAGAGCAATTTTTCCTTCCTTCTCCGTTTGCTGACATCGAATTGGATCACACGAAACCATCATTACTTTGTCTTCTCTCAACAAAATGTCTCAATTCGATGCTTCGAACATTGGGGCTCGATTTAAGGTGATTTAATTTTATTTTTTACTGATTTTGTTAAATTATTGATATGTATTGAAGGCGGTGGATATTGTCGGTGGAGTTGGAGTTTTCACTTATATGTATACATGATTTACCAATGAATAATTCACTGACCTAATTTCGTTTCTCTGATTTTGATGTGAATTTCTCAACTAAAGATACCAACTAGATATTGGCAGGTTCACATGTCTAATTTTTTTTTTTGTTATTTATACGTACCAATTATTTAATTACTCATTCTCTCTATATACAGATATTTAAGTAATTATTATAGACAAGGGACCAAAGCGTACAGTTGGTGAGCTAGGGAAAGAGAATATGGTTCAAGATTTTGGAGTTATTAACGAAGAGTTAAGGAAGCTAAATACTGTACTTGAATTTCAAGTTTATCCTACATCATTTCCACTTAAAATGTTCTAACATTGAATTTGCAGCAATATGCCAATGGCATTAAGTTTATGGAATAGCGTAGCTGAATCTGAATTTTCTAAAAGTCTCATTGTATAATACCAACAAACCATGTCAATTTGCATCTCAAAATTTATAGGTGCTTAGTGTGAGAATCAAGAATTCTTTGAGTTGTTCCAAAATGGCCCTCCCTCTTGAATAGGCCTGGTCGTGAGTTGGGTGTGGGAGTGAAGGCAGCCGCTGATGACTTTTCTGGCTATGACACAATCATCTCTCAAAATATTAAGGCGGGTTGGCTCTAATTGGAGGAAAGCTTCCAGATTTAATGTGATTACTAACTTTGTTAAGATTAAATAGTGTACAGAGAATTGTATCTTGGATATCACAAAATATACATGGAACTAAATAGAGGTAAGATAAGAATGCAAAAAAATTAAGAGAACAATTAGCATGCATATTTTTGAGTTAATACGCTTTGACCAAAAATTAAGCAGCATTTGAGATAGTTTAGGATATTAAGTGAAGGCTGCAGGAAACGACATAAGTGATGGGACTATCACTTGTAATATATTTTATGGAACAGAAACAAAGTAATGAAAAGGACTCTTGGTACTTTAGAATTGGAGATCAAGGTACTGATGATATTAATATACAGTATACTTTTAATACACAAGTGATAGGAATTGTTCAGTTTATGATAGACAAACCTCTTGTTTTCAGAGTCATCTACAGTCTGGATATAATTGAGTAAAGATTAGAGAGTAAGCTTTGGTAGTTCTTTGAGATTGCTAAATGCCAATACTTTTTATTATTCATAGGTTGTGATTATTTGCAATCGCTTTGTGGATTTATTTCCACCTTAAGTACATTTTAGTGTAAATCTGAGTAATGCTACAAAAAACTCAAAAATAAGTTTAATAAAAAAAAAATATCAACACCTGTTCCTCAAGTTAAATTTTTTCTTGATTGATATGATACACCAATATAAGGGGCAAAGCACCGCGCATAGCGCGGTGCTGAACCCCTAGTATATATATATATATATATATATATATATATATATATATATATATTGTTTTCAGTTCGATTTTCAGCTGTGAAATAATGGGGGTAAATGCAAAATACTCCCCTGTATTATGCTAAACCTACAAAAAAGTATCCGGTAAAATTTTTATTGTGTCAAACTTATTTGTTTTTAAAAACACTGCAAAAAACACCCAATTTATAAAAAATAGGTCGTTTTGGATCGACATATTTCAAGAAAAAATTTTAAAAATATTTTACGTGAAGTTGTTGGGACTAACTTGACGTATTTTAAAAATGGTTTCTTGAGATATGACGATCCAAAACGTCCTATTTTTTACAAATTGGATGTTTTTTTGTAGGATTTTTGAAAACACAAGAAAATTTGGCGCAATAAATATTTCACAGGATAATTTCTTGCAGATTTAACATAACACAAGGGAGTATCTTGCAATTTCCCCGAAATAATGAGCGGATGCAAAGGAATGTTTTTACTTGGCAATTCTTAGTTCTGTGTCTTATTTTTATCCAAATTTTGAAATGTCAATTTTTGTTTTCTAGAATCACTAAGGTCTTTTTAGCTTAATTAAAACTTCCGAAATAGCAAGAGAGTGGTGGTTAAAATTTACAAGAGAGCCGAAATTCGGAATTTGTTTGCATTCTGAGCTGTAAAAAACAATTTTATAAGGTACTTCATGACAATGTTCTTGCTTTGCACACTAGATTACTGAATGGTACTTCCATGATATCTATTACCTTTTAATGTAACTTGCTTCTGGCTTCACCATTAGTTTATGGTTGTTCCATAGTTTCACTATCATTTTCATTTTTAATTATCACAGAGCAGGGTATATACGGGTCGACTATGTAGCTAGGCTACTTAGGCCATCTCCAATGGTTGAGGGCTAGCCCCGGGCTCTGGAGCCCGGGCTAGCCCAGGGCCAGCTCGGGGTCCTGTCTGGTCGTCTCCAATGGTTGGGGCTCCCTGAGGAAATTAATTCCATTTTTTTTGCTTTGCCCACTCTCACTTATTAATATTATAGTTTTAAATTTTTTTAATATTAATATTAATAATAGTAATTATATTAGTACTCGTAATTTAATTATTAATTATATTAAAATATTAATATTAAATAGAATATTTAATTAAAGTAACTTAAAATTAATACATAATACGCAAACTCTCACCTATTAATATTATAGTTTTATTTTTTTAAATACGGAGTATTAATTAAAATAACACATTAATTACAACAATACACAACATTAATTACACAACATAATCAAGGAAAATAAAATAAAAATAGTCCTAAAGCTCCTTATAAACCTCATAAACATAGTATTGGAAAAAGTAAGTTAATGGACCATTTTGGACGTAATTTAAGTGGGACCCACTTTGAGTAAAGAGTCGGGTCTTGACGGAATTATATTCTACTCCGTGAGTAGATTAAAATGGTATATGGTACATCCAAATCGGAGTACGAGTGAATGAGAAATTAAATCTCAAAGTTCACATATGTAATGGGAAAAATTGGAAAGAAATAGACTAATCCCACATTGGAAGTGTGATAAGAAAAACTTGGGTTTATATATGATTTCTAAACCATAAGGGTTAAGAAATTATTACTAGAAGGCTCCCTCCTTGCGCGCAGGGGGGAGGGGTACAAATCTTGGTTCGGATTACTACTCGGCCCTTCAAGACTTGTGCGTGCCCGCGACCTGCGCACACGAGGATAGTAAAGCCTGCCGACCCCGGCCCTAATATATGTGTAACCAGATAATTAGAACTTTTCTATTAACATTACACATTCCCTTGAAATTCCCCTTGTGTTTGTTATGTAAGCTCTATTGAGCTAATTTATGTCAAAGTGATTATTTTATATTATTGGTGTCAAATGATAAAGATTATTCCTTCCGTTTATTTTTATTTGTCATTTTAGGATTTCAGTGTAGAATTAATTTTTTTACCCTACTTATTAATACTATGATTATACGATTCAGAGGGTGTTTTGGGACTTTAATTTAAAAAAGTGCTATATATTACATTTCTTAATCCGTGTCTATTCCTCCAAAGCGGTAAATAAAAAAAAAGGGAGTATATGTTAATTAATAGACCAAGTGTTTTTGTTTTATTGAATCTTAGAATTTTGAAAAAGAAAATATTATGATACTCTTGTTTTGCATTAATAAATTAAATAAGCATTTAATGTAACTTACTACAGTTTTTATACTGGAGTAATTTATTATAAAGAAAACTTAAACTACATACACGTCTCAATTTTTTGGTAACGGGCTGAACTATTTGGTAATCAAATCAAATAATTTGGTTCAACATACTGGTTCAAATTTTGAAACTATTGCGCCAGACTAGACACCGAAAATTGGTACGGTTTAGTTATATTGAATGCGCACCCCGAAGATTATGGCTATGCACGATCGGGTAAATCGGTCAAACCATTCCAAAACCGAAGTTTCGGTACATACCGTATACCGAACCGAAATTTGAATTCAGTATATGGTATAACCTCCATTACCGAACCATTTCATTTTCTGTTTTACCGGATGGTTCACCGAATGAACCGGTGTACCCATTTTTTTAGAGAGAATTGCATTTTTTGATACAGAGCTATATGTCAATTTCCACTATTGGTACGGAGGTTTATGGGTCCAACACATTTGGTACATAGCTTTAACAAATTGTGACAAATTTGTTACAGTCGTTAAAAATTGTCGTTAAGTGATGACATGGCAGTTAAGTACAATTGCAAAGTTGACTGATAATTTTACCCCATAATATTTTAGGTTACCAAAAAAGCCCCACATCTCAAAATTTAGTGACGATTTTAGTCCACGTTGTTGCCAAATTTCAAAACTGACTCGAATAAGACCATGTGCGGACCAACTTGAATATTTTACTTATTTTATATAACCAATTTGATTTATAGATAATTTTAATAAATTAAATAATTTAACATAAATATCACCAAAATCAAGAAAAGATATTCTTTTTAAATGTAAAATTTATATAATAGGATTAATCTATTTAATATTTATTAAAATAATAAATTATATAAAAAAAACTATTTAATATTTATTAAAATAATAAATAATAAATAATTATAATAAAAAAATTTAAAGTTGTACCAAATATGTCACATTGCAAAAACAATTTATCATTTTTAATTATTGTCATCATATATATAGGCTTCATGTTTTGCTCATCTAACTATATTTTTCAGTCACGTTAATAGTTGCAGTTAGTATATTGGAACAAATAGCTTATTTGATATTGAAATAAAAAAAAAATAAGAAAATATATGCTTACTTTAACTTAATATATTTATAGTTTCTGAAAGTTACACGAAAAAAAAGGTAAAAAACTTAATGTGTTTTGGGATCCAGATCGGGCCTTAGCGTAGCGTAGCCAAACTTACGAACCAACAGCCAAAATTTGGGCCATCTGCGAACCATATTATTTTGGGCTAAAATTATCATGGTCTCACAAGCTCGACCCATTTAGCTCACTTATTAAATACCCAAAAAAATAAATAAAATAAAATAACGCAGTAATTTCATTTTTCAATTAATTTTAAAACCATTTGACAAATATTCAAAGATCACAAAATTACTAAATAGAGATGGGTAAAATGTTAAGCACCCCCTATACTTCCCCTAACTGACAATTATTTTATTAACAAACTTCCCCTTTATCAATATTTTACTAGAAAAAAAATGTTCATGTTAATACTTTATTAACTCGTTGTGCTCATTTAAAAATTAAGAGTTGAATGTAAGTAAATTATTGCTATAATTTTAAAAAAATTGAGAGATATTAAGTGTCATTAATTGTTAACACAGAGTTTCTATTAAGTTGTAATGATAAAATTGATTTTGCAATGTGACATATTTGGTACATCTTTAGTAATTCATTAAAAAAATACAAACTATATAATATTTATCTTAGAAATAATTATCATTTTAAAAATAATTACATAATGATAATTTTTAACGACTGTCATAATTTGCTAAAGTTTTATACCAAATGTGTTAAACCCATAAAATTCAATACCAAAAATTAAAAATGACCTATAGCTACATAAAATGCAATTCTCTTTTTTTAAATCCCAATTCCTAAAGACCGTTCCAAATTTTCAATCGAAGCTCACTTTACTCTTCTGACTTCTTCTATGGACTTTCCTGGAGCAAAATCCAAATCATCTACTTCTTCAATTCAAAATCCCTCCGCGCCGCCGCTCCACCCACCCCCATAGCGGCTCCACCATCTCTTTCTCGGCCCAGATTTGTAATTTACAGAGGTACAGTCCAACTTCTAATTGCCCAATTTTGTTCTTTTTCTGATTTTCTCTTAATAATTTGGGCTCTAATTTCATTTAAAACCCTAAACTTGAATAATGCTAAAGTAATTTCTGGAGAGGGGACTGAGGCTAGGGGGTCTCTGATGTATTCTTTATAATTTCTATTCAATTTCATTGGATGTTTACAGTGGTAGGAAGCATATAATTATTTACATATGTATTCAAGACAAATTATCATTAATTCAATAATTTTTTGGTTTTTTGTATCAAGTCGAACTGTACGGAATCTGTAATTTACCGAACCAAACCTAAAATACGAGATTTCATAATACCGAACCAGCCGTTATACCGAAATACGGTAATGTTCTGTTCGGTTTTTACCATAGTAGCGAGAGCAGAAATATTCTACTTTCATATTTTATCTATTTATTGAATCTGACAAGTGAAAAATTATAGTATTTGTTAACTTACATTTGTTATAGCGTGAACAGCATTTTTGTCCTCCTTATGAATCAAATTTTGCATTTTCGTCCCTCTTAAATTTTTTGTAGCAGATTGGTCCATCTTATCACTATAATATATCACATTAGTCTCTCTTATAACACATTATTCCCTATTAAATTTTTTGTACCAAATTCGTCCCTCTTATCAATGTAGTGTAACACATTAGTCCTTATTAAATACAAAATACATCAATTTTCGTCCACTTTAAAATATATTTTGAATTTAAGTGATGTATTTTTTATTTAAGAGGGACTAACTTGTTACACTACATTAATAAGAGGGACAAATTTGCTACAATAAATTTAAGAGGGACGAATGTGATATACTACATTGATAAGAGGGACCAATCTGCTACAAAAAATTTAAGAGGGACAAAAGTGCAAAAGTTAATTCATAAGGAGGACTAAAAGCGCGATTCACTCTATAGTTAATAACTATATATATACACACTAATGACACGATACTTGTAGTATTTTCTTTTGTTAAGAAAAAGTTTAAGAATGAAAATTGAATCTAAAAAATATCAGCTAATTTGTAAAAGAGGGCCCCAATTTTAAATTTCGCCTTGGGCCCCA
Source organism: Penstemon barbatus (assembly GCA_003313485.2). Lineage (NCBI taxonomy): Eukaryota > Viridiplantae > Streptophyta > Magnoliopsida > Lamiales > Plantaginaceae > Penstemon > Penstemon barbatus. The sequence continues at coordinate 55,019,945 of CM064877.1, read as the reverse complement.
TAATATGTCAGGCCGGCCCGGGGTATATAAGTAATCTTTTATCTTGTTTTTGGAGTAGATAGTAATGGCCTCAACAGGACAACCATCTTCTTCTTTAAAGAGAACATCATCTAGTGAAGGGGATGAACTTATTATAACACCTCTAGGGGCAGGCAATGAAGTGGGGCGTTCCTGTGTTTACATGACTTACAAGGGGAAAACCATTCTGGTGAGTCAGTTGTACCTATATTGACAGTTATGTTCATTGGGCTTGTGTGGCTGTTGGATTTCGAATAACTGATCAGCTATATCTATCTTTCTGTAGTTTGACTGCGGCATTCATCCAGCTTTCTCGGGCATGGCTGCATTGCCTTATTTTGATGAAATTGATCCTTCAACTATTGATGTTATTCTCGTCACTCAGTATGTTTTAACTTTCTTTCTTTGTGATGTTTTTCACTTATCTTATTCACTTGATAATGTGGATGTATATTTTGTTGAGCTATATTATCATGTTTTTGAATGAACGAGCTCCTTGGGTTTACTTTTATTAACCCCTTACGCAGGAGGGTAAGTTGAATGGTAAGTATTACTTCTTATCTTGTATAATTATGATACTTTGACTAGTAAGAAATGGCCTTGATGCTAATCTGCGTACGTCCTAGAAATCACAAGTTTACCACAAGATGTGGTTTTTTGAGTTCGTGTTGGTTGATTCATGGAGATATGATGTCTCCTAAAATAACATGATACAACAATCATTTAATCTTTTTCCCAACTATTTTGTAGAACCCAAGATAGAGTTTTATTCACGAAGTAAATAATAGATAACTCATTTTTCCATTAAAATGGCAAATTTTTTAGCTTGCTCTGTCAACTAAACTTGCTTATTAAGCCTCTTAATTAACTGGTTTTCTCTCTGATATGTTGTACCCTTGATTATGCGGTACAAGAGTGGTTTTAGAAGAAAGTTTTGGAGGAGAAAAACACAATCTGATCTGGATCTGAGAGATTGTAATGTTTTTTACCGACCTTGGAAGAGCAGAACATATATTTTCTTTTGGTGAACTATTGAATTCCTCACATTCTTTGGGTTCGTATCTTGATTAATCTCCGCATTTACAACTTCGATGTTTACATGGCCATTACCTGGGATTTGAGCCTGGAATATAACAGACATTTATAATGACTTGTTTGAGAGTGTTTGAGTGAATACAGCCGAGCCCCAATATTGAAGTGCTCTCTTACTGTTATATAGGCTAATTCTTTCACTTTTTGTTTTTGTGATTTTTACTCTGTACAATTTGATTTTTCAGCTTTAGAAAATACCTATATTCACAGAAATATAATGGACAGAAAATCGTATCTAGGAGGAAATATTATTGAAAATATTAGTGCAAGAAAATGGAAAGGATGACTCTTTTATTGTATCAATTGTAGCGTGGTATGACACATTATTTAAGAATTAATTGGATTAACTTATTAGATTTTGTAAGTTTACTATTATAGTTCCACGCATTTAGCTCATTGTATACGAATGTTGATATCACTAGAAGTTCGACTAGTTTTGAAGCATACAAGTTAAAAGTAACAATGAACCATCAACCTTAGCAGAGAGAATTTTCTCTCGGAAAAGAGAACAACTTTAGCAGAAAGAAGATGAGGAATGCTGAATTTCTGACAGGAGTAAATTCTAATATAGGAATTGCAGCAATTTGGATTGGTTGCAATTTCGTTAAACTTATGTTCTCACTTAATTGTATTGTGCCACTTACTGCATGCAGCTTTCACTGGGACCATGCCGCTTCGCTTCCATATTTTATGGAGAAGGTTGCTTATTTGATCATGACTTCACAGTCGAGTAATATTTGATTAATTTTTTTATGCTGAGGGGCTCTTCTCCTTATGTTTTTGTTTCAGACCACATTTCGAGGACGTGTTTTTATGACTCATGCGACTAAGGCCATTTACAAGTTGCTTTTATCAGATTATGTTAAAGTTAGCAAGGTCTCAGTTGAAGACATGTTATTTGATGAACAAGACATTCTTAAGTCGATGGATAAAATTGAGGTTGGTTTATTTGGCATTTAATTTCTTGTTGTTTAGCGCATAAATGTTAGTTTCGGAGTTATTCAAGCTAAAAATCATTTTAACTCTGGGACAATTTCATTGAATTAGCAACTAGTTATACTCTAAGAAATAATTTCTGGACTTCTTCTTTTCTTTTGCTACTTCTAACTTCTGTATTAAGTTGTGGTGATGTAACAAATACCCTTCATGTGTGGTAAAGAGGTCTTGTGAAGATGATTCATTGCCTATATGACCTTTCTGCATCTGTTACACTATGTTGCACGTATACATATACGAGGATATGGATATGGTGATACTGATTTTTTGAAATTTATTGAATACGATACGGCATGGATACGGATGTAAAAGTATAATTTAAACTTGTTTATAAGCAACTAGATCATTCAATTTAAATCCTAAAAGCAAAAATAATCAACTATGATATAAACAAAATTTATATAGCTCCAAAAGTAAACATAATTCATTCTTAACATAGCGCATCAATGGAAGGAATTTATTTTTGAAATTTCATGACCTAGGAAATAGACTTGAATAAAGATATGGAGTAGTGATAGTGATACTAGTCGTTTATGTTTAACTCTAGAGACTTTATCATTTTTAATAATTTAAATATGACCCGAAATATTACATAAAAAAACCTATTGGTGTATTTTGATGTCCAATTAGTGTATCTGATATGTATCTATTTTAATTTTTATTTATTTTTATTATCGATACGTCATGTGGCGTATTGTATACGTATCTTACGAGTATCGGTATCCCTCATATATCAGATACAGTACTTTGCCTTTTTCCGGAGTATCCGTATATCATAGCTGTTACATTTAACTTTTCTATCATTATTATTAGGTACTGGTTTGCTTGTACTTAAATGGATTTGGAATACTCGTCTTTAACATGTATTTAAATATATATACCATATACCAAAAGTTATGTACAATAATTGGGCAAATTCAGAAAGTCACAGAAGAGATAGGGTCAAAACAATTAGACCAAAAAGTTCCTACAAAAGGTTCAACTTGTACGGGTATAAAAAATAAAGAATCATGAATTTTCAAAGAATGTTGCATTATTTAGAAATATTGAGACAGTAGTTTATTATAAGGACAATTTATTGATTTCTTCAAATATCAGAAAAAAAAAAATAAACGGTAGTAGCTATATATAATTCTTTGAAGAAATCTGCGCAGTGAGAATCGGAAGTTTTGTACTTTTACATGGTTTCAAAAGCCTTCACAAATTGCTTTTGTGCCTTTGCCCTGGACACGATCATTTCTGTTTTGCGATTAACTATTAAAATAGCAAGTTTTACTTTGGAACGATCTCTAAGATATACTATATTTTTTTAAGTGGTAGAGCTTACGTAGAAATATGCTTCTTCAATTTTTTTCTGTTTTGTCATTTATAATAAAATTGAAGAAGGGATATATTAGTCTTCACAAAAAATTTGAAGTAATTCTATTTTTTGAAATATAGATATAGAATAGATATAGACTAGAAAATTACACGTACGTTGTACGTGTCTTAGTTAATTTCATTAGTAAATTTTATAAATAGTAGTAAAATAAACTGTCATGTCACAAAATAACACAAATTAATGATTAATATTCAATTTTATTATTATTAAATTATTATTTCATCAAAAAAATAATGATTTTAAATTATTGTAACAAATATAAAATGATGATTGATTTGTTCATAAGATCTTGTAGTTATTTTCTAAAATTAGATCGTAATTTAGTTCATTTCATTATAGTAGTTTTCAATTAAAAATACTACTTTAAAAGGGCTATTTATTTTTTTAATTTGAAATAATATCATGACATTTGAAATGCATATTTTTACATGCCTAAGTCAATTTTTACATATTTAACCCATTTTTCACAGGTTTAAACCGTCTTTTTATCGATCTTAATTCATTTTGCATCGATTTAATATATTTTTTATTCGATTTACCCATTCTTTTATTGTATTAACCCATATTTATTGTTTTTCCAATTTTTTGTCGATTTCTTTTGTTTTTCCTGTTTAAATCATTTTCTACCGGTTTCATCCTTTTTTGTCTGTTAAACTATAATATCTTTTTACATATTTCACTTGTTTTTACCTATTCCACACGTCTTTCCACCATTTTTCTTGTTTTTTCATCAATTTCACCTCATATTTCTCATATTTCATTGATTTCACATGTTTTCACCGACATTACATTTGTTTCCCGATTCACTAATTACATCCAGTTTTAAAGATTTCATCCATTTTCACTAATTTCACCGGTCTTATCCGATTTTCACGAATTTCACCCAAAGTTGTGTGATTCCGTATGTATTAATCGATTTCATGGGCGTCATTTATCGACTTCACTCGTTGTTTTACCTACTTTACAAATGTTCACCAATTTCATCCAAATTTTTATCAGTTGTTCACCTGTTTTAACCAACTTTTCTCAATTTCATCAATTTTCATTAACTGATCCCGTTTTCCATGAAAAGAATTCCATGAAAATTCGAGTATCATCAATTCCATCAATTTTTTCACGAATTTCACCTTAATTTTCATCGATTTCACAAATAATTTTTTTTTGGATTTATTTTCTATCATCTTCACTAATCACTATATTAATATTCCTTATTCTAATGACACGGTGTGATTGTTAGTGTTGATCAGCCTATGCATTTACATGGAATTAGTTTTTATGTGTTTGGATATGGACTTTGGAATTCGATAGGCAAAGGATCATCTAAGATATATTGTTTTAAGTGGTAGAGCTTCTTCATGTTTTTTCTATTTTGCCATTTATAATAAAATTTAAGCAGGGTATCTTAGTCTCCACAAAAAATTCAAGAAATTCTATTTTCTGAACTCGTACTATTGTAATTGTAACCGCCCGTCGACATTTGTTGTTTCTCCAGGTTATTGACTTCCATCAGACTCTGGAGGTTAATGGCATTCAGTTCTGGTGTTATACTGCTGGTCATGTGCTTGGTGCTGCCATGTTTATGGTTGACATAGCTGGTGTTCGGGTCCTCTACACTGGAGACTATTCACGTGAAGAAGACCGACATCTTCGTGCAGCGGAGCTCCCCCAATTCTCACCAGACGTTTGCATTATCGAATCTACTTATGGTGTTCAAACCCATCAACCACGCGAGATAAGAGAGAAGCTTTTTACTGATGTAATTCACTCTACAGTCTCTCAAGGTGGCCGTGTTCTAATTCCCGCTTTTGCCCTTGGCCGAGCGCAAGAACTACTCCTGATTCTGGACGAGTATTGGTCAAGCCATCCCGACTTGCATAATGTCCCCATATATTATGCTTCCCCCCTTGCAAAAAGGTGCATGGCGGTTTACCAAACCTACATCAATGCCATGAATGAGAGAATTAGGAATCAGTTTGCTACTTCAAATCCTTTTGATTTCAAACACATTTCTCCATTAAAAAGTCTTGACGAGTTTCGCGATGTAGGCCCAGCAGTAGTGATGGCCAGTCCTAGTGGGCTTCAAAGCGGGCTATCGAGGCAGCTGTTTGATAAATGGTGCTTGGACAAGAAAAATGCCTGTGTTATACCTGGGTATGTTGTGGAAGGGACTTTGGCCAAGACCATTATTAATGAACCCGAAGAAGTTACCCTTGCTAGTGGACTGACTGCTCCTCTTAACATGCGAGTCCATTATATTTCCTTCTCGGCTCACGCAGATTATATTCAAACAAGCACGTTTCTGAAAGAGCTTATGCCTCCAAACATCATTTTGGTTCACGGTGAAGCTAACAAGATGGGTAGGCTCAAACAGAAGCTTGTTTCTGTATTTGCCGATGGAAACACCAAAATTTTAACCCCAAAGAACTGTCAGTCTGTGGAGATGCACTTCAACTCACAGAAAATGGCTAAAATCATTGGAAAGCTGGCAGAAAAGACACCTGTTGTTGGCGGAATTGTTAGCGGTTTGCTTGTTAAGAAAGGCTTCACTTATCAGATAATGGCACCCGAGGATCTTCACATCTTCTCTCAAATGTCTACTGGTAATATTATTCAAAGGATTACTATCCCATATTCAGGTGCTTTTGCTGTTATAAAGTACAGACTTAAGCAGATATACGAAAGTGTCGATGAGGAATCATCTGGAGTTCCGACTCTTAGAGTGCACGATAAGGTCACAGTGAAACAGGAATCGGAGAATCATCTATCACTGCACTGGACGGCTGATCCTATCAGTGACATGGTCTCAGACTCTATTGTAGCTTTGGTTCTAAATGCTAGCAGAGATTTACCCAAGGTGCAGGTGGTTGAATCTGAAGCTGAAAAAACTGATGAAGCAGAAGAAACCAAGAGAACGGACAAAATCATACACGCACTTTTTGTGTCCATGTTTGGAAACGTGAAATACGATGAAGAGGGCAAGCTATTGATCAATGTTGATGGGATTGTGGCACATCTAAACAAGCAAACTGGTGAAGTTGAAAGTGAGAATGAAGGTCTTAAAGAACGAGTTAAAACAGCATTTAGAAGAGTTATGAGTGCAGTAAAGCCAATACCACTTCAAGGTTCTTAGGTACCTCAATCTCATGATCCCTTCGAATCAAAGTAGCTGTCACCAAACATACAATTTTCCTTTTAATTTTGTCCATAGTTGTAATGATTGTATGTATGCACGGAAGAAAAAAGGACCTAGTTTTCGATTCATTCTTTGTTGTTAGATTGCTTCATGAACTTCTTTTCTTTCGTGTCTATCTTCTCTTAACTTGGATTTATTTATGTTTCATTTTAAGGTCCTTTTTCTCTATTTTTTTTTCTTCTTCTTCTTTCTATAATGAACTTATGCACCTATTTTGTGTATTGAAATTTCATGCCATGCAAGATCGGGTAAATTATAGGGGGTAAGGCATTACAAAAATGCTCCTCCTATGTTGGGTATTACAAATATCTTCATCAGTTTTGTCATAATCATTTTATAATTGACCCCTTATCTCTGAGAATTTTCTTTTTTGTCCCTATGAATTATTTGTAATGTTTGTAATATTTTACACATTGGGTACAAATTGTAATATTTTATAAATTATAAAACTGATAATTGTATAGTTACCACACAAATTTTGATAAATTGTAAAATTCCACATAAGTTTCAATAAAATATTAAAATTACGTATTTATTAGCAATTTAATTTTTTAATAACAAATTAACTAATATTTTAATAAAAATAATAGTTTATAAATACAAAACAAAATTTACACATTTAATTAAATTAATTCTAACAATAAATTTGTTAAATACGTAGATAAGATTTTTTAAATATTTATTAAAACTTATGTGCTATTTTACAATTTTATCTACTTTATGTGGTAAATATTTAATTACTAGTTTATCATATTTACAGCTCGGACCGAAGAATGCTAAGAGTATATGTTTCGAACTTTGTCTCGCCTCCGAGGGTCACAAATCACTACCACTTGGCCCTGTCACCTTGAATCGCAAGTTTTAAATTTTTTTATAAGATATTACAAACATTATAAATAACCTTTAAGGGTGAAATTTTTTAGGATTAAAAGGCTAATTATAAGACGATGACAAATCTAAAAGAGATTTTCACAATATCAATACGTGAAGAAAATTTTTATAATTAGACTTTACCTCTTGTTAACTCTACAAAATAGAGTTAATTTCTATGTATTTTTGCGGGGAATGACATGAATTTCTGGAGATCTTAGATCGTTTTCACTAGGTTTAACTTGGTTTTTCTCGTTGGTGAGTCACGTATTCATTTTGGTATTTTCTTGTGAATTTTTCAGATTTTTTTCTTGATTTTTGGATGTGCAAACAGAAGGCTCTTCGCTGGGGCGGAAAATCTCTCCGCTAGAGCGAAATCACAAAGCAGACCTCCGCTGGGGCGAACTAATTCTCCGCTGGGGCAAAAGCTGTCCGCGAATCCTTACTTTTAGAGTCCTAGTTTCACTTGGAAACTTATATATAAGTGGAGGAAGAGAGAGAAAATGAATCTTTGAACACTTTTTGACAAGAGGAGAGACCAAGAAGAAGAAAATATCATTGAGAAGCGTGGAACAACATCGGAGAAGACAATTCTTGAAGATTGGAAAAACAGATCTACTTCTCTTTTCTCATCTTTTGCAATTTCTTTTCTCTTTTGTGTTCTTGTAATCATGACTTTGATGATTCTTGAGTTTATTTCCGTTTTAGCTATGAACTAAATTTAGTTTTCTAGGATTACAATGGATTTCTTTGTTTAAATTAATTGTTGTTTATTTTTCCTTATTCTATTTTATTGAGATCTATTGTTTACCCATTCTTGTGCTTGAATTTCATTAGTCTGGCCAACTATTGTTTAACAAATCTAATTGAATCGGGAGAGGAAATTAGGTTTTAGGTTAAAGATTGGGTAACCTTTGTACGAATTGCACCCACATCGAATTGGGTAATTTGTTTAGCAATTAAGATAGGAATATACTTAATTGCCTTAGGTAGTCATAATTAGGGCTTGTTCTTGACTCGATTTGGCCTAACTTCATTGGCATAGGAATATAGCTCTTTGATTAGGTTAGATTAGTTTTACAATATTCTGGAAAGAAATTGTAAAAACTTAAGTGCCCTAGACTAGCAATAAATCTTAATTAAAATAGAATTGTTGGAAAAATAAAAGCAATTAGTTTAACATTGAAGGAAATTGTAATCCTAGGCTTTAATCGTCATAGTTAATCTTGTCAGTTTATAATTTAGTTTTACTTTCATTGTTGCTTAGTTATAATAATCACAAAGATTCGTTTAGTTTGGATAAGAAAAAGAGTGATCTTTAGTAATTAGTTGTTTAGTTCATTAATTCCCTGTGGAGACGATACTCTACTTATCATTATATTACTTGCTGCGATTGCGTATACTTGCGTTTATAAATCCTGCATCAAGTTTTTGGCGCCGTTGCCGGGGAATTATTTACGCTATTTTGCTAATATTAATATCAATCATTCTTTTCTTAGATCAAATTTTTATTTGTTTACTATTTCTTTATTTTCAGGATATTTAGTCTTTGCATGCGCAGCGATCGAATTAAAGAACTTATTCCATTAGATCTTGAAATCGAGCGCACAATTCGAAGATTAAAAAGGCTGAAAATAAATTCAGAGTCTCAAGGTCACACTATGGGTGAACAAGTCGATGAAGAAGCAGCAGCTGCTGCTTATCGCTCTATCAGAGATTATGCAGTCCCTCATGTTGAAGGACTTAGATCGAGTATTGCTAGGCCAACTGTCGAGGCCAATAATTTTGAGATCAAGCCAGCAGTCATACATATGCTTGAGTCGAAACAATTCTTCGGGCATGCACATGAGGATCCGAACAAACACTTGAAACTATTTTTGAGGATGTGTGATACATTCAAATTCAATGGAGTATCATCAGATGCTGTCAGACTGAGATTGTTCCCATTCTCTTTGACTGGGAAGGCTGCAGATTGGTTAGAAGCTCTGCCAGATGAGTCTATTACAACGTGGAATCAGTTAGTGGATAAATTTTTAGCTAAGTTTTTTCCACCTGCAAAAACTGCTCGGATGAGGAATGACATCACTGATTTTCTGCAACATAAAGATGAAACTTTAGATGAAGCCTGGGAGAGGTTTAAGGATATGCTAAAAAAGTGTCCTCACCATCAGATTCCAGATTGGTTACAAATTCAATCTTTTTATAATGGGCTTACAGATAACATAAAAGGAAACCTCGATGCTGCAGCAAATGGTGCTCTTGGGGGAAAATCTCCTGAGGAAGCCAGAAATATTATTGAGGAAATGGCATCAAATATTCAACAGTGGTCATCAAGACGCACGGAGCAGAACAAAGTAGCCGGAATTGTAGATGTTGACGCTATTGCTTCTCTAACATCTCAATTGGCAGCTCTCACAAAGAAAATTGATGAGAACTGTAGTAGAAACAATGTTCAGAGAATCTATGCCACTTGTGATATTTGTGGAGATAATCATTCGGTTGCACATTGCCCTGAGAATCCAAAATCGGTTAATTTTGTTGGAAATTCGAATAGTCTGAGAAACAATCCTTATTCCAACACTTATAATCCAGGATGGAGAGATCACCCTAATTTCTCATGGGATGGTAATCAACCAAACATTCAAGCTCAAGGACCAATTGCACCTCCGGGTTTTCAACAAGCTCATGCACCAACACAAGTACAAAAACCATCTACAGAAGAATTATTGCTCCAATACATGCAGAAGACAGATGCCATAATTCAAAACCAGAACGTCGTAATTCAAAATCAGAACGCTTCTATTCGTGTTTTGGAGACTCAGATTGGCCAATTGGCTAATAGTCTTAATGCTCGACCTCATGGAACTTTGCCTGCGGACACGGAGACAAACCCAAGAAATGATAATATGCAGCAGTGCAAAGCTATAACTCTCAGAAGTGGAAAGGAGATCGAGGGTAACACTAGAAATTTTGAGCAAGAAGAAGTGAAGCCACCGAGTGAATCAATAGAGGGTGAGCAAAATAATGGAGATGATATGGAAAAGAAATCCAAGGGATATGAAGCAAACCATGAGAAACCAAAAGTTCAAGAATATCCACCACCTCCATTCCCCCAAAGACTACAAAAACAAAAGCTGGATAAACAGTTTCAAAAATTTCTTGATATCTTCAAGAAATTATCAATCAACATTCCCTTTGTTGAAGCCCTTGAACAGATGCCGAGCTATGCAAAATTCATGAAAGACATCTTATCAAGGAAAAGAAGATTGGGAGATTATGAAACTGTAGCACTTACTGAAGAGTGCAGCGCGCTTATTCAAAGAAAGCTTCCACCAAAATTGAAAGATCCAGGGAGTTTCACTATTCCGTGCACGATTGGAAATCAGTTGATCAATAAGGCATTATGCGATTTAGGTGCAAGTGTAAATTTGATGCCATTGTCGATCTTTAGAAAGCTTGGTTTGGGGGAGGCAAAGCCCACTTCTGTTACGTTGCAAATGGCGGATCGAACTCTTAGTTATCCGAGAGGAGTAATAGAAGACATCTTGGTTAAAGTGGATAAATTTATATTCCCGGCAGACTTCATAGTTCTGGATATGGAAGAAGATCGAGATATGCCAATCATACTTGGAAGGCCTTTTCTAGCTACCGGTCGAGCCTTGATTGATGTTGAAAAAGGAGAACTCAAGATGAGAGTTCAAGATCAAGAAGTAACCTTCAATATTTATTCATCGTTGAAGCACCATCAGAAAAAGGAAGATTGTTTCTCAATCAAGGTGGTAGAAGATATTATTTCTGATACATTTCTACATAATCATCCTCATGATTTGTTTAAAACTCCATTAATTTCAAAAGAGGGTGAAAAAGGTGACAAGTTGGTCGATTGTGTGAAAACTCTTGATCTTACTCAAAGATCTACCAAACCAAACTTGAACAGTGAGATGACGAAAAGGCCGTCAAAGTCTGCAAATGCTAAGAAGTTGTTAATTGAAGAACCCCCAGATTTAGAGCTCAAACAGTTTGGGGAAGTGAAAAATGAAAGAATCTTACATCACAATCATCTGTGGCCTTATGGTGGTGATTTCAATGAAGAGAAGACTCATGCAAAAAGGGTTGGCAATAAGTCTAGAAGACATGAAAAACAACTTTTACATGTCAATAAATTGGAAGAAATTGGGCCGCAAGAAAATGGAAGTGTCATGCTTTACAAGAAGAAAATTATGAAGATACACGATGAAAAGATCATACGTCGAGAATTTAAGCCTGGACAATGGGTGTTATTGTATAACCCGCACCTTAAATTATTTTCGGGAAAACTCAAATCAAGGTGGTCTAGCCCTTTTCTTGTTACGGAGGTTTTTCCCTATGGAGCTGTGGAAGTACAAGATAAACAAAATGGGAGAACTTTCAAGGTCAATGGACAAAGACTAAAGAATTATGTGGGCGGCAGCATTGATCATGAAATTGCCACCATCACCTTGGGCGATCCGAAATAAGATGGACAAAGTCAAGCCATGACTATAACTAAGGCGCTTGTTGGGAGGCAACCCAAGTAAAAAAAAAAAAAAATCCAGAACATGATCCGCCCCCGCGAAATAATGTTTCGCCCCAGCGAAAAATGATGGACCAAATTTTGAATGAATTTTCAGAACATTCTTCGCTGGGGCGGAAAAATAACACCGCCCCCGCAAAACTACTTCAGTAATGTTGAGCATTTTTCAGAATGGCTTCCGCCCCCGCGAAAAACCACCTCCGCCCCCGCAAAACCTACTTCGAAAATTTTTAGGCTGATTTTCCAGAATTGCTTGCGAATCATGTACGAATGCATGATTCAAGGTTTTCGATCCATTAATGTGGACACATCTTCATTCCCACAACTCCCACCACCACCAGATGAGATACATGACGAAGATTGACCACCAGCTGAAATCAGGGACGTTCTTTAGTTGCATTATTTGTTTTATATTTTCCTTGTGTTCAGCTTCAAATTAGTTTATCTCTTATCTTCGTCAATTTCATCATTGAGGATAATGCATTTCTTAAGTTTGGGGGTGAGTGCATTTACGTCGTGCATGCTAGGTCAATTTTTTATCAAATTTTTGAAATTTTATGTGTTGTTAATTGTTTTTCCTGCAAAAATTCAGAGCACGAATGCATAATCGAGGATTTAGGATGAAGTTAGTGAAGTATAGTCTAAGAGCTTAAGAAATTTTATCTTGCCTACCTAATCTCTAGATTCGAGGGTTAGAAAACTTAGAATCTAAGTGATAGTTTTGCCTAAGTCTGGGGATAGGATGACTTTAATAAGAACCGAATGAAGCAAAGTACTGAAAAGCTTTAAGTTCAATTAAAAGAAAATAACCTCACTTGTATGAGAATTGAAAAATCTCGTCGCTTGAGACTTATACTTGTACTCCTCTAACTTGACTGCGATAAGATGAACGATGTATGGGTGCATTGACTTACTTATTCTGCACTCCTCTATGTTGACTGCTTCTTTAGAACAGGTTATGAGTGCGAGTGGTGCTAAATATACTTGAGTTATGCTAAATAATGAAAAAAAAAAAAATGCTAAGTGAAAGTTCAAACTTAAAGGATTCCATAACTTCGACAGAAAGCACTGTTAGAACTTAGTGACGAGTTTAATGACCTGAGAAAATAGAGAATAGGCTTGGCAATTTAAGAATTCATGCAATTAGGCTCAATGATTTTGAAGCTATAGTGATCTGGGTGATTCCGACATTCTCGTATTTTGTACACACACACACGCAGGAATTACATGATACAATGCATAACGTTTCGAAAGTGATGGTTATTAGTTTGACTTGGAATGCATGATTGTAAATGTTTGAGTTGTGTCTTTTGTTTTTGGTCGTGTCCAATTCTTGTAGTCAATTTTTGTCTTTTGCTCGGGACTAGCAAAATAGTAAGTTTGGGGGTGTGTTAACTCTACAAAATAGAGTTAATTTCTATGTATTTTTGCGGGGAATGACATGAATTTCTGGAGATCTTAGATCGTTTTCACTAGGTTTAACTTGGTTTTTCTCGTTGGTGAGTCACGTATTCATTTTGGTATTTTCTTGTGAATTTTTCAGATTTTTTTCTTGATTTTTGGATGTGCAAACAGAAGGCTCTTCGCTGGGGCGGAAAATCTCTCCGCTGGAGCGAAATCACAAAGCAGACCTCCGCTGGGGCGAACTAATTCTCCGCTGGGGCAAAAGCTGTCCGCGAATCCTTACTTTTAGAGTCCTAGTTTCACTTGGAAACTTATATATAAGTGGAGGAAGAGAGAGAAAATGAATCTTTGAACACTTTTTGACAAGAGGAGAGACCAAGAAGAAGAAAATATCATTGAGAAGCGTGGAACAACATCGGAGAAGACAATTCTTGAAGATTGGAAAAACAGATCTACTTCTCTTTTCTCATCTTTTGCAATTTCTTTTCTCTTTTGTGTTCTTGTAATCATGACTTTGATGATTCTTGAGTTTATTTCCGTTTTAGCTATGAACTAAATTTAGTTTTCTAGGATTACAATGGATTTCTTTGTTTAAATTAATTGTTGTTTATTTTTCCTTATTCTATTTTATTGAGATCTATTGTTTACCCATTCTTGTGCTTGAATTTCATTAGTCTGGCCAACTATTGTTTAACAAATCTAATTGAATCGGGAGAGGAAATTAGGTTTTAGGTTAAAGATTGGGTAACCTTTGTACGAATTGCACCCACATCGAATTGGGTAATTTGTTTAGCAATTAAGATAGGAATATACTTAATTGCCTTAGGTAGTCATAATTAGGGCTTGTTCTTGACTCGATTTGGCCTAACTTCATTGGCATAGGAATATAGCTCTTTGATTAGGTTAGATTAGTTTTACAATATTCTGGAAAGAAATTGTAAAAACTTAAGTGCCCTAGACTAGCAATAAATCTTAATTAAAATAGAATTGTTGGAAAAATAAAAGCAATTAGTTTAACATTGAAGGAAATTGTAATCCTAGGCTTTAATCGTCATAGTTAATCTTGTCAGTTTATAATTTAGTTTTACTTTCATTGTTGCTTAGTTATAATAATCACAAAGATTCGTTTAGTTTGGATAAGAAAAAGAGTGATCTTTAGTAATTAGTTGTTTAGTTCATTAATTCCCTGTGGAGACGATACTCTACTTATCATTATATTACTTGCTGCGATTGCGTATACTTGCGTTTATAAATCCTGCATCACCTCTTAGAGACTTTCTTAATATTAATACGGCATGAAAATTTTTATAATTAGATTTTACTTCGTTGAAATCTAAATTTTACCCTAAAAATTTAACACTCCTGCTTTTTCTATTTTGTTGTACACGTAATTATTCGATGATAACCTAGCCTACCTACCATTGTATATTGTAATTTGTTCAACAAGAATGTGCATCTTTTGGCTCTTAGTATTATATATAGGGAAACTTCATGTCTCATAAACTTTGTGATCAGTTCTCACTTAACCCCTCAGTTATTAAATATATCTCAAGCAGCTTTAAGATGCAAAAAAACTAGAATATAACATAATATTCGGTTCAACTTTGATGATATGGCTTTGAACGTTTTCTCATTTTGTCATCCAACCTTTGAATATTTTTGCACTCTATCACCCAACTTTTAAACATATTCCGTTGACGAATGTCCAAAAGGTGGTGATCTGGGACATTATCAATAGATGAAAGGTTTAAGTGAAAATTCACAAAGTACATAGGACAAAGTAGACAAACGTTCAAATATTATGGGGCAAAGTAGATTTTTCCTAGTTTATATATGCAAGTTAAATCATTAAATATAGATTTGTTTTATTATATGTATGCGTATATTGGATATATCATATTTTTCTTATTTACAATTCTTCAAAGATAACGGATGATCCTGTGTCGTCCTATTCCAACATATTGTGGATTGTTTAGACTATCTTGACTGGTGGGAGGCTATATTCGTTTTTTCCCCTTAATGTTTAAAACTCATGTTTTAACATTGTTCATCCCTCTTAAATCTTGGTTAAAAATTAGAAGACATACATGTATAATATGGGGGATTCTAGGGTGCCGCTACGTTAGGTGCCGATAATACCACATTATGTGGTATTATCACACAATGTGTATCACATTGTATGGTATAAGGAGTATAATTTATACCATAGAATGTGACACACATTGCGTGGTAATACCACCTAATTTGGAATAAATACTACATGATGTGGGGGTCATATTAAATATATGGGGTTAATACTATGTAATGTGATCATGTACCATAGAATGTGATACACATTGTGTGGTAATACCAACTAATGTGATATTAGCGGCACCTAACGTAGAGGCACCCTAGAATTTTCCGTATAATATTATTCACTCTTAAAATTTTAAGATAAAAGACCGGAATTTAAGAGGGTTTTACATACACAAGTAATTAGTAAGGGTAGTATTGTCTTTACTCTCTTAAATAAATCGTGATAGGAGGGTGGAAGAAGAGAAATACGTTTTTTTCTTCCTTCTTCTCAATTTGAATAAAAACAAAGAGAGAGAGAGAGAAGTTAGTTAAGTTTAGTTGGAAAATTGTAAAGATTCAATTAGTTATCCCTCTCTTTTCTTTGTTGTCAGAGGAGCTTGCTTTGTTCACTGTTATTTCCCTTTTATAAGGGTTAGGAGCTAGCCATTATTGTGTTACATACTTCTAATTATAATTGTTGATTTTAATCAATAAAAATCGTATTTTACTCATTGATTTGATAGGGTTTGCATTAGAGGGTTGATGGAGATGGTCTCACACATCACAATGAAACATTATATTTCAAATTAAAGGAACCATCTTCAAAATTCAATGTTTATCTTGTATTATATTATAGAATAACAAATTTTCATTGCACTAATTTCTCTACAATCGCTGCATAGAACGAACTGTTTCATGCTTATGAGGGTTTTGATCAATTGTTTAATGATATAGAAATACACAATTTTAATAAGATCATTAACTTTAAAAAAAAAAAAAAAACTCAAAATGTATAGTTATAATATATGATAAATTTCATTTTCTCAACTCATCTATCATATTTGCACGTTTTACCCTGCACCTATACATAATGTTCTTCACTACATATGTAGGAAAACTCATATTAATTGAAATGAGTCAATTTCGATATTTATAATCAATTGAAGACACCAAAAATTAAAGAAAGGGTTGCAAAATTTTATTATCGACCCTCTAAATTGATTGCATTCGAAAATAGACTCTTTATTGTGAGTTCTAGAAAAGAACACGTATGGACTAATTTATGACAAAACACCATTATCTATATTGAAGATTCCATGTATGTTGAAGATTCTTTAGAGATAAAGACTCCATAAATTTTGTTGAAGACTCCATGAACCTAGATTCCAAAGGTTCGTTAAATGTTCTTCCTAAACCAACAAAAATATAAAAAAAATTAACTAAATAAGTTTCCAGACCCTACGAGATTTGGTTTGATCGAGATTTGGTTTGATCGTCCTCACCGCCATTTTTATGTCGTTCGTCCAACACAATTATATTATAAAGGGCAACACAAGTGAACATAATGTTTGATAGGTCATCTGTATCTCATCCCCTTCCCGATTGTTACTATTACAGAAAGAGCTTGAAAATTTTCAAAATCTCATCTAATATCCATTCGATAAGAATAAAGCATTTTAGACAAGATGACTCTTTTAGGGTACGCAGGTTTTTAATGAACTGGACTAACATTAGCAAGATAGTACACAATATCGTGATCCATGCTACTCACCATATAGTTAACATTTAAATCTTTAACATTTACAAAATATTACTACAGACATGACAAATTTGAAAGCCAGGGGCTAATTGAAAATAATAAGAAAATATAAGAGAAATTTTTATATTACCCAATTTGTGGGGGTATTTTTGTTATTAGGCATACTTTAGTGGTATTCATAATTTATTCTTGCACAAATTACGATTTTTATATATATTTTATTTTATTATTTAGTTAAGTCCTTGATAATAGACCCGAATATGAATTTTTTTTCCTAATTAGCACAGAATATGATCCCGTGTAACGGAACCAATCTCACAAGAACAACTTATGGGCCCAAGAACATTTTCAAAAATTTCAATTTCAAAATCTGAAAATTAATGATAATTAATTGTAGCTTAATTAATATTCACTAAATACATTTTATATTAATTAATTATACTAACTAAATAATCAAAATAGAGGTAATTTCTAACATCATTAACAGTTGAAGATCATTTTTAAAAATTATATTGCCTATCTTTTTATGAGTCTAAACTTGAAAACTTCTTGTTAATTATAATTTTATCAATGTGTTTTTAAAAGAAACTTATTAAGTCAAAAGATATATTAAAAAATAATATGTAAAAAGTAAAGTTCTAGAACAGATATATGCCACAACACGGATAGCCTTCTCTGTTGAATTACAAAGAAAAGACTCGAAAGACGAAAGGTGGCATTATCGTAAATATAGCTTATGATTATGTTAAGTGCTGCCCACAAATTTCAACAGCACTGGACCGTCAATAAGCACACACTCACCAACAATTAAATTCTCCGAAAAATTATTTTTAATTTGCTAAAAAAAATCAGCTAAACAAATGAATTTGATTTAAAAGAAGGCCTCAGAATTGCAGAATTAACATCAAGGCCATTGTAAAAGGCCATTCAGTCCCGAAAGATGGTGTTAATTAATAAAGTTTCCTCAAAGGCCAGCAAAAATAATTTTAAAATTCAGAAAATTAGATAAAAATTAGAAAAATAAATAAAATGTTTTTCTCATGGCCAATCCCAAGAGATAATTGCGAAACTCGCTACCCAAGGCGATAGGATATGACAACGCCCCAGAGCCTTTGGAAATCTCAGATCGAGATCTCAACAAAGAAAAGAGGGCTTTTTTTAGCGACGATTTTGAATCAAACACTTGGATCATACGAACACGAATCAAAGTTCGTCCCAATTTTGTGTTAATCGTCGCAGTTAACAACATAAAAAATAACGAAACGTTTTCCTGCTCGTACCTATTTTGTGTCGGCGCGGCCATTGACGATTTTTGACAAACCCTAATGAGAAGTGGTTTTCTGGCTACGTTTGATGAAGAATACATAAAAAATTGGGTGTATTTATAGAGACTATAGGTTAAATTGTGACCGTTCGATTTGGATCCTGCGTTGCCTATTAATCTCTTAATTACACAGATGCGGCGGCTAACCCTATTCAGTAATTCAGACATATTTAATGTTTTGACCCATAATAAAATTCAATTTACAATTACAACCTTCCACTTTATGGATGCTGGTGTGAAGTCCATAATGAAGAAAACTGGTAATACTAATAAGTAATATTGAAGGGTAAATTAGGAAGATCCGTTGATGTAAAGTTTATTTATAAGAAAAAAATTATATTGGTAATACAAAAAATGCTCTCAGACTTATCATTATTATAATTAGCTTTTTACATCAGAAATGTTCTAATTTTGCCCCTAGAGTTTATTTGTAATGTTTGTAATATCTATAAAAAAAAACTTAGGGTATTAATTGTAATTCTCATTAATTATAAAATTGATAAGTATATATTTACCTTTAATTTCTTTTAAATTGTAATCGCACATAAGTTTTACAAATTATGTAAAGAAAAAATTATTTTTGCATATTTATTAACAATTTATTTTTATAATAAAAATAAAATATTATTTTATAAATATAAATGATTATTTTACATATTTAATTAAATAATATGTTTTTATATTATGTAATAATGTAATAAATTATTATTATAAAAAATATTGAAATCGTAAGTTCTCTTATTATGTTTAAAAGTATTAAATTTATTCAAACAAGATAAAAGATAATTAATTAATTTAGTAAAAAAAATTATTATAAAATTTGTTAATGAAAATTTGTTTAATTTATTATTATAAAAGTTAAATTGTTCATAAATATAAAAAAATAAGATTTTTTTAATATATTTTTAAACATGTGGGCAACTATACAATTTTATCAATTTGTTGTGGTAAATATATTATTAATGAGATATTACATTTAGCCCTCAATTTCTAATTTTTTTACATATGTTAAAAACATTACAAATACTTTCCTATGGGTACAATTAGAAATTCTCAGGAGTAAGGGGCTAATTTTAAGATGGTGATAAATCTAAGGGAATTTTTCGTAATACAGAATATGTAAGAGGGATTTTTATAATCAGCTCTTACCTTAAGAGTATTCGTAGTTACTCAATATTGAAATTAGGAGTGTTCGCGGTGCGGTCTAGTGCGGTTTTGTACTTGTCCATACCCAACCCAATATTTGCGGGTTTTGAAATCTCTAGTCCAAACTCAACCCAACAAGTCTTGAGATTGCACTATGCGGTTCATTTGGGTTGGGGCGGGTTTTGCGGTCTCAATTATCAACTTTTTTGTATTTTTATTATTTGATGAGTTAAATATAAATGCACTAGTTAATTATAATTTTTTGTTTTTATTAATAAATTTAGTAAACTTTCATAGATAATATAATGAAGATGATGTAAAATATCAATTAAAATATGATTTTCAATGAATACATAATTTAATGAAAGCTAAAAACAAACCCGAACACTAAATTAACAAGTTTTCATTACACAAAAATCAAATTGTTCCCAAAGAATAAACAAAAGAGAAAAATATCTTTATATTCGAACTTGGTGTTGGTGGTTAATGGGCAATGAAAAGTTTCATTGATATATATTTTTTTTGCTTTACTTTTTGTTTTTCGCAGAATATTTTTTAACTAATTTATTCTAGTTTTGCATTTATTTTTTATCTTTTTGACACTTAAAATTGGAGATTTACATAAGATTGTAGGGTTTATCAAATATAATTGGGGTTTGGGTTGTAGAACACGACTAATTTGTTAAAGTATATACTTATATTATATTTCTCATTTTTTTAAATTTAGGACTAAATTAAATAATAAAATAAAATAAAACATATATACATCATCATTTATATAAAATGTGGTCGAATGCGGTTATGCGGTCTAAAAAAGTATAAAACCAAACCCGATCGAAAATTGCGGTCTTTTTTTCATGATGCCCAAGATCAACCCATCAAACTTTCAACCCGTAAAATTGCGGTCGGTTTGGGTTGGGTTGATCGGTTGGGGCGGTCTAGCGGTTTCGTTGAACACCCCTAATTGAAATAATGAGAAAATTGATTATCCCAATAAGTTCTACCATTAAAATTTAGGAAAAATCCCACGTTGTCCTCTAACATTTGATCAAGGGGGTTAAGTGAGAACTTGTAAAAATTAGGATACAAAATAGCAAAAGACAAAAATACCCCTATACTTTGTCTAACTCCCAAAAAACCTCCTGTGTTATTTTAACTCCCAAAAATCCCCCTGTATTAATTTAACTCCCAAAAAAACCCCTATGATTTCAAATAAGTGCAAAATAAACCCCCAAAAAAAGAGAATGTGTTTCAAATGCCAAAATTGCAAGTATTTGTTCACAATTTGCTTTTGATATGATAATTTTATCCCTAACATTGAAAGAATACTTGTTCACAATTTGCTTTTGATATGATAATTGTATACCTGACATCGAAAGATAAAAACACCCCTATGTTTTGTTTAACTCCCAAAAAACCGCCTATGTGTCATTTTAAATCCCCAAAGCCCCCATGTATTTGATTTTATATACCACACTCGAACCAAGTATTATATACTTGTTTTTTCAAAAAGAATAAATAAATTTAAAAAAAAACAAACACTACTGTAAAATATATGCAAAGAGAAATACTCTACTAATTCTTACTTATTGTAAAATATATGCAAAGAGAAATACACTACTAACTCTTACAAAAAAATATTTTTCATCCATTATTATTTCAATAAAAGCATGTAAAATTTATATAATCTGTAATTTAAAATGTAAAATGAATAAATTAATAATACACAACAAATAATAAGTCCAATAATCTAATAATTCATAAATAGGCTACGTTCATTACATTTACCACCCTTGGAGGTTTCAAATCTTACTACATTTACCCAAATAGTCAACAAAAAAGTGTCATAGAGACACCAAACTATCACAATATTACTCTCTTACATTCCACAAAACTTAGCATACCATCCAAACTATTCATCAAAAACTACTTGTCCAAAAAACCACTTGAAAACCCAACAAAACATACCAATATGTTTAAAAACAGCAGCAAAAGATAAAATTCATAAATTTAATTTCATAAATAACATCAATTCAATCAAGTTGTGAGGGCTGGGAGGTTGGGGGTCCTTCTTGACTGTCCAGCACCATACTTTAACCTTTTGATCTTCTTATACTTCCCACAACTTGGCCAAGTGGAGAGTTATTGTCAAATTCTACATTATTAGCTCTAGCACCACTTGAAGTTCCAGGTTCCCACTGTCTAGCAACCCGCAAATACAATAAATGAATTATTAATGAATGAATCAATGATTGGAATGCTAACTCTTGCAAACTAAACAAACTTATAATGACCTGTGGTTCTTCTCTGTTGGTTCCACTGTTGGTTGTCTTCTTTTTTTTGATTTGTCCACCATCATAAGTCCTTTTGTTATGTCGAAGTTGACCACACCTACTACACTTCAAGGTTGCTGACCTCTTTGATGGGAGTACCTTTTCTTTCTCACCTTGCTCTCTTCTCCTTTGCTTGTTTGGCCTACCTGGCTGCCTTTTCAGGGGTGGGGGGAGTATAACTTGAGGTTCAACATGGTCCATTTCAGACCAAAACATTTGTTCAGGAATGCCCCTGATCCTTTCATGATAGGCCATCAAGTAAAAACCCTTGTAGTAGCTTCTGTCTGTATAGATTTCCACATTGTCCCTCTTATGTTCTATGGCTACCAATACATGCTTACAAGGAATAACACTCACCTCCCAGTATCTACAACTACATGACCTAGTGATCAAGTTCACTATGAAGTGAATGTTGTTATCTTTCACTTCAAACTCATCATCCCCACCAATAACTAGTACACATCTATTTGCCTCTTGTTTCAACAAGTCAATTCTAGCAACTATACCCTCACACAATGCACCAGTCCACGTCATCCCCTTGTTATGTTTATTGTTCAATCTATGCATAACCTTATACCTCAAACCATCCATCAATTTATAAATAGGTGCACCTCTAAGGTTAAAAGATTCAGAAATATTATTAGTCACATGATCATTTTTAAGCCTAGTATCAAAAGCATGTCTAGACCAAAACTTAACATCTATTTCCATCAACCAATCATGAGCTTGGGGCTTTACCTCTTTCAACTTCCTCATTGCAAATTTGAACATGGGTAGATTGTAAGGCCTTGCAGCAGCCCAAAACCACTTCCTCACCAACATACCAGAATAAAGGGTCCTATATTTGCATAGATATGCCTGGCACATTTCCTGTTGATAGCAGTGGGAACTTTTTCATTGATTGCCTCTAACAGCCCCTGAAAAGTCACATACAAAAAAACATTAAATAACTTACCAATCACCCTCCTTCCCCTCTGTATTACCAGAATAAACAAATGACAACTAATACATAATAAATAAGTCCTTACCATTTGTAACTAATTACAATATGATTCTTCTACTAAATAAGACGTAAATATTAAATCATTTTAAGAACTATATAATCACAATACAGTATAAATGATTACCTTTTGTCTGTCTGCCATGAAAGTCCATGGCCTTTCCTCAGTGTTGAATCCTCCAATAAACATCTCCAAGCAATGGACGAAAAAACCCCAACTATCTTTGTTTTCACTTTCAACTACAGTAAATCCCATTGGGAATATCCCATTGTTCCCATCCAATCCAACCGCAGGCAATAAAATTCCTTTATAGGGACCTTTCAACTACAACAAATGTGGCCTATAATGACCCCCAAATAGAGCCTCAATAGCTTGCTATTGTGACCCTTAAGCTATTCTGGCGCAAACTGATAGTGCCACATATAAGTGGGTGACAATAGGTCCTGTGACACTCATATGCGTCACAATTGATGTCTGTTAATACGCTTTTACCGTCATATTTAGCGTGTATTGCTACACAAGTAAGTGACTTAAAATGTGTACAATGATTACATTTTGATACATATTTATATGCCATATATATATATATATATATATATATATATATATAATATTTAATTTTTTATTGTAAATATTTAAATTACCTATTTATATATAGCTTAATTTGCACATTACAAAGTCAGACAAAAAACTCAATTAACATAACACTACATTTCATAATGCAAAATAAACTTTCATTAATTAAATAAACCAATTAAAGTTAGGATAAGCATAATACGTTTGCTATTCAATCAACAAACATTCAAAATGAATCTCTTCAGTAAAAGTTTAACTAGCTAGACAATTAACAAAATTGCTTGATCAACATAAAAATTAACAAGTCCATGTTATCAAGCAACAAAAAATACATCCAAGCACTTCACACTGTCTTCTCGCTACATCTACGCAAACAAGTCGAATCGTTCCACCTATCAAAAAGCATATTGCGAAATAAGTAATCAAATAGCTGACTCTAAGTAAATAATGACATAAAATTGACAAGGCCAAGCAATATTTGATCCATAAGCATCTCCAATGGTTTTTAAATTTGAATGAGGTCTAAGCAACTTTTCTCCAGAATCAATAGCAACTTGAATGTTAACTTCACACCAATTTGGTCCTAAGCATTGCTTGCCAATTTCTAAACTTTGGTCTATACCATAAACATATCCAGTCGCCACAATTATTGAAGCATCAAGCTTGCTTCTTATTTAAACATCATCTCCAACCTAAATAATGTTATTTATTATGGTTATCGATCAGAATCAATATAAAATAAATTTTAAACTATTTCTCAAATTTTCCCAGTAAGTTTCAATGGTTGATATGTATTCTATAACTAAACTTATACCTGCAATGTTTGATCGTTGACATTTGTGAGGTCCATGATGAGGATGGCTGATTCGAAGTTTGTTGAGTTCCAAGACATTCATGTGGAGTATTAGGATGGCTAGTTTGCTTCATCCTTGCCAATTCTGCTTTTAACTCCTAAATTGATTCTTTCATCTTTGCCATGCTCTCTTCATACTCAGAAATCATGCGATAAGTTGGCCTTTGACTGGGCACTTCATCCCAAACATCCTTTTCAGTAACACCAAAACCAAACTGATTTACCCTTCCACCATCTCTTTCTCCAGTCACTTTTCCAAAGATATCATCACGACTATGAGGATCCTTTGAACCTTCTGGAAGTTGATTTTGTAGGTCCTTAATCTTTTCCTATAAGAATGTCAATAACTTCCGTTAGTTTCATCTGAATCGTGCTATACAAATGTATTCAACACCGTTTCACAATGATCCATTAAGAAGTACTACATACATCAAAGTATAACATGCAACATTAATTCTACTTTCCATATTTACTCCAACAAAATTTTCCCAATATCATATTATATCCATCAACTCTCCAAGGTAATAGACAACAATGTAGTTTATGTATAATTAAACAAAATCAAGTAATTACCAGGTTTCCTCTACGGCAACACTTGATGGAACTCATTTACTTGTGTGACAAACCCCAAACATATGTGCTCGTGAAGGGTCTTCATTCATTGTGTTTGTCTATGCACAAACCAAGTACATAATTACTACACGAATAAAAAATAAAGGCATTCTAGAGTTAAAAGGTACAAAGAAAGTACCACTACCACTTCAACATCAGCAAAGCTTCTTTGTCCAGTTGTATGATTTAAAATCTTCTTTTCTCTATTTTCAACATTCTTCTTGCTACGAGCTTGAGTGATTGAATGAAATAAAAAAATTATAACAGAAGTAGATTGTACTTAAACTACTAATTTAGTTGTCTACTTTATCATCTTCTTCATCCCATTGAAGCAATAACATCTTTTATTGATCGTGCACAACTCTTTTGTCTGAAGGAATAACGACATTTTGTTCCTTAATTGGAATATTTGGATCATAATAGTTTTCTTACACCCTTTTGTTCCAGTTTTTCCATAGCTTTCCTATACGTCGTAGGGTATTTGCCTCACACGCAGCTGGAAAAATATACTTTGACTGCAAAGTAAAATAATTCGTTTAGACCTGAGCAAACTTAACAATTCTTAGCTTGAAAATAACAAGATAAAAAATTAAATGAATATTTTTTCTAAAATAAAAATCAGATTCGTTACCTTCACCAAACCTAGGAGCACGTTTCTTTTTTCTCGTGGCATGTTACGCCAATCTCTAATATCTAGAGGAGCATATTTCCTACTTCTAGCCAATACTCCCATAAACTTAACAAACTTTTTTTTTGTTTTCACCAATAGGTTGTCCCCTTTTATTGTATTGAACTATTATGCGGTTATTTACACCATCAGAAGGCTCAACATCTAAGGCCCAAATATCATTTGCAAGAGTTGCCCCTCTTGTTGTCTTCTTCTCAATATCATTGGCAGCATTAGAACCTGAATTTGATTGTAAGAAAATAATTTTGAAAATTCAAAAAATATTAAACTTTTGAAGACATAATGAGGTGGAGAAGATTCATAAGTGAATCTTGAAACATTATTAATTACCTTGACTGCCAAGTGCTCTACTTGGTTGGGCTGAAGCTATATTGAAAGCATGTTGCTTTCTTCGACTAGTTTTAGCCATCATTGCAAGTCAAACACCTACACATAAAAGATTAACACTTAAAGAGTATCACTAATGTTTAAGGCATAAAATCAAGTGAGAAAACAATAAGTAATCACCAAAGTTAATGTGCTACACCCATAGAAAAACAAAGCAGATACTTAAATTACTAATTCATAATTAAAGCATAGATAAACTTAAATTGTCAAATATATAAAGTTTTGATCAACTACAAACAAAATCAAGTCAATCCTCATAGGAATTTGGATTAACTAGAACATGCCACCCCTTTTCGGTAGGATCTTCCACATAGAAAACTTGTTTCACTTGGGATGCAAGAACAAAAGGTTCATTGTGATGCTTAATATTCTTGAAGTTGGCTAAAATGAAGCCATCATCATCCTTCTTCAACTTTTACTTTTAGAAACCCAATCACACTCAAACAAAATGACTTTTCGCCCTCCCGTATAATCTAATTCGAAAATATCTTTCAACACCCCGTAATAAGTCAAGTCACTTGATATGGGATTATCATCTTTAGTACTTGAAATACTAGAAGTTGTTGCGCTGACTACAACACCGCTATTTTGAGTCTTTCTTTTACTCTCCCATTCTTTTGTTTGAAACCTTGAACCATTTGTGATATATCTTTTATATCCTATCCCAACACCAGTAGGTCCTCTCGCCAAGAACTTGATATCTTCCATAATTTGTTCATCTCTACTCTCAGTCAAGCTTTCAGCCTGTATTAATAAGAAGTTGTTAAACCTATAGTAAAAAAATTGTAATTTTATATGTTCAATATAAATTACTACTTACGTAGTCAGAAAACCAAGTTGCAAATGTTTCACTATGTAGGCATTTCCTTTCATGCTTTCTAGAGCGAGAATGTTGCTCTTCAATGAAATCAACGTGTTGGCTGATAATAATTGAATTCCGTAAGTGATAACATTGAGTTTGGTGGTACCCTAATTATAGTTTGAACGACTTACCTAATATATGGCAAAACAACATCACAATTGAAAAGTACATAACGATGCGCCTTCTCTAAGACTAGTTCATCGAGTACCTTAGGTACTACTTTTCTCAAAGGACGAACTACCCTTGAGAATATGTCCAGTCCTTCTCGAGTAGAACCACCCCTATCCTCATTTCTACCTAATTAATTAAATCTTGTGTCCACTTCATCAGACAAGTAAAGAGAACAAAATCCCATGCATTCTTGTGCCAAATAACCCTCTGCGATTGAACCCTCAGGTCTACTTCTATTGCGAACATATGACTTCAAAGTGCATACAAAGTTTATATGCAAAAATTCAAATAAGGATAATTGATGAAAGCTTATATAGCAAATGCAAATAAAAATGAAATAGTTACCTTTCAACAGGATACATCCATCGATAATGGACAGGACCACCAATTTCGGCTTCTGTTGCTAAATGAATGGTTAAATGTACCATGACATCAAAGAAAGAAGGCGGGAAAATTGTCTCAACCTCGCAAAGTATTGTTGCTATCTCTCTTTCAAGTCGAACTAGCTCGCATGGACAAAGTTCCTTAGAACACAACTTTCGAAAGTAACGACAAAATTTAATTAAAGGAGAACGAACTTTCTTCGGTAGTGTTTTACGCACACACAGAGATAGCAACTGCTGCATTAAAATATGGCTGTCATGACTCTTAAGACCATGAATCTTTGGTGGCTTTAACTGCACACATCTAGAAATATTAGATGCATGACCATCTGGGAGTTTAACCTTTTTAAGAATGCTGCAAAAAATTTCTTTTCCAGCTTTATTCAATGAAAAACAAGCTGTGGGTAAACTACCCTCTTCATTTTGATGGAGCTCTGGTCTTACCCCCATTTGTTGACAATCTAAGCGTGCATTTTTGTGATCTTTTGTTTTTCCACTTAAATCTAATAGCGTACCAATAATATTATCGCAAACATTTTTCTCAATATGCATAACGTCAAGATTATGACGCATCACATGTTTTCCCAATATGGCAAATAAAAAAAATACTCTTTTTTCTCCAGTTATAAGGTAACTTTGATTATTCTTAACAAGTTTCCCCAATTTTACATCAAAATTATCCAATTCATTCAAGATCATAGACCCTGTGAGTTTAGGAGGTGAAACTCTATGTTCTTCTTTCCATTAAATGCATGAGTATTGGTTCGATAAGGTTGATCCTCTTCTAGAAACCTACGATGATCCATGTAAACAACTTTTTTTGAATGATGCAAGTATTCTGAGCATGTAAATTTATGACAAACTGGACAAGCTAAATATCCCTTTGTACTCCAAACCGACACACAAGCATTGCCTGGAAGATCACTAATGGTCCACAAAAGCGCCGCACACATATTAAAAGTTTGATTGGTTGAAGCATCAAAAGTATTTACTCACACACCCCATAAATCATTTAACTTGGCAATCAAAGGTTGCAAGTAAATGTCCATGTTATTTCCAGGTTCCATAGGTCCAGGTATCAACAAAGACAACATAAATAATCCTGTTTCATACACAATTCAGGTGGCAAATTATACGGCATTAAAATAACTGGCCATGATGAATAAGTAGTATTCATATTCTTAAAAGGATTGAACCCATCCGTTGCTAACCCTAATCTTACATTTCGGGGATCTTTGGAAAACTCTGGATGTTCAAAATCAAAAGTTTTCCAAGCTGGGGAATCAGCTGGATGTCTCATTTTACCATCTTGAATACGACCCTCTGAATGCCATTTCATAGAAGATGCAGTTTTTGATGACATGAACAGTCGTTGTAGCCTAGGTTTTAAAGGAAAATGCCAAAATACCTTAGCTGCTACTTTAGTACTTGTCTTATCATTTTCACTGACTTCATTTGAATTGCCAGTGACTTTACTAGCTTTCTGGTACTATCCACCTAGATGCATTACAAGTATCACAATATTACTTCTCTTTATTCACCCCCAATATATCATGCAATCATTTCTACAAGCATCATACTTATCATAACTAAATCCCATCTCCTTGGTAAACTTTTTGGTGTCATAATAAGATTTAGGTAATTCTACACGAATAGGAAATGATTCCCTTAACAAGTTAAGAATCCTTGTAAATGTCTTGTCACTCATGCTTCCCAAACATTTTATATTCGGTAATTGAACAAGAAAAGACAATTTTGAAAACTTTTTGCATCCCGGGTATAAAGGTTTTCGGGAATCATCTAACAACTTACAAAATATCTTTGTCTCTTCACTAGGCATTGCCATTATAGGGTCTATTGTTTCCTCTATATTATGAATATCATTTGGCATTCCAAAAGCATCATGCAATAGACCTTCCATGTCATCAAGTGCATTTGGAACCCTTGATGAATGAAAGTAAGATGCATTATTATGTGAGGTCTCACCATATGCTATCCAATTAGTGTAACCTTTCATAAAACCATCACAAATTAAATGATCTTTTGCATCTGCCCTTACCACCCATACTCCATTACCACATTTTTTACAAGGGCATGATATCATTCCATCAATACTTCCATGAGAAAATGCAAAATCAAGAAATGTTGTCACACCATCCTTATATAAACTATGATTTATTGGCAAATTCATCCAACTTTTATCCATAGTATATTTCAAACAAAAGAAACAAAAAGGTTATGAATACTAACCTCCAGTAATTTTATCCCGTTGATGCAACAATGTAATTTTGTAGATGCAGCTCCAAACTTGGTAAAATGAAAAACAAAGTCATTTGGTTAAATTTTCATACGTATAAGAAAAGGAAAGGAAATAAAGAACAAGAGAACATTATTAAAATATTTGATGTGGGAAAATTTTTAGAAATTAGATGGGTGAGGGTAAAAAAATTCTCTTACCTGGTGAATGGAAGTAAGACGAGTAGAAATGGGGGAGGTGAATTGTTGAGTTTTTTTCCTATATAGCCTATTACACAAAAGTATTTTCCAAAATGACTCAAACTGAAAAGTATTTCCCTGAATGTACCTTTTAGTTAAAATCGCTATTGGCAACATCGATTTTAGGTAAAATCGACACTACCAATATCAATTTATCAGTCATCTCCGATAATTAAAAAAAATTAAATTTAATAAAAATCGACATTAGCAACGTCGATTCTTGTTAATTAGATTAATTACCAACTAATTAATCAAGGGCAAAAATTGATACTGGTAATATCGATTTTTCAGAAAATCGCTATTACTAATAGCGATTATGTGCCCTAATTAAATTACCCATTCCCCATTCTCATTCATTCAAAAATTATACCCATTAAAAAACCCTCTGCCCGCAGCCGCGCCTCCGCCGTCTCTGTCCGCCGTCTTCGTCGCCGTCTCCGTCGCCATCAGGTAATTAATTTGTTTGATTATTGTTATGGTTATCCTTACCTCG
Organism: Penstemon barbatus; assembly: GCA_003313485.2. Taxonomy (NCBI): domain Eukaryota; kingdom Viridiplantae; phylum Streptophyta; class Magnoliopsida; order Lamiales; family Plantaginaceae; genus Penstemon; species Penstemon barbatus. The sequence continues at coordinate 54,989,300 of CM064877.1, read as the reverse complement.
TCATTTTTGGTCTTGTTTTCTTGTGATTTCTTTAGATATTCTTGTTTTTGAGAATAAGAACATGTTGCACAACTGATATTGATAGCTCAGGTTAATCGTATATATGTTATATAAATATGTATGCTATATGAGATATAGCTTTCTCTGTTGTGGAGGAAAAGGCTCATTTTATAGGGTAAATTACCTATATCCCCCCGGAGGTATGCCTGTATTACAATAAAAGTCCTCGTCGTTAGTGAAATTAGTATGGCTATAGTATCCTCTACTGATAAGAACATTGGATGATTTGGTAGAAATATATTTTGCAGTTGAAATGGTTGATATAGTTTATTACTTATAATTTTGGTTCTGACTGCGAAAAGCATAGCATCACACCTGATGATGTGAAATCATATTTTAGTTCCACTGGATTGGACTTCTAAAACTTTTGATCACAAACTTTATAAAATTGTGTTTTTGGTCCCAGTTTTAAAATGGTTTGTATTTTTAGTCATAACCTCCTCCTTTTCTAATTTGGGATTAAAAGTGCAAAATTTATGTAGTCCTATTAAGAGTGCAGCCACATGGACAAAATCAAGAGAGTTATACGAGACTAAAAGTGTTGAAAACATACAAAAACCATGGAACCAAATGTAAACTGTTTCAAAAAATCACAGCCAAAATTGCAATTTTACAAATTACGTGTGGGACCTAAAATGCTAATGGTACAATCATGAGGCTAAAACCACAATTTTTCTTTAGTCTATTTAAATAAATATATAAGACATACATATTTCTTTTTGTCAAACCTTAAATACCTTGGTCTAGTGGATGCATTATATTAGAGTTTGTTAGAGGTTCCCAATGTTGGTCTATACAAATGAAAATAGAACTAATGTAAAATTTTGATTACAAAGAAGATATAGATATTGCTACTATTAGATATTTTAAGTGAACATGAGACTAATTTGCTTTTTTAGACTTGTTTGTTGTTGTCACTTTTACATATATAAAAATATATTTTACTCATGCATATTGGGCCTATTGATTCACACATACTGTAAATATATTTTTAGCAGAGATGGACACCGATCAGTTCACACATACTGTAAATCCTGAGCCTATTGATTCATCGGTTCTTACTCAGCAGGATCAGCACCGGTCTACCAATATTTGGCAAAGGGAAGATCTTGCGGCCCTAAAGTGTCGTCGTGGGGATGGATCCATTCCTTGGTCGTCGATTGACGAAAGAGTGGTGCCTTATTTGATTAATGCCGGATTTTATGGTATTTATCGTATTGGGGCAATCAAGTACGATTGGGCATTGGTTACTGCATTGGTCGAGCGGTGGCGTGTGAAAACTCATACATTCCATCTACCTATCGACAAAGCCACCATTACCTTACAAGATGTAGAAGTATTACTTGGTCTACCAATTGAAGGGGATATTATTAGTGGAATTGATCAAGACTATTCCACGGAGGAATGTCAAGATATTTGCCTCGACTTGTTCGGTGTTGTGCCCCCCTCGAGTGCTTTTACTGGTAGAATGTTGAATTTAAAATGGTTGATGGAACATGTTCATCCACTAGACGATAATGCTACTGATGTATCAGTGCAATATTATGCGATAGCGCTTATTCTAGCAATGATTGGCGGTATTGTCCTGCCTAACTTATCGGGGAATAAGGTAGATTTGAAATATATTGTCTATCTACAAAATTTGGACATGATTGGAAGCTTCAGTTGGGGTAGTGCGGCTCTAGCATACTTGTATCGTGAACTATGTCGGACCACTAACCCAAAGAATATTCAGATTGGTGGGTGTTTGACATTATTACAGTTACACCAGTTACAGTTAATTAATATATTAATTACAATATATTTTGTATATATACTTATTTTGATAACTATAAAATAGGTTTGGGTATGGGAGAGGATTCGGTGCATGCGTCCGGATATTGAATATGGCCTTCAGTCTGTGCCTCAAATAGACCCCCCTGGTCTTTTTGGGTATAAGTAAGTACGCATACTTGTTATTTACTTATGATTCAAGTACTTGAAAATTAGTTTGATTAATTCGATGTTTTTGAACCATAATCAGGTGGCGTGCTGCGAAATTGCTAGAACATGTTTCTACTCATGTCTTACGTGTGTATCGAGACCAACTTGACCTGCTCACTGATAATCAATTTGAGTGGCAGCCAAACCAGCTTGAGGAGTTGCCTCATTATTGTCGACAGAGAGAGAATATATGGAGGTCTAGGGTACCTTTGATATGTTATGACAGAGTAGAGTGGCACTTTCCAGATCGGGTGCTTAGACAGTTTGGCTTGTGGCAGGATATCCCAGTCCCATGTGACACCATTATGGACATACACAATATTGACCTCTGGGGGCGTAACGAAGTTGATTGGAATGTTTATCATGAGGATTATGCGAACTTGTGGGAGATACGTGACCAGCTCATTGTCATGTCAAATGAAGGGGGAGAACATATAGGTTGTAGTGATGCTTGCAAGATTTTGTACAGGAACATCACGAGGGTGTTGATATCAAACCCACACCAAAGGCACCAAAGTGATGTCACAGGGTACAGGGGTACCAGTGGTGGATATGAGGGTTTGGTATGTAATATTGTTTATATATGAGTAATAGTTTTTATATAAGATTAACGTATATGTTTTTGTCTTCATATAGATTCAAGAACTACAACGTATCAACCTCTTACTTGGGGAATTCCATATCGACCATGATGTGCAAAAGGCGACGGAAGCTCTAGAGCACGTCGTAAGTGATTTAGCCTTAGTTGGAGAGCAAGATCGACTAGCAGGTCAAGTACCACCAACATATGCGTATAATTCCCCTCCTACAGAGTTAAGGACGTTGAATTCTATACGTAAACGATGGGCAGTTCCATGGGGCACAGCTACTTCAAATGCTCCAGGTTCATCATATGTACCTCCTCCACCTCATAACACTGGGTTCGTTCCACCACCATGGTTACAACAAAATACCCAAGGTGAGTGCGTTACTCAGGTTGGTTCTCAGGCTGAGCCCTCCAATCGTCAAAGGAGGTTGACTCAACGGGAAATAAGAGCGCCAAATCGATATACACCAAATGACTTTAGTCTAAGTTGTAATTGTAACTATATAAGTCTCATCGTATTATCATTTTGAAATATATTGTTATTTAACTTGACTTATTTGGAAGACATTGGCATACTTTGATATATATGTTGTGATGGTGAATTGATTATGTTTTTTGGTTGTTCTTGATTCTCGTCTCTTAATGTATTGATTGTTTTGCGTTTTGGTGTTGTTTGAATTCTTAGTTTGATATATGTTGTTTGATTTAAATAAATCGAGATTAGTTCACATATGATAAGATAGAGGTTGCTTCACATTTAAAAAAAGGGATTTTTGCACGTCACCCCCAGTTTTTTTCAATTTTCGCACTTTTCCCCCCGAAACTCCTTAAATGTGACCGTGCCCCCAGCTTTTATGTATGTTTGTGCACTTACATAAAAGCAGGGGGCACGGTCACATTTAAGGAGTTTCGGGGGGGGGGGGGGGGGGGGTAAGTGATAGAAATAGTGTCCTGCAAGCCAGTTGTATGGCTAGTATGTATTGTAATAAATGCGGAACTATTCAATTTCGATTAATAAATGCACTTTATTAAATGGACATCTTTATCTTATGTAATAATTATCTACGCATAAGGATAGAAGTCCTTAGATCACAGGGCTATGGGACAACCCGTGGACTGATCTCCAAGGCCGTGATCTAGAACATATTCAAGAGTCGTAGAATCCAATCGAGATAGGACATCGTTGGATTCGGTTAGACTTTCACTATTGTGTGTACTCCGATGAACTGGAGAACGCTGGGGTCCACGAGCGTGACTGGGATGGTCGACACACATAAATGGGTGGCTTGCTGGGATGGCAAGCGCACTGAATACCCCAATTAGGTAATAACTCACCATGGAAGCGGTGGTCGCATATCGGGGTTGAAGTTATTCCTAATTTATAATAGTATACGAGGAACGATCCCTAACTACTCGAGGTGATAGGGTTTATCTGGTGCGAGAACGTCTATGATTTGATATGAGTTCCGACTGACTGGGGATCGCCAGAAAGTCTCTGTGGACTCATGTTGGGTATAGAGGAACTCGTATGCAGATTCATATCATCAACAAAGGATCCATGGACCCGACTTGATAGGTTGGGAAATTCTCCTATGGATTTCTGTGAGAAATTAATTCTGGTAAAATCCTTGGCCAAGGTATCTGACGACTTTATGTAAGTAGCTCATAAAGATTAAAGTCAAAGAGAATTTATTCCGAGGTCAGAGTACATAAGGTCAAGACAAAAGAAAAGGGACTCCGATGAAAGACCATACCCTTAAGTCTCGACTGGGAGATTGTTCGATGGAGAGATTATGTCGTATATGGAAATTATAAATGATAAAAGGTTCACTGAATTAATTCACCAGTGATTGGGCTCCATGGGCTTGTGGCTGGACATCGACCGTGGAGTGTGGGAGAATTCCCAAAATTGGCAGGGGTGCTAATTTTGGAATGATCAATCGACAGAGTGTTCGATTGATTTAGAGTAAGTCTTACTCGAATAATTAAATAATATTTAATTATAACCCACGGCCAATTATGTGGTGAACCTACGGGGGCATACACAATACACAAGTAGCGAAAGCGAGGAAATAAGAACGACCGAGTCGACTGGGTGAAAAATCGACTGGGTCGATTATATTAGGTGGGTCGACTGGGTCGACCCAATTGGAACAAAATGGGATCCAATTGGAATTGGATCAGGATCATAAATTAAATTGAAATTTAATTTGTGAATTAATTAATTAAGTTGGATTTAATTAATTGGAAAGGATTTTAATTAAATAGACTTAGAGTCTGATTTAATTAAATGGGAGATTAAGTTAATTAATTGGGCTATTTAATTGGGAGATTAAATTAGGCCTGGTCAAATTAATTAACTGGGCCATGAATTAATTAGGAGACTTGGTCTTCTAATTAAAGAGGGCCATGGCCCATGTAGGAGAGAGAAGACCTAGTCCTAATAGGACTAGGTTAGAGAGAAAACTATAAGTAGCTTTCTTATAGTTGAATTTCACACAACTCCATATGCAAAAATTGAGCAAGAGCAAAAATTCTCTCCCCCTCTCCCTAGCTATATCGACCGAACCCTTCTTCCACTTGGAAGAATTTTTCGTTTTCGAGTTTTGTTCCTAAATTGTTCCTAATTCCTAGTTTATAATATATCTTGTGTTCTAGCTGATCGAGATATATTATTTTCGTGATATTGTGGTGTATCAACTCGTAGAGGCACAACACGTGGGGCGCTACTCAAAAGGTCTGGGTCGATTTTGCCGGAGCAGAATTCAGAGCTCGTTTTGCTAGCCGAGGATTTGCAAGGAGATAGGTATAAACGAGAAAACTTATACTATCGTTTTATTTATATTCATATATATACAACTAGAGAATATCCTGGCAAGATTCCTTAAGAGGTCCTAAAAAGTTTTATATTCCGCTGTGCCTAGGGCTGTTTTTCTTATCGAATCCCAACAGTGGTATCAGAGCCAACTCTAGGCTTTGTATATATAGGAATTTGCAAATTCTGTGTTTATTAAATCATATGTTTGATTTATTTGGATAGTTCTTTAACTTTGCATGTTATAGGACATATGTTTGATTAACTTGGAGTTAATGTTTAATTTAGGATTCGAAAAATTTTATCATGTTGGTTTTTTAATTTTGGATTGGGATTTAATTAACTGGGTTTGTTGAATTAAATCTGTGAGTAATCGAAACAAAAATTTTTTTTATTAGATCCGACTCGCGGCGGTGCGCTGCCGCGCACCGCGGCTAGGCGGCCACCGCAAGCCGCTGCCAACGGCAGCGTGCTGGCAGCACGCTGGCCGCACACGCTGCGCGCAGCAACAGCCTTCTGGCTGCTGTTTGCGCGCTGCTGTGCACGGCTGCTCGCTGCCGCACGCAGCCGCGTGCAGCGGCTGCTGCCGCAGGCAGCTCACGCGCCGACCTGGTGGTCGCGCGTGGGCTGTCCTACGTGGCAGTCCTGATTGGTCTCGACTAGTCGTTTATGGGTTGGACTCTAATTCTGCCTATTTTGAAAGTCCTGAAAATCTTGGAGAATTTTGGAAGATTAGGAAACTTAGAGTTTTTGGATAAGGTAGTTATCTTGTTAGATGTGAACATTACCTTAATTAAACTAATCTAGTCAAAATAGGATTATCTTGAAAATCTTGGAGATTTGGGAATTTTGGGAAACTTAGAGTTTTGGATAAGGTAAGAATCTTAGAGATTTAGATTACCTTAATTAACCAATTTAATCAAGATAAGAATTGTAGATTACTTAAAGCTCAAGTAAGAGCTAATTAATCTTAGAGGTTAATTGTTAATTCAAAATTAATTAACTTGGATGAATTTTTGCGAATTAAAATTAATGAAGCCGATAAATTTACATTTATGCCCTTATGTGAATTTATGCATGTTCTTGAGTGAATATGTGGATTGATCGATTTTGCCCTTAAGCCCTGTGTAGTTTTTGATTTTTTTTTTTTTTGGGTTGTATTTAAATGGGCTTGATTGGTGCCCTTGCTTGCGCAAACAAATGTAATAGAATATGACCATTTAAATTATGTAAGCTAGGCTTAGACTAGGCTTGGAGCCGAGAAGACCTCATGAAGACTTGGAGATCCACATGGAGGCCCATTTACCTTGGAGGACATGGAGGCCCAATTCACTACATGGAGGCCCAATCAAGCTGGATATTACAAGAAGGCCCATGATGTATGGGTTTGAAAATTGTAATAGTTAGGACATTTAATTTCCACCCTAGACTGACCAATTGATTCATCACTTGGCTCGTGATGAATCGCATAGGATGGGCATTCGATCAATCATATCATGCTAGGTGTTGTATGTTTACTTATATTCTTTGATGTATGTCATGCATGCTTAGAATAGATCACGTAAACAAGATAAAGCATAATCTGATGAGACCTCACACAAGAAAACTTAAAACCTCCAATTGAACATTAAAATTCTATTAGAATATTAAATCGAATAACGGGCGCATAAGAATAGTGTCTATGCTCCGAGCTTATCCAAATACTAGGTCTTAGGCATATTGTACGAATATATCTCGATGTCTCACGAGTCGTGGGTCGAGCTATAGGAAGATGATATGTCTATTGCCTCGATGCACAAGTTTAGTGCCAAGGGAGGGGATATCAAGGTTTTAGGCGCTGTCTCACGAGTCGTGGGGTGTCTAGGATTGAACTATTTCTCTCCACGAGTATTGGAAATGATTTAACGCTAGTAAGTATGGATGTCTCACGAGTCGTGGGTCCATATCGAAAACCGAGGGTAAATGAACTTAAGGGTTAGCTGCGATGGTTAACCGTCGACGTAATCGACCACCAAATGAATCAAATAGTATGACCAACGAGTCGTGGGTACTAGGAGATTGCATTTGGGCCTTAAGCCCGCTAGGATATTTTAAATTCCCGAAACTTATGTGGGGGCATAAGATTTTGATTAAAATAGTGGGAGTAATTTACAAATAAAAACCATGTTTGTAAATTGTGCATTTTAAATTAATCTTTCGCGTATTTATTTCTTCTCTCGTCATTTTATAGATATGATGTCAAAAGAGCTTAGAGCACTTAGAGATTTGTCCATCTCATCACTTGAACGTAATATTTTAACTGGACCCAACTTGCATTTCTGGACGCATCATTTGAATGGATTATTTGAAGCTGAAAACATATCCTATGTTTTGTCTGTGCCACCACCCATTACTATTTCACATGACGTTCCTGATGAGCTCCGTAAAAGCATCACCAAATGGAAATTGGATGATGGCTTAGCTCGTGAATACATGTTGGAATATATGTCACTTGATCTGCGTTTTCAACATGAGCATATGGCATCCGCGAAAGAGATTCTCTCGAATCTCAAATTCCTTTATGGGATTAGAGATGGTCGTCGCAGATTCGCGATCACGAGGGAACTCTTGCAAGCAAGAAAGAGAAGGGAAACTCCTGTCGGAATCCACGTACACAAGATGATTCGACTTCTGTCTGAACTCGATGATATGGGTGTCGTGATGGACAATGATTTCCGAGTAGATCTTATTCTACAATCTCTTCCTAGATCATATGACCGATTTATCGCGGACTTGAATCTCCAGAGGCGAGAGATCACTGTGCATGTCCTGCGACAGATGCTCGAGGAACACGAAGCTTCTTTTGGAAAGAAAGCGAGGGTTGGCGAAAGGACTGGGCGGCGTTCAAAACCAAAGCAAATGGAAACCAGAGCTCCTTACTGCACAAGGTCAAGGGAAAGGATTAAATTCGAACCTATGGAGAGTTCGAACATGTATATTCCTTGTTGAAGTTAATTTTACAATTAACTGTGCATTTTTGGTGTTAGACACTGACTGGAGTTCTCATCCTTGTAGGTGATGGGAGCATTAAGGAAACTGGAGCCTGAGGATTGGATCCTTGAATAAGGCAATGGAGCTGGAGCTGCTACCAAGGCCATAGGCAAAAGTAGATTTAGGTGGTTTGATAAAGTCATTAGGAAACTTTCATTTATGTACCTAGTTATTAATGAAAAACTTTTATTCATGTTAATGAATAATGTTGATTTTAATAAAAGCTCCCGTTTTAGTTTTTCATTTGGTACATTGAATTATTGACTTTACAACATAAAACCGCCTAAGTTAGTCATGCACGTACAACAAAACAAAATGAAACAAGATAATGAAATATCTACCCAATTATGGCACGCTCGACTTAGACATATATCTAAGTCAAGGATTCAAAAGTTAGCATCATCTGGCGCGATTGAAATCAATCGCATTGATGAAATGCCAACATGTGAACCATGTTTAAAGGGTAAAATGGCTAAGTTGCCATTTAAGGGAAACCCTGAGCGAGCCAAGCAAACATTGGACTTAATACATACTGACGTATGTGGACCACTAAGAAAAAGCGCCCGAGGTGGCTATGACTACTTCATCACTTTCACTGATGACTTTAGTCGTTATGGATATGTGTTCTTGTTGAAACACAAGTCTGAAGCCTTTGAGCGATTCAAAGAATTCAAGATGGAAGTAGAGAATCAACTTGGTCATACGATAAAGGCTCTTCGTTCTGACCGAGGTGGAGAATTTCTTAGTAACGAATTTCTGAATTATCTTGTAGAGCATGGAATATTATCGCAGTGGACTCCTCCTGCAACACCCCAATTAAATGGAGTAGCAGAGATAAGGAATCGAACTTTGATGGACATGGTTCGATCCATGATGAGTGCCACTGACCTTCCTTTTTCATTTTGGGGACATGCCCTCCTCACGGCAACGAAGATACTGAACATAGTACCTTCTAAATCCGTAGAAAAGACACCATACGAACTATGGTTTGGCAAGGCATCCTCGTACGCATTCATGCGCATATGGGGATCTCCCGCTTACGTTAAAAAGCTAGTGGGAGATAAATTGGAAACTAAATCCACTTTGTGCAAATTCGTGGGGTATCCAGAAAACTCGATAGGATACGAGTTCTACGATCCTACAAGACAAACTACGTTTGTCTCGAGGAACGCTCACTTCTTGGAGAAGGATTTCTTGGTTGACAAGAAGGAAAATAACGTAGAACTGGATGAGGTCACTGAAGCTGAAAAGGCCGAAGAGGTCGATCAAGCTAACCCGTCGCCACAGGCAGTGGGAGAACATGAGCATGAAAGTGCACCAGAAGGTACACCGATTCTTCGTAGGTCAGAAAGACAACGTAGAGAACCCGAGAGGTACTACGGTCTGCTGCATGAGACTGGACAGTCTCTAACCGACCCAAGGACTTACGAAGAGGCTATGCTAGACATAGACTCGGGAAAGTGGCGCGAAGCCATGGAATCCGAATTGGACTCCATGCACTCAGACAAGGTCTGGGCCTTGGTAGATCCACCAGTGGGAGTGGCTCCCGTGGGCTGCAAGTGGATCTATAAGCGAAAGCTTGGAGTGAACGGAGAGGTAATAACCTACAAGGCGCGATTAGTGGCAAAAGGATATACTCAAAGACCTGGAATTGACTTTGAGGAGACCTTCTCGCCCGTCGCAATGCCTAAATCCATTCGAATCTTGCTGGCCATAGCTGCGTGGTATAACTACGAGATATGGCAGATGGATGTGAAGACTGCCTTTCTCAATGGGGACATTGATAAGGATATATACATGGAGCAACCAAAAGGATATGCATCCAAAGGAGATGAACACAAGGTGTGCAAACTCCAGAGGTCCATTTATGGACTAAAGCAAGCTTCCCGAAGTTGGAACATTCGTTTCGATGAGACAATCCAAACTTTTGAATTCATCAAAAACATGTTCGAACCTTGCGTGTACAAGAAGATCAGTGGGAGTACAGTTGAATTTTTAGTGCTCTACGTTGACGACATTCTTCTCATTGGAAACAATGTGAAAGAATTGTCCGAAACTAAAGCATGGTTATCTACACAATTCTCGATGAAGGATATGGGAGAAGCATCCTTTGTACTAGGTATAAGGATCTACCGAGATAGATCAAAAGGACTGCTGGGCCTCTCCCAATCCCAGTACATAGACAAAATTTTGAAAAGATTTAGTATGGAAGAATCCAAGAGAGGATTGCTTCCAATGAGACATGGGATTGCACTCTCTAAGTCTATGGCCTCAAAGACGCCAGAAGAGAGAAGCAATATGTCTCTAGTACCATATGCATCCGCGATAGGAAGCATAATGTATGGTATGTTATGTACGAGACCAGACGTAGCGTACGCTTTAAGCGTTACAAGTCGCTACCAGTCTGATCCAGGTGAGCAGCACTGGATAGCCGTAAAGGCAATTCTGAAGTACCTGAGAAGGACTAAGGAATTGTTCTTGGTATACGGCGGAGGAGAATTGAAATTGGAAGGCTATACAGACTCGAGCTTCCAATGCGATGTAGACGACTTCAAGTCGACATCAGGATACGTATTCTGCCTCAATGGTGGTGCGGTTAGCTGGAAGAGCTCCAAGCAAGAAACAACCGCGGATTCAACCACCGAAGCTGAATACATTGTTGCGAGTGATGCAACAAAGGAAGGTTTTTGGATGAGGAACTTCATCCAGGAACTGGATGTGATACCTAGCATCGCTGAGCCCATTACTATCTTCTGTGATAACAATGGGGCAATAGCGCAAGCGAAGGAGCCGAGATCTCATCAGAAATCCAAGCACGTACAAAGACGATACCACGTGATAAGAGATATCATTGGTAGAGGAGACATTAAGATGGAACGTGTCGACTCAGACGATAATACGGCGGACCCGCTAACGAAGCCTCTGCCTCAAAAGGCATTTGAGAAACATCTGCAAAAGATGGGACTCAAGAACATAAAAGACTGGCTTTAGGACAAGTGGGAGATTGATAGAAATAGTGTCCTGCAAGCCAGCTGTATGGCTAATATTTATTGTAATAAATGCGGAACTATTCAATTTCGATTAATAAATGCACTTTATTAAATGGTCATCTTTATCTTATGTAATAATTATCTACGCATAAGGATAGAAGTCCTTAGATCACAGGGCTATGGGACAACACGTGGACTGATCTCCAAGGCCGTGATCTAGAACATATTCAAGAGTCGTAGAATCCAATCGAGATAGGACATCGTTGGATTCGGTTAGACTCTCACTATTGTGTGTACTCCGATGAACTGGAGAACGCTGGGGTCCACGAGCGTGACTGGGATGGTCGACACACATAAGTGGGTGGCTTGCTGGGATGGCAAGCGCACCGAATACCCCAATTAGGTAATAACTCACCATGGAAGCGGTGGTCGCATATCGGGGTTGAAGTTATTCCTAATTTATAATAGTATACGAGGAACGATCCCTAACTACTTGAGGTGATAGGGTTTATCTGGTGCGAGAACGTCTATGCTTTGATATGAGTTCCGACTGACTGGGGATCGCCAGAAAGTCTCTGTGGACTCATGTTGGGTATAGAGAAACTCGTATGCAGATTCATATCATCAACAAATGATCCATTGACCCGACTTGATAGGTTGGGAAATTCTCCTATGGATTTCTGTGAGAAATTAATTCTGGTAAAATCCTTGGCCAAGGTATCTGACGACTTTATGTAAGTAGCTCATAAAGATTAAAGTCAAAGAGAATTTATTTCGAGGTCAGAGTACATAAGGTCAAGACAAAAGAAAAGGGAATCCGATGAAAGACCATACCCTTAAGTCTCGACTGGGAGATTGTTCGATGGAGAGATTATGTCGTATATGGAAATTATAAATGATAAAAGGTTCACTGAATTAATTCACCAGTGATTGGGCTCCATGGGCTTGTGGCTGGACATCGACCGTGGAGTGTGGGAGAATTCCCAAAATTGGCAGGGGTGCTAATTTTGGAATGATCAATCGACAGAGTGTTCGATTGATTTAGAGTAAGTCTTACTCGAATAATTAAATAATATTTAATTATAACTCACGGCCAATTATGTGGTGAACCTACGGGGGCATACACAATTCACAAGTAGCGAAAGCGAGGAAATAAGAACGACCGAGTCGACTGGGTGAAAAATCGACTGGGTCGATTATATTAGGTGGGTCGACTGGGTCGACCCAATTGGAACAAAATGGGATCCAATTGGAATTGGATCAGGATCATAAATTAAATTGAAATTTAATTTGTGAATTAATTAATTAAGTTGGATTTAATTAATTGGAAAGGATTTTAATTAAATAGACTTAGAGTATGATTTAATTAAATGGGAGATTAAGTTAATTAATTGGGCTATTTAATTGGAAGATTAAATTAGGCCTGGTCAAATTAATTAACTGGGCCATGAATTAATTAGGAGACTTGGTCTTCTAATTAAAGAGGGCCATGGCCCATGTAGGAGAGAGAAGACCTAATCCTAATAGGACTAGGTTAGAGAGAAAACTATAAGTAGCTTTCTTATAGTTGAATTTCACACAACTCCATATGCAAAAATTGAGCAAGAGCAAAAATTCTCTCCCCCTCTCCCTAGCTATATCGACCGAACCCTTCTTCCACTTGGAAGAATTTTTCGTTTTCGAGTTTTGTTCCTAAATTGTTCCTAATTCCTAGTTTATAATATATCTTGTGTTCTAGCTGATCGAGATATATTATTTTCGTGATATTGTGGTGTATCAACTCGTAGAGGTGCAACACGTGGGGCGCTACTCAAAAGGTCTGGGTCGATTTTGCCGGAGCAGAATTCAGAGCTCGTTTTGCTAGCCGAGGATTTGCAAGGAGATAAGTATAAACGAGAAAACTTATACTATCGTTTTATTTATATTCATATATATACAACTAGAGAATATCCTGGCAAGATTCCTTAAGAGGTCCTAAAAAGTTTTATATTCCGCTGTGCCTAGGGCTGTTTTTCTTATCGAATCCCAACAGTAAGTGCACAAACGTACATAAAAGCAGGGGGCACGGTCACATTTAAGGCGTTTCGGGGAGGGGGGGGGAGTGTGAAAATTGAAAAAAACTGGGGAGTGACATGCAAAAATCCCTTAAAAAATTTAGTATAAAATCGACACTGCTAATGTCGATTTTATCCTAAAACCGATATTAGCAATGACGATTTTTAAGCTCGCCGCGGCGAGTCAGAGGCAAAAACTTTCTGCCTCTAACTCGCCGTTCGCCTCGGCGAGCTTAAGAATCGACATTGCTAATGTCGATTTTAGTATAAAATTTATACTATAATTTTTTTTTTAAATGTGAAGCAACCTCTATCTTATTTTTTGTGAACTAACCTCGATTTGTTTAACTCAAACAACATATATCAAACTAAGAATTCAACACACCATCACAACCAAAACGCAAACCTATTAACATATTATCTAAAACAATCAAGAACAACTCAAAAACATAATCTATTCACCATCACAATGTTACATGCATAACAAGTTCAATACATAAAAATGTCTCAACAATATTATCTCATAACATCTATGAAACTATGTCCTATTATTCGTGCATTTGCGACGCGTATATCCTTCCTTCCCACAAGTAGAACAATGAATCACCCGTTTGTCGGTTTGAAAATCCATTTCATTGCGAATGCGTCTTGATTTTGATCGACCATTTTAACGTTCAAGCTTGCAGTGGTTTGAACACCGGACCATAATACTCGTTCCAATAATACTCATTATCCAATGGTTCAAATCTACCACTCCATGTCCTCGAATAATTCTCAACGGTATAAAATGATGATACAAAAGATAAATGATCAACATTTTGGTTACTACAACAAGCAAGAACATGGGGACAAGGAACATGATAGGCTACCCACTTACCACAGGTGCATGTCCTTTCACCAATGCGCACAGTTTGAACATTACCTCCCTTCGTCATGCGACGACATGTGATTACAGAATAAACCCCACCGCCCCCACGTATAGAATTGTTGAAGATTGTTACATGCATACCCCCAACCTTCGAGGTGTTGTGGAGGATCATTTGGTAAACCTTGGGGCTAAATAGATTTTGGGGTTCAGTGTTTGGTAGGCCAATATTTTCACTAGCAAGTTCAACAATACCAAGTCTAGATTGAAAGTAATAAACACAACGATAAAATGAAGTCTCAATAATTGCTGTAATAGGCATACCACGAGCACCTTTCATCACGCCATTGAAAACTTCTGAAATGTTCGTTGTCATTAGGCCATATCTATAACCACCATCATGTGCAATCGTCCATTTGTTTTTTGGGAGTTTATCCAACCACTTTCGAGCATCAGGACTTAATAGCTCAATTTGATCCAAAACAGTTTGAAACTTGCGATCCTGGTGTGAGCAACCTGCCTTCCACACTAGCCTTTTTAAATTATCACCCTTATGGATTTTGCAAATATTAGAACACACATGCCTCAAACAATACCTATGTTTCATATTTCTCCATTTCCTTACTCGGATTGTTGCCAATATACCTTTATGGCGATCAAAAATCAAATATATATTACAACCCTTCACAACATGTTCTTGCACAAGGTTCAAGAACCAATCCCAAGTTTTATAAGACTCCTTTTTTACAATAGCAAAGGCAAGTGGTAATATACTATCATTTGCATCACATCCCGTCGCAATTAGTAAAACTCCCTTGTATTTTCCGTGAAGAAAAGTACCATCAATGCTAACAACTAGACGACACTGCGTGAACGCTTCAATACAAGGCCCGAATGTCCAAAAAACACGATGAAATTTATCCATTTGACCGGGTGGTGGAGGTTTATAGTACTCAACAATTGTCTCAAGGTTGTATCGTTTGATAGCTACAAGTACTTTTGGCAACCTTTGATAAGATTCATCCCATTCTCCATAGATATGTGCATTAGCTTTTTGTTTCCCACTCCATGCTTTTTTATATGATATTTCTTTAGTAAAGCTATCCTTCACATATTCAACAATGACACGGATTTTCAAATCTGGATCTACCTTAACAAGATTTAGGATATCCCAAGCAATTAACTTAGAGTCCAGATGAAAATGATCTTGGCCTAATCCTGCAGATAAACAAGTATGAGGTCCCAAATAACGTGTCACTTTCCACAATCCATTCTTCCTGATCAATAAACTAGCACGGAGATAGAAGTTGCACGGATACTCTTTTTTATAACAACATATTACCCATGTTTTATCAGTGCTCTTCTGTACCTTGTACATCCAATTCTTTGTTATATGATATTTCTTCACAGCACACTGCATATTATTTTTCGACTTAAAGAGCAAGCCTTTACCTAGTTCGTCACTCTTAGACAATTGAACTTGACTTGCACGAATATCTGTGAAATACGATCCTTCACCAATTTCCCTATAAAATTGGCAACCATTGACATCCATAATGTTATCCCCAATATCAGTTTCCTCATAGTCACTGCTATTACTGCTACTTCCATTGTCCTCATGCGTTAGTCTGTGTTCAAACCTTTATTCATCATCTTCAGAATCAGTCTCCAAATCTTCGTTTAATCCACTTACATTTTGAGGCCTAGTAGGACTAACATTTGTGTGTGCTATTTGCGTAGTTGTACCAACATTTGACTGAAAAGTTAACGGAACCGGATTACCCAAATCATGGTAAGAAGTTGAGTAATTTAGGTTACCTTGGTCCACATGTGAGTCAACTGTGTCACCAACATAATGACCTCCAATATCTGTGTCACCAACTTAATGACCGCCAACTTCTGTATCACCAACGCAAGGACCTCCAACTTCTGTGTCATTAGCAAACTCTTGACTATCTATCGGATTTATCTCCAAGTATAACTATAAACTTCCTATCCCCGAAAAATGAGTAAATACATTAAACATAGCTTCAACACCACTATTATCATTAACGGGAAGTGCAATATAATTAGCAGTGACACGATCAAATGAAATAGGATATCTGCATATCACTCCCAACCTAAAGTCCCATTTGTTTAGTCCGGTAAGTTTGTACAACTCTGTTAGTAACTTACGATAACTCCATCTGCTATTCGCCCTAAGGGGCCGTTTTGGTGGAATATCATACTCACATCCATTAGACGGATTTAATATATTTCCTCCCCAATAGCACAAATTAGCTCAATCATCACCAGTTGGAAACAAAGCAACAACTTTCCTCCCATTACCATTACCAACACCACCAGTTGGAAACAAAGTAACAACTTTTCTCCCATTAACATTACCAACACCACCAGATTCCACATACGAGGGAGGATGCAAAAGAGCACCATTTCATAAGTAAAATATAAAGAGAACAAAATAAAGTAATACATACCTCTTGAATATGAAAAATATTGTTAGGGCTTCAATGGGAAGAATTGAGCAATTGAAGAATTTTTGTAACAAATATTGATGGAGACTTTGTGATAGTTGCTGAAAGAGAAGAAATCGCGTGCTCTTTTTTTTTTTTTTTTTTGCTGAAGTCGTCTGTCGCTGTGAAATGAAATATGGAATGTATAAGTAAAGGCACAAAATCGCTATTAGTAATAGCGATTTTCTGAAAAAATCGATATTACCAGTATCGATTTTTGCCCTTGATTAATTAGTGATTAATTAGTTGGTAATAATCTAATTAACAAGAATCAATGTTGCTAATGTCGATTTTTATTAAATTTAATTTTTTTTAAATATCGGAGATGACTGATAAATCGATATTTGTAGTGTCGATTTTACCTAAAATCGATGTTGCCAATAGCGATTTTAACTAAAAGGTATATTCAGGGAAATACTTTTCAGTTTGAGTCATTTTGGGAAATATTTTTGTGTAATAGGCTATATAGGAAAAAAACTCTGAATTGTTAAAGTGAAGTTTGGGGATAAAATTTTCTCTCTCTTACTTTATCTTGTATTTTTACTATTATTTAGTATAAAAATAAATGAAAAATGTGGCTGAAATTTGGTAGTAGGCGCCAATATTTCCCACCTTTTTCCTTCTCTTACATTTTCCCACAGATTTGTCAAAGTTTACCATTTTTTTACTTTTTTTTCCACATAAAATTTGAAGAATAGTAGTAGTGCCACAATTGCCTTGTGATGACACGCTTCTTTAAAAGTGTCACATTTGTTGGGTATCAATAGGTATTATTTGTTGTAGTGAAGTGACACCCATCGAAGCCCAAAAATGGATTGCACCCCAAAAGGAAACCTTTTTTCAATGCATCTAAACCCAAAATGATCCTTTGAAAATAGGAGCAGGTGGAATACTTTCAGACCCTTCTTCCACCACATCCTCTCCATCACCATCACCATCACCTGAACCATCACCTGAACCCATAAATTGGATCTCAACTAGACTCCCAATAATTGTGTTCCTAACCATTTCAGCGTACTTTGGCAACAAACTATATGACTCCTTATGACACCCTTCAACAATGCTCACTGTCTTCACCTTTGCTATGTACAATTGCATATACTTGGGAGTTATCCCATACTTTTTCAGCTCATTTCTCAATCCCCTTGGTTTCATATCAGGATTCTCTCTCAAAACATTCACCAACTTATCAGCAATCCAACTTGAGCTTGCCTCCTTAAGGCCACCAACTCTAACACATGTATGCACTGGTTTAAGAGACTTGATCATGAATGTAACACCATCAGGCATTGGAGATGCGTGAATTCTCCAAGGGCAATCTAATGCAGCAAAAAACTGTTGTAACTCTTGTATTCTCATTCTTTTCTCTTATTATCTCAAAACCCTCTCTGATCATAAACTCCCTCAGTGCCTCTCTAAAGTGATCAACATTGGGAAACTCCATACCACATTCAAATTGATTCTTTCAAAAACATTATCACGAAGAATGAACTCATTCCTGTCAATATACCCAGCCATTGGGTCATTATCAAACTCCTCATATGAATCATTTTGAGTTTCACAGTGATCATCTGACCGATAATCACTCAATGCATCATCAGATTCAACATGTTTCTTCCGCTTTCTTTTCTCCACTCTTGCAGCCTGATCATTTCCTTCTACCCCAGATCAATTTCCACATCACTTCCTACCCCTTGCACATTGTCAGTTCTTACATATTCCACCCCTGCAACATTGTTACCATCTCCTAAATCACCCTCATCAAATTCAAATTCTTCACCCTCCCCATCAGTGCCTTCAGATTCTTCATATTCTTCAGATTCATTAGACTCATCAGATTCAATGACTTTTTCAATTTCATCACACTCACTACCTTCTTCATTTTCAAAAATTGTTGCTACTTCATCATTTTTAAAGGTTTGAACATACAATGCAATTATACTCTTCATCTTGTTCTTCTCAAACATATTGAACACATCCTCATCAAACAACAATCTTTATTTTTCTAGCCTATCAATGGTTGTAGTACCATAACTCATGACAATAACAATATTGAGTTTTGATGACATATTCTTCAAAGCAATATCACAGACATCATTGAGTTGGTCCGTTCTTGAGGATGAACATCTCATCCCTGAAGTGAACTACAATGTCATAAAACATGATTTGTACAATTGATAACAACAAAATTTAGTAAACAAACAATGTAAATCAAAGGTGACAACAAAACCAAACACCAACGATCCCCTTAAAAACACTGAATCCTAAAATCAGTTCTCCCACACCAACTTACATTAAACTTACAATTTCTAAAGAAATAAGACACGACAATGTGTATATATATGTACGCACAGTGTATGTACATAATACCCAAACTAAAAAAAAATTGGACAAAATATCTTAAACATAGAGATAACAAACTCAAAATGGAAAAAATCTTGATTTATTTTGAAGAAACTAACATGCATCACTGAAATAAAACATTTTCCCCCAAAAAAAAACCACAAATATAAAGTAATTTTTTTTTATTTTACCTTGGTTATCTTTGTAGAAAAGTGCCTGGAAATGGTGATTTTGGTTGGGTAGTGTACGAGTTTGAAGAATTTTGCAATGTCAGGGAGGAAAAACTTTGGCAGGGAGCAACAATGGTGAAGAAAATCAGTGGGGAAGAAGAAGTGTATGAGAGAAATAAGGGTTTGATTGTAGTGAGAGGTATGGGCGGGAATAGGAAGAGTCAGAGGTAGATCTGTCATTCCAGTTGCAAGATATTTTGGGCTATTTTTTTTTTCAATTAAAAATCTCGAGGGTAAAAGGGTAAAAACACACGTTCCGTCCATGTCCGTCGACTTCCGTTAGGGTTTTGTAATTTTCTTGAAACCTCGAGGGAGGTCTAAGTAATTAGCATTCTTCGAGGGGATTGGGCGCGAGTTTGACCAAACATTAGGGGAGGTCTCTGTAACTAACCTTTCTCCTAATAGGTAAAATAAACTTAGCAGAAACAGGAATAAAATAAATTTTCTCTTTATCTATTTGAATGTCTCATTTTCCCGTATTCTTAATTCTATCGACTTCTTCCCTAAAAAAAAAAAAAAATCATCAGTCGACTTCACCACACCAACATCCATAAAGCAAAAGGATGTAAATGTAAATTACGCCCAAGGCCTCAACCTGTTTGGACCCCACTTAAATATACTTCATGCGTCCCAATATTATTTATATAAGGTTGACAACTTTACTAAATATCAAAGAAATATAATCAATAATTTAATTAATATATTTTGCTAATAATATAATAATATTATATATAATAAATCTTCAAAAGATTTAATACGTCATAAATGTGAATAATTTAACATTATGTTTTTAAAAAATTAAAAAATAATTGATCAAATATTATAGCTAATGGAGTAAAAATAATGAGGGGGATGGAGTATACCTCATTTTTTTTTTTTTGACAATAAAACAAACTATTATTCGAAACTAACACGAAAAATTAAACCAATCTACAAGGGGGATCCCTCGTCACAAAAAAATAGAAATATGAATATTACAAGGACTAAAAGGGGTAGTTCATTTCAAACTAAAAGCCCAAAAAATAAGGTTGTGGGCAGCACAGTTTGCATTCCTAACGATAAACTTGAAGCGCCAAGGTGGCTAACAGTCAGAAAAAACTTCTATCTCCTCACTAATTCTCGCAATAGACTCCCAATTATTAATGGCCATCACAAGGTTTAGACGGTCAGATTCAAAAATAGCATTATCAGTCTTCAAGAAGTTCAAAAATGAGCAAGCTTCCTGGACTGTTAATGCTTCGGCATCAGTAGGATTGAGGCAGTTGTGGAGGCAAGATGAAGCAAACACGATGGAACCAAAATGGTTACGGATAATAAAACATGTGGCAGCCAAACCATCTTTGAAAGCCGCATCGGAGTTTATTGCCAAAAAACCTTTCTTTGGTGGTAACCATCGACGAGAGAGGGCTGGGGCAGCAGAGGTGACTTCAAGGAAATCTAGGCTTTTAGGTGGTCCTTTGCCATCCTTTGTCAACGAGAAGTGAAATCCTGCACGGAAACAAAAGGAGAGGAGTTATGCACAATATTGTTATTATTTTTTCAAAGAGCATCAAAAGCACAAATAGAAAAAGTTAAAAATTCCTGTATTTTTCTATTTGAAATGAAAAGGTTAGAGTTTTTGTCAAACAAGAAAGCGAAGAAGGTGGTGGCCAAAAAGGATTGGAAAGGTTCCATACGAAAGTTCCAACACGGATGGAACCAAACCGCAATAGAAAACGGGCAACGGATAAAGATGTGGTCTGCACTATCCTCGTCACTTCCACAAACAGGGCAAAAAATTTGGTCAATGTGGAATAAACTCGATAGTCTTTTTCGTGTGGGAAGAATATCACTTGCTATTTTCCAGCAAAAAAAATTCAGCCTATTGTGCAACTTTGAGTTCCAAATGTTTTTAAAGAGAGAGTCAGTGGTGGTGTTAAGGGTTGGGAACCTTTTTGCTTGAGAAGAGAGATAACAACTTTTTGAGGTAAATTTTTCAGACTTGGAGGAAGACCAAAAAAGCTTTTCATGAGAGGTCAGGAGAGAGATGTTGATTTTCCTAATTTCCAAAACCACTTCCAGAGGGAAGAGATTTAGGAGGATATCGACATCCCAAGAAACCCGACTGTAGCAGAATAGTTGAGAAACGGTGGTGAAATCATTAAAAAAGATGAGGGTGTTAGGTATGGGAGACAAAATAAAGCCAGGAAGGGAGGGGATCCATGGTTCACTCCAAATGTGGACAGAGGAGTTTTGATGTATAGAAAAACAAGCACCAAAGTTTATTTCTTGTTTGCAACTAACAATATCTTTCCATGCCCAAGAGGCCACTTTGAAATCTTTATCCGAATCAAGCAAATTTGTATCTTGCAAATACTTTACTTTAAAACCTCAACCCATAGTTCATTATCATTTGAAGCAACTTTCCAAGTTAATTTTGCCACAAGGGCACGATTAAAATCTTCTGTTTTACGAAACCCCAAACCCCTTTTGACTTTGGAAGACAAATTGTTGACCAACTTTTAAGCATGAGGGAATTCCCTTTATCATTTGAATCCCACCAACATTTTCGAATGATTTTATCAAGAGTTGAACAAATCGATTTTGGAAGCAAAAAAGTTGACATGGGGTAAATCGGAAGGGATTGGGCGACGATTTTAACAAGGATAGTTCTACCGGCTTGGGATAGGTTTCTACATTTCCAACCATTTAACTTGAGCTGCAATTTTGAAATAATCTCAGACTTAGATTTTGGTTTACAAAAAGAAAGCCCAAGATGCTTTGATTTGTGATCACATTCTTTTAAATTAAAGCGGGCAGTCAAGTCATTCTTGAAAGTAACATCAACATTTCGGCTAAAGTGGGTAAAATATTTTTCATGGTTAATAATTTGTCCCGACCATGAAGAGAATTTATCCAAAGTAGTGAAAATAGCTTTGACACCCTCCTGGTTTGCCCTACAATAGATAACCAAATCGTCTGCATAAAGAAGATGAGGAATAGTTGGGAAAATTCTTGCAATTTTAATTCCTTTAAAAGTGTCATTAATTTCCTCTTTGATTAAAAACAGAGAAAGAAGTTCCGTGTAAATGATAAAAAGATAGGAAGAGAGAGGATCTCCTTGTCTTATACCTCTAGACGGGCGAATAAGACCAAATGGGGCACCATTTATAAGGAAAGAAAAACTACAAGTGGAGATACATTGTTTGACCCAATTTATGAATTTGTCACAAATACCAATATGCTTGAGAATGCAATAAAGGAGATTCCACTCAACCTGATCATATGCTTTTGAGAGGTCTATTTTGATAGCACAAAACCCTTTTTTACCTCTTCTATTATTCATGTAATGAATAATTTCATGAGAGATGATGGTGTTTTCATTTATAGTTCTACCTTCAACAAAAGCCATTTGATTAGGTGAAATGATTTTTTAAAGCAAAGGTTTTAGTCTATTTGCAATAATATTAGGAATGACTTTATAAGAAATATTGCAAAGACTAATTGGCCTAAATTGATCATCCCTAGATGCATTCGGGATTTTTGGTATTAAACCAACAAAAGTATGATTTAACGTTTTAAGCATGTAACCCGTACGAAAGTAATGTTGGACAGCTTGAATAAGGGTCGTACCTGTGGTGCTCCAAAAGTGTTTGTAAAGTCCCGGGCTTTTTTCAGATGCAAAAGAAAAGAGTACCTGTGTGATTTCTCTTGGAGTTGGTAGATTGCACAAGTTTTCATTTTCCTCTTGTTCCATGATGGATGGGAAAAGGTTTTCCAATTATGTGTGGAATGGAAAATCAGCACATGTGAAGGATGAGCAAAAGAGTTCATCATAAAGTTTAACAAAACAATCATCAATAGATTTCCAATTATGTGACTCAGAGTTATCCAAATTTCAGATACAAGTAATTCTATTAGTATTTCCATGAATAATAGCAGTCAAGTGAAAAAATTTGGTGTTTGCATCACCACATGGAGCCATTTTCCCTAGATTTTTGTTTCCACATAATTTCAACTCTCTTATGCATCTCGTCAAGCTCGACAAGTAGAGCCTCCTCTAAGGCAATATTTTCAATAGATTGGTCCTCCGATTGGATTTTTTCAATAAAGTTTCTAAGTTTCGAAATTCTAACTTGACAGAGACCAAAGTGGTTTTTATTCCAAGTTCGAAGAGCCAAACTGACATTTAGAGTACGGAATGGAATTTGTGAGAGGGGAACCAAGGACGTTTTTAGTCCAACTAGACTTGACAACATCAAGACATGACTCATCTGTAAGCCACATGGCTTCATAACGAAAAGGGCGGGGCGGAGGGGAGGGTAGCACATGAATCAAGCAAGAAGGTGGAGTGGTCGGACTCAATTCTCGGGAGATGTTTAATTTTGATAGAAATAGTGTCCTGCAAGCCAGCTGTATGGCTAGCATTTATTGTAATAAATAAGGAACTATTCAATTTCGATTAATAAATGCACTTTATTAAATGGTCATCTTTATCTTATGTAACAGTTATATATGCATAAGGATAGAAGTCCTTAGATCACAGGGCTATGGGACAACCCGTGGACTAATCTCCAAGGCCGTGATCTAGAACATATTCAAGAGTCGTAGAATCCAATCGAGATAGGACATCATTGGATTCGGTTAGACTCTCACTATTGTGTATACTCCGATGAACAGGAGAACGCTGGGGTCCACGAGCGTGACTGAGATAGTCGATACACATAAATGAGTGGCTTGCTGGGATGGCAAGCGCACTGAATACCCCAATTAGGAAATAACTCACCATGGAAGCGATAGTCGCATATCGGGGTTGAAGTTATTCCAATTTGCAATAGTATACGAGGAACGATCCCTAACTACTTGAGGTGATAGGGTTTATCTGGTGCGAGAACGTTCATGCTTTAATATGAGTTCCGACTGACTGAAGATCACCAGAAGGTCTCTGTGAACTCATGTTGGGTATGGAGGAACTCGTATGCAGATTCATGTCATAAACAAATGATCTATTGACCCGACTTGATAGGTTGGGAAATTCTCCTATGGATTTCTGTGAGAAATTAATTTTGATAAAATCCTTGGCCAAGGTATCTGACGACTTTATGTAAGTAGCTCATAAAGTTTAAGTCAAAGAGAATTTATTTCAAGACCAGAATACATAAGGTCAAGACAAAATTAAAGGGAGACCGATGAAAGACCATACCCTTAAGTCTCGACTAGGAGATTGATCGATAGAGAGATTATGTCGTATATGGAAATTGTAAATGAGATAAAAGGTTCACTGAATTAATTCACCGGTGATTGGGCTCCATGGGCTTGTGGTTGGACATCGACCGTGGAGTGTGGGAGAATTCCCAAATTAGCAGGGGTGCTAATTTTGGAATGATCAATCGACAGAGTGTTCGATTGATTTAGAGTATATGTTACTCGAATAATTAAATAATATTTAATTATAACCCACGGCCAATTATGTGGTGAACCTACGGGGGCATACACAATACACATGAAGCGAAAGCGAGGAAAGGAGAACAACCGAGTCGACTGAGTCAATAATCGACTCGGTCAATTAAAGTGGGTGGGTCGACTGGGTCGACCCAATTGGAGCTAAATAGGATCCAATTGGAATTGGATCAAGATCATAAATTAAATTGAAATTTAATTTGTGAATTAATTAATTAAGTTGGATTTAATTAATTAAAGGAAAAATTAATTAAATAGACCTGGAGTCTAATTTAATTAATTGGGAGATTAGTTAATTAATTGGGCTATTTAATTGAGAGATTAAATAAAGTCTGGTCAAATTAATTAACTGGGCCATGAATTAATTAGGAAGACTTGGTCTTCTAATTAAAGTGGGCCATGGCCCATGTAGGAGAATTAAAGTCCTAATCCTAATAGGACTAGGTTAATGAGATACCTATAAATAGGTGACTTGATGTCATATCTCATACACAACCCTAAGAGCAAAAATTGAGCAAAGAAAATTATCTCTCCCTTTCCCTACACACTAGATCGGCCGCACCCTTCTTCCTATTTGGAAGAATTTTCGTTTTTGATTTTAGTTCCAAAGTCGTTCTTAAATCCTAGATATTAATATACCCTATGTTCTAGTCGATTAGGATATATTAATTTTCGTGATATTGTGGTGTATCAACTCGTAGAGGCGCAACACGTGGGGCGCTAGTAGCAAGACTTTGGATCGATTCAACCGAGGGAGAAAACGCAACTTTGCTGAGCTACTTGGATTTGCAAGGAGACAGGTATAATTTGGATCTAATTATTCTTGTCGTTTTAATATTCATATATATACACCTAGAGATTATCCTGTCAAGATTCCGTAAGAAGTCCTATAAAATTTTAAATTTCGCTGTGCATAAGGCTGTTTATCTTAACGAATCCCAACATTGGTATCAGAGCCAACTTTAGGCTTTGTATATATATGAATTTGCAAATTCGGTGAACTAAATCATATGTTTGATTTATGTGGCTAGTTCTTTAACTTTGCATGTTTTAGGACGTTTATTGTTTAACTTGGAGTTAAGATAAATTTTAGATTCGAAAATTTTATCGTGTTAATTTTATTTTGGATTAAGATTTAATTTGAACTGATTTTAATTAAATCAAGGAGTAATCGAAAAAAAAATTATTGAATCCGACCCGCGGTGCACGCGGTGGTGAGCGGCAGCGCACCGCGGCTAGGCGGCCACCGCAAGCCGCTGCCTACGGCAGCGTGCGAGCAGCACGCTGGTCGCACACGCAGCGCGCGACAGCAACCTACGGGCTGCTGTCCGTGAGCTGCTGTGCGCGGCTGCCTGCTGCCGCACGCAGCCACGCGCAGCGGCTGCTATCGCAGGCAGCACACGGGCGGACTTCGTGGCCGCGCGTGGGCTGTCCACGTGGCAGTCCGTGATTTGGTCTCGACTGGTCATGTTTGGGTTGGACTCTAATTCTGCCTATTTTGAAAAATTCTGAAAATTTAGAATTTTGGAAGATTAGGAAACTTGGAGTTTTTGGATAAGGTAGTTATCTCGTTAGACTTAAACACTACCTTAATTAACTAATCTAGTCAAAATAGGATTATCTTGAGAATCTTGGAGATTTGAGAATATTTGGGAAACTTAGAGTTTTGGATAAGGTAGGAATCTTAGAGATTTGGTCTACCTTAATTAACCAATTTAATCAAGATAAGGTTTGTAGATTACTTAGAGCTCAAGTAAGAGCTAATTAATCTTAGAGGTTAATTGTTAATTCAAAATTAATTAACTTGGATAAATTTTATGAATTAAAATTAAAGGAGCCGATAAATTTACATATATGCCTTTATGTGAATTTATGCATGTTCTTGAGTGAATATGTGGATTGGTCGATTTTGCCCTTAAGCCCTGTGTAGTTTTGGTTTATTTATTTTATGGGTTGTAATTAAATGGGCCTGATTGGTGCCCTTGCTTGAGCAAACAAATGTAATAGAATAAGACCATTTAAATTTGTAAGTTAGGCTTAGATTAGGCTTGGAGCCGAGAAGACCTCATGAAGACTTGGAGATCTACATGGAGGCCCATTACCTTGGAGGACATGGAGGCCCAATTCATTACATAGAGGCCCAATCAAGCTGGATATTACAAGAAGGCCCATGATGTATGAGTTTGAAATTTGTAATTGTTAGGACATTTAATTTCCACCCTAGACTGACCAATTGATTCATCACATGGCTCGTGATGGATCGCATAGGACGGGCAATCGATCAATCATATCCTGCTAGGTGATGTATGTTTACTTATATTCTTTGATGTATGTCTTGCATGCTTAGAATAGATCACGTAAACAAGATAAAGCATAATCTGATGAGACCTCGCACAAGAAAACTTGAAAACCTCCAATTGAACTTAAAATTCAATTAGAATATTAAATCGAATAATGGGCGCATATGAATAGTGTCTATGGTCCAAGTCTATGCAATTACTAGGTCTTAGGCATATTGTACGAATATATCTCGACGTCTCACGAGTCGTGGGTCGAGCTATAGGAAGATGATATGTCTATTGCCTCGATGCACGAGTTTAGTGCCAAGGGAGGGGATAGCAAGGTTTTAGGCGCTGTCTCACAAGTCGTGGGGCGTCTAGGATTGAACTATTTCTCTCCACGAGTATTGGACATGATTTAACGCTAGTAAGTATGGATGTCTCACGAGTTGTGGGTCCATATCGAAAAACGAGGCTAAATGAACTTAAGGGTTAGTTGCGATGGTTAACCGACGACGTAGTCGACCACCAAGTGAATCAAATAGTATGGCCAACGAGTCATGGGTACTAGGAGATTGCATTTGGGCCTTAAGCCCGCTAGGATATTTTAAATTCCCGAAACTTATGTGGGGGCATAAGATTTTGATTAAAATAGTGGGAGTAATTTACAAATAAAACCCATGTTTGTAAATTGTGCATTTTAAATTAATCTTTCGTGCATTTATTTCTTCTATCGTCATTTTGTAGATATAATGTCAAAGAATACGATTTCCATCATATTTGAACAAAACAAATTAACTGGACCCAACTTCCATGACTGGGTCAGGAACCTTAAGATCATTCTCGCTTCTGAAAAGCGTGGTTTTGTCCTTGATGGGCCCCCTCCCGAACTTGCTAAGGATGCCGATGATACTGAGAAAGAAGCCGTGGATATGTGGCTCGACGATGACTTACAGTCACGTTGTCTCATGTTGGCATCCATGTCGAATGAGCTTCAAAAGCAGCATGAGCATATGAAGTCTTCTTTTGAAATCTACACGCACCTGAATGGTCTATTTGGGGTGCAAAGTAGATATGAGCGGTATGAAACTGCCAAGACTTTGTAACAAACGAGGATGGCTGAAGGTGCTGATGTTCGATCTCACTGCATCAAGATGATTGGGCTTATTGAAAAGCTTGGTCATCTTGACGTAAAGATGGACAAAACCTACTGCCATGATATAATCCTCCAATCGTTGCCAAGATCATTCGAGCAATTCGTAGTGAACTACAACATGCACAAGATGGATGTTGAACTTCACGAGTTGGCTAATATGCTCGCCACTGCCGAGGCTTCCATGAAAAGAGACAAGCCAGTGATGGTTGCTACCTCGACCCAATCCAAGTCCAAAAGGACAAAGAAAGGGAAAGGGAAAGGAAATGTTTCTTCAAGCAAAAGCAAAGGACCATCTGGGCCCATAGGGAAGGGAAGGAAAGGAAGCGTAAAGCTTCGTTTGGTGAACAAAAATATTTCTACTGCAAGAAACCTGGACACTGGAAGAGGAACTGCAAAGAGTTCTTGGAGAGCTCGAAAGCTATATTCCTTGTTGAAGTTAATTTATCAATTAACTGTGCATCATGGGTGCTGCACACTGCTTGTGGTTCTCATCTTTGTAACGATTTACTGGTGATGGGAGCAACAAGGCCACTTAGGCCAGGGGATTGGATCCTGAGATTTGGCAATGGAGCTAGAGCTGCTGCCGAGGCCATAGGCGAAGTGGAGTTAGATTTAGGTGGTAATAAATTAGTCCTTAGGAACGTTCTTTATGTACCTGGTTTAGTG
This sequence comes from Penstemon barbatus, assembly GCA_003313485.2. Taxonomy (NCBI): domain Eukaryota; kingdom Viridiplantae; phylum Streptophyta; class Magnoliopsida; order Lamiales; family Plantaginaceae; genus Penstemon; species Penstemon barbatus. The sequence continues at coordinate 54,960,291 of CM064877.1, read as the reverse complement.
AAAAACATTATTTCAATTCCTGTTATGGATAATGAATGTTTTAATTTTACAATTAATTTAGGTTCCTTTTCATTATTCATGAATGATAATTTGTTTTTCACTGGTACATTGAAAGATGGACTATACACAATTGAACCACCTAAGTTGGTAATGCACGTACAACAAAACAAAAGGAAACAAGATAATGAAATATCTGCCCAATTATGGCACGCTAGACTTGGACATATATCTAAGTCAAGGATTCAAAAGTTAGCATCATCTGCCGCGATTAAAATCAATCGCATTGATGAAATGCCAACTTGTGAACCATGTCTAAAGGGTAAAATGGCTAAGTTGCCATTTAAGGGAAACCCTGAGCGAGCCAAACAAACATTGGACTTAATACATACTGACGTATGTGGACCACTAAGAAAAAGCGCCCGAGGTGGCTATGACTACTTCATCACTTTCACTGACGACAATAGTCGTTATGGATATGTGTTCTTGTTGAAACACAAGTCTGAAGCCTTTGAGCGATTCAAAGAATTCAAGATGGAAGTAGAGAATCAACTTGGTCATACGATAAAGGCTCTTCGTTCTGACCGAGGTGGAGAATTTCTTAGTAATTAACGAATTTCTAAATTATCTTGTAGATCATGGAATACTATCGCAGTGGACTCCTCCTGCAACACCCCAATTAAATGGAGTTGCAGAAAGAAGAAATCAAACCTTGATGGACATGGTTCGATCCATGATGAGTTCCACTGACCTTCCTCTTTCATTTTGGGGACATGCCCTCCTCACGGCAACGAAGATACTAAACATGGTACCTTCTAAATCCGTAGAAAAGACACCATACGAATTATGGTTTGGCAAGGCACCCTCATACGCATTCTCGCGCATAAGGATACAAGTCCTTAGATCACAGGGCTATGGGACAACCCGTGGACTAATCTCCAAGGCGTGATCTAGAACATATTCAAGAGTCGTAGAATCTAATCGAGATAGGACATCATTGGATTCGGTTAGACTCTCACTATTGTGTATACTCCGATGAACAGGAGAACGCTGGGGTCCACGAGCGTGACTGAGATAGTCGATACACATAAGTGAGTGGCTTGCTGGGATGGCAAGCGCACTGAATACCCCAATTAGGAAATAACTCACCATGGAAGCGATAGTCGCATATCGGGGTTGAAGTTATTCCAATTTGCAATAGTATACGAGGAACGATCCCTAACTACTTGAGGTGATAGAGTTTATCTGGTGCGAGAACGTTCATGCTTTGATATGAGTTCCGACTGACTGAAGATCACCAGAAGGTCTCTGTGAACTAATGTTGGGTATGGAGGAACTCGTATGCAGATTCATATCATCAACAAATGATCCATTGACCCGACTTGATAGGTTGGGAAATTCTCCTATGGTTTTCTGTGAGAAATTAATTCTGATAAAATCCTTGGCTAAGGTATCTGACGACTTTATGTAAGTAGCTCATAAAGATTAAGTCAAAGAGAATTTATTTCAAGACCAGAATACATAAGGTCAAGACAAAATATAAGGGAGACTGATGAAAGACCATACCCTTAAGTCTCGACTAGGAGATTGATCGATGGAGAGATTATGTCGTATATGGAAATTATAAATGAGATAAAAGGTTCACTGAATTAATTCACCGGTGATTGGGCTCCATGGGCTTGTGGCTGGACATCGACCGTGGAGTGTGGGAGAATTCTCAAATTAGCAGGGGTGCTAATTTTGGAATGATCAATCGACAGAGTGTTCGATCGATTTAGAGTATATGTTACTCGAATAATTAAATAATATATAATTATAACCCACGGCCAATTATGTGGTGAATCTACGGGGGCATACACAATACACATGAAGCGAAAGCGAGGAAAAGAGAACAACCGAGTCGACTGGGTCGATTAAAGTGGGTGGGTCGACTGGGTCGACCCAATTGGAGCTAAATAGGATCCAATTGGAATTGGATCAAGATCATAAATTAAATTGGAATTTAATTTGTGAATTAATTAATTAAGTTTGATTTAATTAATTAAAGGAAAAATTAATTAAATAGACTTGGAGTCTAATTTAATTAATTGGGAGATTAGTTAATTAATTGGGCTATTTAATTGGGAGATTAAATAAAGCCTGGTCAAATTAATTAACTGGGCCATGAATTAATTAGGAAGACTTGGTCTTCTAATTAAAGTGGGTCATGGCCCATGTAGGAGAAGTAAAGTCCTAATCCTAATAGGACTAGCCGACTAGGTTAATGAGATACTTATAAATAGGTGACTTGATGTCATATCTCATACACAACTCTAAGAGCAAAAACTGAGCAAAGAAAATTATCTCTCCCTCTCCCTACACACTAGATCGGTCGAACCCTTCTTCCTATTTGGAAGAATTTTCGTTTTCGATTTTAGTTCCAAAGTCGTTCTTAAATCTTAGATATTAATATACCCTATGTTCTAGTCGATTAGGATATATTAATTTTCGTGATATTGTGGTGTATCAACTCGTAGAGGCGCAACACGTGGGGCGCTAGTAGCAGGACTTTGGATCGATTCAACCGAGGGAGAAAACGCAACTTTGGTGAGCTACTTGGATTTGCAAGGAGACAGGTATAATTTGGATCTAATTATTCTTGTCGTTTTAATATTCATATATATACACGTAGAGATTATCCTGGCAAGATTTCGTAAGAGGTCCTATAAAATTTTAAATTCCGCTGTGCCTAGGGCTGTTTATCTTACCGAATCCCAACAAATTTTGGCACGGGGGAAAAGGAAACACCAATCAATGTTTGCAACTCCATGGTCGAGCCGAAGTAGGACATTTGATGTACTACCTCTTTTATTGTTCCAGGTATATTCGTAGCCGGAGAAACCAAGATCAACAAGGCCGAGAGAGTGAAGGGAGTCGACAGTGTTATGGTGGGATGATGAAGCAAGGGAATTCCCATCTTTTTTTTTCAAACTGAGCAGTGATACCATTGAAGTCCCCCATTAAAAGCCATGGGCCATCAAAATCAGCTTATCTATTCATTTGATCCCAAAACCAATGTTTGAGAGATTATACCCCATATATTCATTAGGAAACTTTAAAAGAATTGTAAGTCACGCCAATATTGCAACACATTAGTTGTTTTCTTGGGATTTCTATAACTAAAAAATTCTAAGAATTTCAATGAATAAGGTTTTAGTTTATCGTCTATTTATTTCTCTTTCCTTAAGAATAACAATTTTCTTTTTTTACGTAAAGAATTTATGATTCGTAAGAAGAAGAAAAATTGATGAGACCCAGATGGTACACTGTCCCTTGATGATCTTTCCTGAATTTAATTTTTTTTTAAGATTTACACAAACAATATTTGTACTTTTATTTTTATTAAATATTATAATTTTAAAGTATTTAGATGATAAAACCTTGAAATAACGTTATAACAATCTTCGAAATTATTTAAAACGTAACTTAATATTAGGCATCGATGATTTTGATTTATACTATGAAGTAAAAGTTGTAAAAGTTTCAAAAGTTATGCATGCTTACATGTAAGCCAATTGATATTCTTAATCCTATAAAAAAATTTGCTTTAATTCAAATATTTGCTATAAAATAATTTTTTTTTCTATTTTTTTCCCAAGGGTTTAATCTCTTTCAAGGCGCGTTGGACACATTAAGTGGGAACCTCTCCCAACAAGAATTCCAAATTGTATTCGCTACTTTGTAGTAACTAGTCACTTCCACTAGACCAGTTACATGTAATATTCACTATACCAATAGAGTTGCTTATGTTCAAAGAAATTTTCCAAAATTAATATTGGTAAAACCTATGTTGCACATTCACGGACTCGACACGTTCGGATTCGACGACTCGTCTTCTAAAAAATCTTAAAGATACGAACTGGCATAAATTAGCATCATAGGCAATCAATAAACATTAATTTGAACATTAATAACACAAAATCAAAAAGAAGGATAAAAAAATGCCTATATTCACTCCAAGTACACAGTAAATGATTCAAAATAAGTCTCATGTGCAAAAAACTTCAAAATAAGTCTCCTAAACAAAATAATCACTCAAAGTACATAACGACTAGTCAATTACACAACAAGATCATCATTAAGATCTTCTTTAACTTCATCAACAAATAACATTACATCCAACTCCGGTTTATGAATCGAGAGATTTGCAACTTCCTATGTCTCAAACTTGAGACTTGAGATAAAAGAACTCCAAATTACGAAAGGAACCATAAATTTAGGAATTATTAACTTTTGCCATAGAAATGTTATGCTCAGAAAAGATGTAGCTTCAACTCAAGGCAGAAAATATTAATTACTTCAATAGAGAAATTTGTCTTTGTATTTTGATATTTTCTTTAATTTACTTTAGTGTTAGCACCGGTTGTTGATGGAAAAAAAGGAAAAACCTAATTCAAATTTCAAGAAAATAAAAATAAAAATAAAACTTAATTGCATTAAAACGAGGTAAAGAAGAAGAGAAGTACCTGTAATTTTAAAAGAGAATTCGTCAATTAGGATTTATGAAAAGAGTAAAATTCGGGAGTTCATGAGTTGTTTTAAATTTTGGTTGTAAAGTAAGAGTACTGAGTAGAAGAGTATAAGTTTAGTCAATTAGTTCACAAAAATTTTATCAGATTTGTATTTTTGTTTCAATTTTCAATTTTGACTCAAAATTTTGATAAGAATAGCATAAAGCCCCCCACCAAGTCCAAGACCGTGTCGACTCAGCATTTCACCGAGTCGGATACAAGTATCCGATTTTATTTTTATTTTATTTTCTCGGATACGACACATGGCGAGTTCGATACGTTTCTCAGAAGTGTCGCATGCGTATCCGTGTCCGCGAAGAGTCCGACTCTGCATAGTGACATTTTTTAAAGTATTTGTGTTTAATGGGTAAAAACCTATTTATGATCAGTTATGTCACATCAAAGATGATTGACTACTATATATATATATATATATATATATATATATATATATATACTATTTATGATCAGTTATGTCACATCAAAGATGATTGACTACTATATATATATATATATATATATATATATATATATATATATATATATATATATATGAAAAATTAACCAATAGTTTTACATCTACTAAAGCAAGAAAGATTAATTTTACATAAATTACTTTTTTTATGTTAGAGGGTCCAAACTTTAAGTATCGCCTAGAGCCCCAATGAATCTTGGACCAACCCTGATATTGATACACTTACAGTCGAACTTGAAGAATCCCATGGGGAGACGTAAACAAAATCTAGATGACTCGCCAAACATCTTGCAACAGGTACGAAAGAAGCACGAGATCTTGAGAAAGTTGTTCCTCGACGTGAATAATAAATGTTGTACTAGAAACACAAAGTAACCAGTACAAGAACTTGAGCTTTTACAACAAATGATAAGCCTCAAGTAGAACACTCAGTCCCCAAGTAACTCACTCAGAAAAACCTACTATAAAGCACTCAGTTGAAGACCACTTAAGTTTTACAACACATGTTAAGCCTTAAGTAAGAACACTCAATTCCCTCACGGAAAATCACTTAGATCATCCTGGCTCTGAAGGTATATCTCTTCACTCAGATGGATATACACTCCTTACAACACTCAGTTGAATATCACTCAAATATGGAGGGTGTTTGATCCTTTTCATCAACACTTTGCTTCTATCAACACACGACTTTGCGTAGCGATCAGCCGACTCAACTGATGGAACTTGCTCTTATGATATGATCTTGAGTTGTGCAAGTCCCTCTTTAATCTTCAGTCCCCGGTCTATTTATTCTTGCGGATTTGAAATTCTGCCTATTGAAGATAGGCAAAATTACATTTTAATCCTTAAAATCGATCTTCTTCTTGACGGCAGCTTTTGCAGACTGTTCACTATATACACTATTGTACGAATCTATCACTGTGGCAGTCGCATTTAATGCACTAAGCTTGTTTCCGTTCGAGAGCTTAGTTGCCGACTTCACTTAACTGATGGGATGACTCTGCTGACTAAAGACTAAATACATCCATCTTGACTCTGTTGATGGTAACCAATCTGATCTTCACTGATATGATATTCCCACTTAGTTGTTTTGGTCACATAGCTTCCAGACCGTGAGAGAGGTTTACTAAGCTTTTCTTTACTTAGCGTATGACTTCATTTAACCTTTTTGCCATCATCAAAACCTTCTACTCAATTCTTGACTCAACTTATGATACTATATAGTTGTTCTTGAGTTAACAAATCATTCCAACAATTTCTCTCTTTTTGATGATGACAAAACCTTCAACTAAGAAAATCTTCCAAGTCTTCAATTAGGTCTTCATACTCTAAGATGGAAATCATTAAATCTAATGCAACATTTATTGATTCTACATCATTTTCCCCTTTACATTTCTCCTTATATCAGAGAACTTAAGGTGATTCTTAGTTGCATCTACTTCCCCTTTTTTGTCATAAAAAATTTCATCCTTTTTATCAATAATCTCAGTATGTAGTGGACAAGTTGTTGGTTGTTCAATAAATTTATCATTAAACGCAAGCCAACAGTTCGTAGTTTTCTTTTGCTGTTTATCTCTCCAGCTAGAATAAATGTTTCCCCTAACTTATTGAGAACTTCATCTCTAATCAGAAGTACCGCAAGTCTATACGTTCACCCTGAGTTCAAGATTATGTAGTCCATTAGTTTGATGAGAGTTAAATTTGAAAGACACTCAACCGTTTAATTCTAGTAAGCTATTGAGATGAGTCTTCTTATATGTTCGCCTCAGCTTATGAATCCAAAATCAACAATCTCAATTTCAACATTGAGAGCTGAAAAACTATTGTCACATGGTTGACTAATGCTCCGCAGATTGTAGTTTCCTTTGATAAGCTTCAATTTTCCAACAATCTTGCTTTCCTTGAAATCTCCAATTATAGCGGCTACCTCTTCTTAATTGATACCATTTGTTGGTACACACTTGTTACTAAGTTCACTTGTTGAAATCAACAAGGAAACTCATTTTTGTCACTACACATGTGCTTTACCTACAAAACAGATGACTATTTTCGGTTCCTCTTATATATTGGGTTATTATAGCCTTTGACATGTGATGATCTAGTGACTTCAGTTTTATCATGAATTTCAGTAATTTTAGCATAGTAGTAATTTTTCATGATGAAAAGAGTGCTCATAAGGAAGGTAAGATGCATGGAGTAAGGGATAATCATGCATTAGGTAATGAGGATGGCAAACAGCACAGCGAACATTACCAACATGATAATATGGATAAGCATAGAGGATGTCATAATAACTATCATAATACGTGATGCCGGCCAAGACCCGCGACGTAAAGGTAATGAAAGGATATGGACCGGGAATCACTAAACCGGCGGTAGCGGACACACTCGATCCTACTAATCGCAGATTCACTCGACGCGACCAAGTTACTCACTTGTAAAAGAGAAATCACTCACTCTTAATGCAAAAACACTTGCAAACAAATATTTTTTAATTTAAACTCAACTATTTGATTTATTCATTGAGAGGAGTTTATAAAAGAGTTTTAGAACATCCCTCTAAAACATAGAAAATTACAAGTTGAATGACTTCACATATTTCTAATATAAACTTGACTCTTGACTAATAGAAAACATAAAATGACTTATTATCTGATAACAATGATAATAACTTGAAAATAGACTAATAAATCAAGTAAGACCCTTTAGAAATATCAAAAGACATAAGGAATGTTTTTTCCCGAGTGCAGTCTGACAGCCTTTAGTAAATTGGTCATAACTATTTTCACGGACCTTCTTTTTGTAAACCGCTTATTGTTATGAAAACTAGACTTCCTTGATTTCAACCATATATCACACTCATTATTATTGTTGTTCATTATAAATTGTTGTTGTTCAAACCTTAGGTCAATGAGTCTTTATATATAAGAAAATTAGAAATAGTGCAAGACTCGTGATTTAATTGAAAAACAACCCTTGAGACGCCCCTCTCTCACTAGCCGCCGCCCCTACCTCTTTCAGATCTAGATCTGATTTTGTCTTCTCCACTATTCCTCCATCGGAACTTCTTGATCTTCCATTGAAACTTCTTGATCTCCTCAGCCTGCGAATCAAGAAAGTCAATTCCATCCAATAGATGTGGATACAATCTAGAGGCATAACACCAAAAAGCCTGAAAGAAAAACAAAACCAGAGATTCCACCACCGACCATGTGGTGAGACAATATACGATTACCCATCTTTTCTTTAATTTAAATTGTTTGCAATTCAACATTTTCGTGTAAGATAGATAGAAAGCGAAGATTTACGGTTAACTCGAAAAAATTCTAATTCCGCATTCTTCTTGTTTTTGACAACCAATCATAACACTGTTGTGATATCTAGGTTGTCAAAACAACAAGTCCGAAAAACCCTTATAGTCCATGAATAGATTTTCAATCTAACTCATACGGGGAAAGTTGCATTGCAAACAATCCAAAATTAAAGAAAAACGGGTATTATCGTCAATCAACTCACAACAAGTTTGATGGTCAAAATTTCGATCTTCTTTTTCTTTTAAGCTTTTTTAAAACTTTCGTTTCGAAGATAAAATAATTCCATTGTCATGACTCTAAAATATTTCCACACCAATTGAATTAAAACAACATTCTTGATTAGCATACTAAGAACTAGTGATCAAGAAATTTAAATAAGGGCCCATTTGACATTAGATTTTTTAAAAACCCAGAATTACAATTCAGTTAATTTCGGAAGATTAAAAGTTTCTATTAGGCTCCTGATTTTCAAAAATTCAAATTTTTACTTTTGGCCCCATAATTTTCAGAAATTGCAATTTGACCCATATTTTCAAAAAACCCAAAACTGCAATTCAGTCCATAATTTTCAGAAGATCAAAATTTTCAATTTGGCACCTGATTTTCAAAAATCCAAATTTACACTTTTGGTCCCTTAATTTTAAAAAATTGCCATTTGACCCCAAATTTTCAAAAAAAACCCAAAATTCCAATCCAGTCCAAAATTTTTAGAGTTCCAATCCAATCCTGAATTTTCAGAAAATTAAGATTTTCAATTCGTCCCAAGATTATCTGAAATCCAAATTTGCATTTTTGGTCCCTCAATTTTAAAAAAATTATAATTTTGCCCAAAATTGATTTATGCAATTTTATACCGATATCAACAACAGAGCAAATTATAAGGCACGATTGAGAATTTCAGATAACACAAATAATATATACCAAACATTGGGATTTGAAATCATTTATAAAAAAATTTATCCAAACAAGAAATTGCAAATGAATAGATTTCAAATAATTGAAACCCTCTTCATTTCAAATCCATCATCCAAATGGACTCCCAAAGAAAAGAGTAGAAAATAAAAATCAAATCTAAATGACAAGTTCACGCATCTCTCCTTTAGAAAACAAAAATCAGATCTTGTTCTAGTACACTAGTGGATTTAATACATGGGGGTTGGATAAATGACACATAGACATGAAATGACAAAATATTGTCCTTTTATGCTCATGTGTCACTCATCCCACACCCGGGTGGATTAAATCCATCGGTGTAGGTACTAATTTTCCTTGTTCTAGATACAAAGTTTGCTGATCTCTCATTTATCTTGTGCCCTGGTTTTTGTATCATTTTACATCATTTACATCACTCATTCTAATTGATTTTTTTTTCTGAATTGAAGATGCAAATGTGAAATTTTCACGTCCTCATTTGTATATATACTCAATCTAGAGATGCTATTCCACAATCTTATTTCCACCACTACATCTATGTTGCTAGATCAAACAATAGTTATTACAAAGTACTAAATCAATCCACATGGGCAATATTCCGTAACGATATAACCTAAAAAATCTCATATCATTAGAAAAACCGGACCATTATAATTGTAATTGCAACAAGCTTTGAATGAAAAGGTTATTTACAACCAAATTTTCTAAGGTTTATCCATCTTTCAAAGAACCTCTAATCAATTCAGAAATTACAAGAACAAGAGTACAAGACCTCCCCTGATTTAGACTATATACCAAACAAGTCTGAAGAATTTTACAGATATACCCCTACATCTTCTAAAAATATTTACGAAAATACTCTTCCTAGTTTTTGGAAGCAAAACAATATCTCAATGGATCGGAGTATAAATCTCTCTAAATGAAAAGGAAAGTCTTCAAATATATTGATCTTGAGCTAGCTAAATGCACCGAAAAATTCAGATCAATTTGATTCACAAACTATATGGTTTTAATAAATTATGTAGCAAAATCATACACAATAAATCACACAAACTAAACAGTTAAATGTAATTAATATAAAAGAAGCCTCAGAATTGCAGAATTAACATCAAGACCATTGTAAGAGGCCATTCAGTCCCGAAAGATGGTGTTAATTAATAAAGATTTCCTCACAGGCCACCAAAAGTAATTTTAAAATTCAGAAAATTAGAAAAATAAATAAAATGTTTTTCTCATGGCCAATCCCAAGAGATAATTGCGAAACTCGCTACCCAAGGCGATAGGATATGACAACGCCCCAGAACCTCTGGAAATCTCAGGTCGAAATCTCAACAAAGAAAGGAGGGCTTTTTTTAGCGACGATTTTGAATCAAACACTTGGATCATACGAACACAAATAAAAGCTCGTCCCAATTTTGTGTTAAACGTCGCAATTAACAACATCAAAAACAACGAAATATTTTCCTGATCGTACCTATTTTTTATTTTTGACAAACCCTAATAAGATGAGGTTTTCTGGCTACGTTTGATGAAGATTATAGAAAATTGAGTTTATTTATAGAGACTATAGGTTATATTGTGACCGTTCGATTTGGATCCTGCGGTGCCTATTACTCTCTTAATTACACAGATGCGGCGGCTAACCCTATTTACTAATCCAGACATATTTAAGATTTTGACCCATAAGAAATTTCAATTTGCAATTATATTCCTGGTGATTTTATAAAAAAAAAAAAAATTATATTGGTAATACAAAAAAAGCTCTCAGATTTATCATCATTATAATTAGTTTTTTATCCCAGAAATGTTCTAATTTTACCCCTAAAGTTTATTTGTAATGTTTGTAATATCTATAAAAAAAACTTGGGTATTAATTGTAATTCTCGTTAATTATGAAATTGCTAAGTATATATTTACCTTTAATTTCTTTTAAATTGTAATCGCCCATAAGTTTTACAAATTATGTAAAGAAAAAATTATTTTTGCATATTTATTAATAATTTAATTTTTATAATAAATAATAAAATAATATTTTATAAATATAAAAAATTATTTTTCATATTTAATTAAATATATGTTTTTATATTATGTAATAATGTAATAAAATTATTATTATAAAAAATATTGAAATCGTAAGTTCTCTTATTATGTTTAAAAGTATTAAATTTATTCAAACAACATAAAAAATAATTAATTAATTTAGTAAAAAAATATATTTATAAAATTTGTTTAATTTATTATTATAAAAATTAAATTGTTCATAAATATGAAAAAATAAGATTTTGTTAAACATGTGGGCAACTATACATTTTTATCAATCTTTTTGTGGTAAATGTATTATTAATGAGATATTACAATTAGCACTCAATTTCTAATTTTTTTACATATGTTAAAAACACTACAAATACTTTCCTATGGGTAAAGTTAGAAATTCTCAAGAGTAAGGGGCTTATTTTAAGATGGTGACAAATCTACTTGAATTTTTCGTAATACAGAATATCTAAGAGGGATTTTTGTAATCAGCTCTTACCTCAAGAGTATTCGTAGTTACTCAATATTAAAATAATGAGAAAATTGATTATCCCAATTAGTTGTACCATTAAAATTTAGGAAAAATCCCACGTTGTCCTCTAACATTTAATCGAAGGGGTTAAGTAAGAACTTGTAAAACTTAGGATACAAAAGAGCAAAAGACAAAAACACCCCCTATACTTTATCTAATTCTCAAAAATCCTTCTGTGTTATTTTAACTCCTAAAAAATCCCCTATGATTTCAAATAAGTGTCAAATACACCCCCAAAAAAGAGAGTGTGTTTCAAATGCCAAAATTGCAAGTATTTGTTCACAATTTGTTTTTGATATGACAATTTTATCCCTGACATCGAAAGATAAAAACACCCCTATGTTTTGTTTTACTCCCAAAAAATTCCCTATGTGTCATTTTGAATCCCCAAAGCCCCCCTGTGTTTGATTTGATATACCACAATCGATCCAAGTAGTATATACTTATTTTTTCAAAAAGAATAAATAAATTTAGAAAAAACAAACACATAGGGGCAATCTTGTTATTCCATCAAAAGTCAAAAATAATATACTACTTGGGTCGAATGTGGTATTTAAAATCAAATACAAGGAAATTTTTAATATGTAAAATAATACGGCGTTTTTTGGGAGTTATACAAAATATAGGAGATATTTTTGTCTTTTGCTCGATATAAAATAAGAAATCGTTCAAAGGTTTGGAGGCGGTGTGAGATTTTCCTTTACAGTTCTATAAAGTAGTTTACAGAATCTTATCTATAGTACTCCATTTAATTCCAATTACATGTATGCAAGCCATCATATCCATGTTCATATATAGCGCCCCTTAGGCCATCTCCAATGGAGATGGCCGGGCTGGGGGCGGGGCCGGGCTGCGGACGAGAAGCCATCTCCAACAGTGCAGGGGCGCGGGGCGGGGCGGCCTTCGGGCGGGAACGGGCTGGGCGCAGGGCTCGGCGGAGCCCTGCGCCCAGCCCTGGGGTCGCGTGGCTGGGTTTGGGAAGAAGGGGGCGCGTGTTACACGCGCCCCTCTTTAGTTCCTTTTTTTTTTTTCTTTTGTTAAAAATGATGCTTGATTTCCTGAGAGAAATGGCTGGACTGAGAAAATGGCTGCCATGTATGAGGATAGTGGTGGCGGTGAAGAGTAGATTGGTGGTGAAGAGAGAAATTAGTAAATGAAATTATAATTAATGAGCCTAAATTAATGAGCTAATTAGTTGTATAATTAATGAGCCTTAATTAGTTTCATAATTAATGAAAAGACCTTAATTAATATGATATTTATGTTAGTTAGTTGTATAATTAATGTGTTACTTTAATTAATATGATATGTTTTAATTAGTGTGTTATATACTATATATAATTAATGTGTTATTTTAAATAATTTTTATATACTTATAGATATAGTATGATTAATTATTTAAAGTAATTTTAAATAAAATTGAAAGTTTCTCCTAAATAAATTAGTTTTGTAGAATTAAATTATTTAATGAGGTTTAATGAGGTTTAAAATTTGTTTGTTTCAATTAATGAGGTTTAAAATTTGTTTGTTGATTATAATTCACGAGGCTTAATTAGTTGAATTAATCCCACATTGCACCCTACAAACAAATTATAGGTGAGAGTGGGCAAAGGAAAAAAATTGAATTAATTCCCCCACGGAGCCCCAACCATTGGAGACGACTAGGCAGGGCCCCGGGCTGGCCCTGGGCTAGCCCGGGCTCCAGAACCCGGGGCTAGCCCTCAACCATTGGAGATGGCCTTATAAACCCACCCCCTCCCTTCTTTTAAGTAAATTGTAGGTGCAAATAAAAATTTATTATGTCCCTATTTTGGGGTTTTTTGCACTTTGCACCATCGAAATATAGAAAATAAGCACTTTGCACCTTCAAAATTTAGATTTAGCACTTTACATCCTTAAAATATGAAAAATACAGCACTTTGCACCCTATTTTATTTTCAAGCAAAAACTCAAGGGCAAAATAGGTAATTCAATTATAAACCTTTGGCACTTTGCACCCCCAAAATAAAATTAGCATTTATCACCCTCGAATTAAGAATAAATCAGCAACTTGCACCCCCGAAACACAATAAATTGACAGTTTGTACCCCGAAACACAAAATTAACACTTAAATTCCTCAAATTGAAAAAAAAAACTCAAACCCCTCATTTTCTCCGGCAAAATCGACCATCAGAGTGAAAAGATCTAAGGCAAAGTTGAACTTACCAAGTTTTACTTATTCAATTGTTTTGTACAAGCTATAATTCATAGTTGTTAATTTGTTAGGTGATATAATCATTCTAAATTCATGGTATTTAACTTGTATATATGTATATAAATGTACTTCAAAATTTAGATTTAGCACTTTACATCCTTAAAATATGAAAAATACAGCACTTTGCACCCTATTTTATTTTCAAGCAAAAACTCAAGGGCAAAATAGGTAATTCAATTATAAACCTTTGGCACTTTGCACCCCCAAAATAAAATTAGCATTTATCACCCTCGAATTAAGAATAAATCAGCAACTTGCACCCCCGAAACACAATAAATTGACAGTTTGTACCCCGAAACACAAAATTAACACTTAAATTCCTCAAATTGAAAAAAAAAACTCAAACCCCTCATTTTCTCCGGCAAAATCGACCATCAGAGTGAAAAGATCTAAGGCAAAGTTGAACTTACCAAGTTTTACTTATTCAATTGTTTTGTACAAGCTATAATTCATAGTTGTTAATTTGTTAGGTGATATAATCATTCTAAATTCATGGTATTTAACTTGTATATATGTATATAAATGTAGGTTGTTCAATCGGATCGGAAACTTACCTATTCTGCCGTAGATTTTTTTTCACCCCGATGGTCAACTTTGTCGGAAAAAATGAGGGGTTTGAGTTTTTTTTTAATTTGAGGGTCTTAAGTGTTAATTATGTGTTTCGGGGTGCAAAGTGTCCATTTATTGTGTTTTGGAGGTGAAAGTTGTTAATTGTTCTTAATTCGAGGCTGATAAGTGTTCATTTTAGTTTAGAGGTGCAAAATGTCAATTTCTTAAGTTTTTGGGGTGCAAAAGTGCCAAAGATTTATGATTGAATACCTATTTTGCCCTTGAGTTTTTGCCTAAATATAAAAAATGGTGCAAAGTGCAGCATTTTTCATATTCTGAGGGTGCAAAGTGCTAAATCTAAGTTTCGAGGATACAAAGTGCCTATTTCCCATATTTTGGGGGTGCAAAGTGTAAAAAACCCTCCCTATGTGTATGTTATGTATACTCCCTCAGTCCCTCTAGAGTTACTCTCACAATCTTATTTCCACTGCATCTATGTATGTACTCATAATACAAAGCATAAAATCAACATTTATAGAGGGCATTATTTATTCAGCCCTCGAGTTTGAACAACATGCTCATCAACAAGCATCACTTTTATTTTATATTGTACCAAATAAACATATAATATGTTAACTATATACAAGGAATGATCATATGAAACCTATCTTATCTCAATGCAGATTGATACTCCAATGGAAAGCTATTAGGAAAAATCTCATAGCATTAGAAAAACCGAATCATTGTAATTGCAACAAAGCAGTTCAAATCCAATTTCAAATCCTCATTGGGAGGATTTCATATGTCCGACGCGTAGAGGTGTAAACGAGTCGAGTAGTATCGAACGGAACATTGTTCAAGCTTGGTTTGAATTTTATCGAGCTTGGAACTATGTGTTTGAGCTTGGTTGTTTTATCGAACGAGCTCGACCCGAGTATCGAGTAGCTTGGTATTTTGCAGTACTTTTTTCATATTTAGCTTATCGAGTAGAGTCGAGTCGAGTCGAGTCGAGCTTCAAAACTTATCAAACGAAAAATCATATTCAAGCTGTTTGATTTGTTTGACGAACCAAGCTCAAACGAGCTTTTATCTAACAAACTCGAGTCGAATATCGAATAGTTTTGTTTAATTTTCAACCCTACCGACGCGCCTCGAAAAATATTAAAAACCCTTGAGACCAAAAAAAAATGTGACAAGAAACAAGGCCAAAATCACACATAAGCAAGATCTACTTACACAAAAGAAATTAAAATTTATCACAAACTATATGGTTTCAATACACAATAATTTACACAAACTAAGTGGACTCACATCACATATTTGTTCAATTTATAGTAAAAAGCAAACCTAAGAATTGGAAAAAGCCTGTTGAAGCCTATTGCAATCCACCAAATACGCAAAACCATAAGCCATGTTTTTCAAAGTGGCCTGATGCAATTCAGCCGACGACGTCGCCGTAGCATCAGTCGAGAAGAAAACTCTAAAACCTCTAACAAACGCGTCTCTAGCCGTCGTTTCACAGCACAAATTGGTCATAACCCCTGTCACTATAACTTCTTTCACTCCAATTTCCAGAAGCTTCTCTTCTAGATCCGTACCTCTGAATGCGCTGTAAGTGTTCTTCAAAATGACTGAGTCGGATTCTCGGCGGTCTAAATCGGGGATGAATTGCGAATCGGGGGTTCCTTCGTGGATTATTTCTCCGTGCCACCACTCGTGGAGCATGCCGTAGTCGGATTGGGATTTGTGGCAGTGGCGCGTGAAGATGACGGGGACGGAAGCGCGTCTGCAGAGGTTAATTGTGGTGTTGAGTGCGGGGAGGATGGGTTTGGCCATGGAGTTGAAGTGATTTTGGACGTCGATTACTAAAAGGGCTGCGGATTTAGGATCCGGATGCCTTTTCCGGGTCTCGAATTTGTTGAATGCAGATGACGACATAGAATCAAATGGATTGACAAAGTCCACCGCCTTTCAAATTGGTTGAAGTTGCTTTGATCTAATCAATAAATGAAGGGCCTAAATTTTCATATTCCTATTATTTTCAGAATAATCGTATGAGAACACATTTTGGATTAATTTGTAAAAAAAAAAAAAACAACTAGTGGCCAATTTATTTTTTAGATTTCTCTATAGCATAATTATTCAATTCAGCTCACAATCGACGAAGTCGGTCCATATCAAAAACTTTAGGGCTTGTATGGGTGTAGTTTGGCCCAGTCTTATCACACCCAGACTGGGCCAAACCCAATTTGAATAAAGGATTTGGGCAGGTTTCAGCCCAGACCCAAGTTTCGGCTTTCCCTTTTCATTGTTCTTTGTTAATCTAGGTTATTTGTTTTATATACTTTCTCCCTAAGTCACCATTTCCCAATAGAAGTTATAGTATTTAAACTTTATCAATTACGTTAATAATTTTTAGGGTGAAATAAAGTTTTTCCCCTTAAAGTATGAGAGTGATATCAGTTAACCCCTAAAATATCAACTGTAACACTTACCCCCTCTGTTATAGTTTTGTTTTGTAGTATTTATTCTAAAAATTCCCCCACCTCTTTCATAAATAATAATTTCTTTATTATTTTATCAAAATAAAATTGTAAAGCATTCATCCACCAAATAACATTATGTTTTATTTTCTATTTTTTCTGTTACCTTCCTTTTTTCGATCTCAAATTCTTTTCTTCATTTTCATTTCATTTTTTTTATAACCAAAGGTAACAGAAGAGATGAAGAAATTGAAACATAATATTGTTTGCTGGATGGATGGATGAATTCATAATTAATAAAGATTTTATATTTTGCTAAGAAAAAAAAGAAGAAATTAAAACATAAGATTATTCGGTGTTGAACTTGAATTCTGCGAGAAATAATTTGAAAGAGAATTAATCAACATTTTGAATATAAATTGTAGCGAATATAAATAGATAATTATCACCAAATAAAAACTCGGAAAAATATAAAGAAAAAATTTGAGATAGATATACAAAAATTGAAACATAAAATAAAGAAAACAAATTAAAACAGAAAAAAATGAGATGAAAATAAAGAAAAAATTGAGACCATAAATTCGAAGGGAAAAAGATGAAGAAATTAAAACATAATGTTGTTTCATTAATGAATGGATTCATAATTAATAAAGCGACAATTTTATTTTAACAGAAAGTTAGTTTTGTATGTAGGGGCGGGGGTATTTTTTGAATAAAAAGTACAAAACTATAACAGAGGGGGTAAGTGTAACAATTGATACTTTATGGGGTAATTAATACCACTCCTATACTTTAAGGGATACTGTATTCACCCTAATTTTTATTATAGCATTCCTAAGAGAAGTTTGTTTCTCAAAAAACAAATCAATTCCCAACAGTGAGATGATCTAAAGATGGCAAACAAGAGTCTCGAGTTAAGTTCTTGAATTTGTCAAAGCAAACTACTTCAGCACCAAGAGTGTATTTGCAAACTCTTTTGGAAATAGTTTGTGAGCCTTTCTGACATCGAACGAAATAATTTGGTGTTTGAGTAATAACTTCAACTTCAACTTCTTTCGAAATAAGCTATTTTAAGCTTATAAGTTGCAAACTTCTCTTAGGGTACTTCTGATTATACTGAATTTAACTCATAATCTCCAACTTCAGTTTATTTGCTATAGTTTGCAAACACAACCTAATTCTTTTCTCTCCGGAATCTATTTTAGAAATGTGGCTTCTAAGGTGAACCATCATCTCATCTCTAAAGTACCAAGCTTGAAGCTTAGGATTTAACTTGAATTTATGCATGTATTTGATTGAGCCAACCACTTGAAATTCAATGTAGAATTGTAGGGCCTGTTTGTTTGGTGTTTTCCAAAAAAATTTCGTGTTTGGGAAATGCCAAATAAACATGTTTTCTATTTTCTGAAATAAATTTTTCATCTCTCAATTTTCTCAAATTACTCTCTCAAAACCCAAACAAACAACAATTTCTTATCTCTAAACAAAACCTATATAAACTCTACTATGATTTGACATAAAGTAACCTATCTCTTACACAATTTATCTCACAACAAACATGATTTGACATAAAGTCTTACACATCTTACACCTACAACCTAACTCTTCCAAAAAACTTATACCCACTTTATTATTCAAACCACTCTCTCAAAATACAAACAAACAACATTACGCAAACCGAGATTATTTCACAAACCTGCACTACTCTCCCAAACTACTTTCCCAAACACCAAACAACAGGCCCGTAATATGTCCACCCACAATTATGAATGGAGTTATAAGTCTTAATATGTAAGCAGGGCCCTTTATCCATAGGTGATGTCCATATGTACCAGGCCCCATCACAATATTAAAGCATAATTCATATTTATATCATAAAACTAATTTTTTCTCTTTATAATGAACATGAAAACACATCTCAACTACATCAAAGTAAAAATAATTGAAGCCCAATTAATGTTTATAAACGATTAGAATTAGAGGATCTAAAATCAAAATATAATTAACAATTACCCAACATAATATCCTTTATAATGAAATAAAAATTAGGATAATATAAGATTAATAATGGTTTGTAAGTTTTGAAGGACAATAATGGTTTGTAAGATTAATAAAAATTAGGACAATAAAAATTACCCAACATAATACCCAGTGCACCCTCTATATGCCATCAACTTTTGAAGTCAAATTTAGTAGTGAAATTTGCAGAGACCAATAATGGTTTGTAAGTTTTGGAGGAGGCAGAAAATAAAAAAAAAATAAGAAAATTAGTGTTTTTGGATAATTTTCATAGAAGAGAGTTTTTGGCTCGAATGACCCTAATTTTCCCTCCCAATTTTGTTGGTTTAATGCTTGTGCCGTGATGATACTGATACTTCCGTTACTTGTCCATCAGCTGAACTTGAGTGTTTATATATACTATTCATAAAATTTGAGAGATCATTGTGTGTTTGGAGTTAAACTTGGAAGACGAAATATGCAATTTTACCAAAAAAAAAAGAAGACATATCTAAGGATGGGCGTTTGGGTCGTGTTTCTTGGGACCCGTCCCGACCCGTTTGGGTATTTCCCATTTGGGACAAAAAATGGGTATTTTGACATTCGTGTTCGGGTACCCGAACTCGAAATATATTTTCGGGTTGGGTATTGGGTTAGATTCACACCCGAACGGGTATTTCGGGATCCGTTCGGGTATTTAAAAAAAAATTGATTGTAATATATTGAATACTTGAATCTTGAAGGCTTTAGACATTTGTGTTGTTTTGTATTGAAGTTATTGTGTACAATTAATGTTTGAATTCATTTATTTACAATTTTACATACATATATGTTAAAAAAAAAAGGTGAAATTTCGGATACCCGAAACCCAATACCCGAAAATTTCGGGTACCTGAAGTTCCGGTACTCGCCAGATCTGGTCGAGTTTTGGGTGTGAAAATTCACTACCCGCCAGGTCGGATACCCGATCCGAAATACCCAATACCCTAAGGACCCGTTTGTTTGACGGAAATGAAATCTGAATTTGGTAATTTGATTTCCAGGAATTTGATTTCCAGAAATAATATTACATTATAACGTTTGGGTAACATTTGGAATTTGAGCCAGAAAATTTGACAAATTCCTTTTCTCATGTTTGGTAACAATAAAGAATGGAATTCATATTTAATAAGTTCACAAATATACCCCTTACACATAAACTATATATAAAGTATATAGTATTAATTATACTTTTATATAATTGATATATATATATAAATTATCAAAACATAGCTTTAACACCGTAACAATTAAATCATTGATCAAAACACATTTATGTTCTAAAACGAACTATTGACTGAATAATTGGTAAAAACAATACCACTTGCACATGGATATTAAGGTACTTTAAATAGTCAACATGAAAAAAATCCTATCTCATTACAAATCTTGAAAAATTAAATAGTTTCGTCTAATAAAATCTCTTAAAAAGAAGAAGAAATACCGACTAAATATCATTGCTTTGCAACAAATCTTTCACAAATGGTTCTTTTTCATCATTTTCGATGGAGGAAAAATAGATGAGTAAATCTTTATCACGAACCAATGCCCTGCCAGTTTTGTGTCTCTCGCTAAAAGATAAACCATCAATTTTTCGAAGTTCTTCGTTGAGTTTATGTTGATTATCTATGTTGTGTTGTTCTGGAGCAGCAATGGCCTCAACTAACTTGGCCATTTGATCCCTACTTTCTTTCAAATGATTAGTAAACACTTCAGACATACGTTCTAAGCCAAAAATCAATCCATCTGCACTTCTTCTTCTTTTTTGTTGTCTTTGCCCTGAATCATCTACACCAAGACGCTTTGGTCGTTGAGTGTTGGATGGATCAATATTTTCAAGCCCTTCATCATCATCTGATTCTTTTTCTTTATCAAGATCCTCAACAACATCTCCTGGTGCCTCAACATTGTTCCCTGTTGCTTGATCTTTTCCCCAAATGATAGCAAGTTGCTCGTACCAAATGAAAGGTTTGCCTTTTATGTTACAATTCGGATGGCTCTGTGAAACAAACAAAAAAAGATTATTGATAAAAACAACTATACAATGAATATATTGATAAACATCAAATAAAAATTGCATCTCATGTATACCTTTAAATAGTCGTCCCATACATCAGGATTTGCTGTTACACACTTGTTTTTATCATTCCACCCAAAGCCACTTCCTTGACCAAGAGCGACTAAATCATAAGAAGCATGGTATTGTTTTTTAATTAACTTGGGGATTCTCTTTGAGCCCATGTCTAGGCAATGTCTCTTGCAACATTTTTTCTAGTTCTTTTTGATATCCTATTTTGAATTGGCCTCCTTCAGCACAATATATACCTTTTTGTTTCAACTCAAGCATTGCATCTGTAAGTTTTTCATCTTCCAATGAAGTCCAAACATGTTTTGTTCATTTACCTCTACGACGACCATTAGTTTGCTCAACATCCATGTCTTTATTGAACACATAAAATAAGTAATATGTCAAATGTAACAAAATCAATTTATTTTGGTACAATCGAAATGTAGGAGTACTCATTATTAAAGAGTTGGAAATCATGCAAAGCACAATATCTTAAAACATAAAAACCATAAACTAATTTCAAATAAAAAAAATAAAAACTACGTAGAATTTAATGACGCTCGAAACATCTAATAAATCTTTATAACTTATCTAAGAAATGGATCACTGATAATAAACTAACAAATTTAAACCATGTCTATAAATTTGTCAATTTTGCCTACTTCCAGTCCACTGATTAAACATCTCATTGGCTAAATTTGCCTCCAATTTGTCCACTCATCAGAAGTTTCAATATTGTCAATTATATCTCCATCTACATCTTGAGAATCTTGTTCTAATTCATTTTCACGCAATTCAGATTCTAGCGGGTCAACGGGCATCTCCCTCCTTATGAGATTGTGCAAAAGACAACAATACATTATGATTCTGTTTTATGTCTTGATTGGACACCAAGTAGGGCTTCTAAGAACAGCCCAACGTTGTTTAAGTAATCCAAAAGCTCTTTCTATTACGTTCCTAGCTGAAGAGTGTTTCCTGTTAAAGAATTCTTCTGGAGTGGATGGTTGATATCCTTGTCTCCATTCATTAAGATGATACATTTGACCTCTATATGGTGCTAAAAATCCATTCCCATTTGTATATCCAGCATCCACATATCCTAATAAAAAATCAAATATGTAATTATCAAGGTTTATTTAATTGAAATAATTTAAACTAGCTTTTACATTGTTGTGAATTCATCTAATATTGTATGCTTACCGTTAGGGACTTTTAGACCATTAGTTCTAGTTATAGCATCTCAAAGTATTCTTCCGTCAGCAGCGGAACCTTCCCACCTAGAAAGCACGTAAATAAATTGCATGTCTTGCGAACATACTGCGAGAACATTTGTAGCAATATTCCCCTTCCTATTTCGATACCTAGGTTTGTCAACTTCGGCAACATGTACTTGAACATAAGTGCCATCTAATGCACCTAAGTAGTTCTGTAAATTAAAAGAGTTATTGTTATGTAATTAATATTCTAATTACTTGATATATGACCTAGGTACCTTGAACCATTTCCACTTTGGGTCAATAGAATTTTCAGGTACTGGTTCAGGAGATTGAAGAAGCTCTCCTTGTAGTCGGAGTACTGCCTTAAGTACTCTGTTGAAGTATCGACTCACGGTCTCTCCAGAACGACAAAAATCTTTTTTAATGGTTCGGTTTTTCAAATGATGAGCAAGTATGTGTGAAAACATAGCTACTTGCTCATCAACTATCATATGTCGAGTATCTTTTAATTTTCCAATCGTTCGAAGCATATTACATAATTTATTGAAAGTATATATATCCATGGGAAGCTCTTTATAACATGCTTCATCATCTGAGTATATTAACTCGTTTAGATATAAATTACGTTTGACATCTCTTCTACGGTATAGTGACTTTAAACAGTATTTTTCAGCATGACGCGTCACACTAAAGGAAACAAAAAAGTATATCAATATTAAGAAGTCTAATTGATCCCTATACCATTGCATCAACATAATCAAAATCTTCTTCCGTCTAGCCAAACTCAGTCGGGCCATTTTTTGTAAGATTAACCTAATTCAAAAGTAATAATTGAGAATGATTAAAATACTAAATGGGATCAATGTGTATTAAGAAGAGAGTCATATGTAAATAATACTATATATATATATATATATATATATATATATATATATATATATATATATATATATATATATATATATATATATATATATATCAACCAGAAGAAGTAATATGTGCTATAATGACAAAAAAAGAGTTGAACATAAAATTTGGGAAATGAATATGCTAAGTCTTGGAATTGGCCATGACAACGGAGTATAAACTATATGAATTGTATGGACAAACTCACTATAAGTCCTATAATTGCTTATAATAATTAACCAATAGATTCAAAGAAAATAAACAATCACATAAATTATTGGAATCGGCCGTGTCCACGGAGTAAAAATTATATGCATAGTATAAACAAACTCATGTTAATTCCTATAATTGTTTTCAATATTTATTAATAGATTCAAAGCAGGGATATAATTATATAAACCCTTGCAAGAATATCGAATATGATTCATCTAACCTGATGGAGATGGAGAAGGAGAAAAACCCAGACAAAAAGAGAGGAGCGGCTATGGTGTCAAAGAGAATTCGTGAGAGAGAAAGAAGAATTAACATGGAAAAAAAATGGGGCAATAATGTCTTTTTTTATTTTTAGTATCAAATCCCTTAGGAAAGGAATCAGAATACCATAGAAAATATGGGTTTCATATTCCTAAATTTTTGTTACAATATTCCTAGTTCTAAGTAATATATTTCATTTTCCAAAATTTGAAATTTTTTACCAAACTTAATTATGTATTACCAAACAATATGATTACCAAATCTAAATTCCATTCCCGCCGTCAAACAAACGGCTCCTAAATATCCGTCCCACGCCCACCCCTAGACATATCCAATTAGGAGTATTATATACGACGTATATTTTAGTCCAATTTCCAATTTTCCCAAAAAAAAAAGGAAAAAGAAAAAGAAAAAGAAAAAACAGTTGCCATTATTGCCAATCTGGAAACGCGTCTCGTCTCCACGCCAATTGCAAATATAAAATCCAAATTCCCAATTTGTGAACCCTAATTCCTCAAATCTCTTCGATTCATACTCCCAACAATCATGTTATCTTCTCCAGGCCACTCCCCTCGCCACCTATCCACCCCATCCCCCGCCCCTTCCCTCTCCTCCTCCGATCAACAAATCCTTAGCCCTAACAATTCCAAACCCTCCACCCACAAGCGCCGCCGTAGCGCTACCGTTCTTGACGAGGACAAATACGTCGCCGCCATCGAGAAAATCATCGAGCGAGACTTCTTCCCCGATATCCCCAAGCTCCGTGACCGCCTCGACTGGCTCCAGGCCGTTCGCACCCACGATCCACTCCTTATCCGTGATGCGCAACTCAAAATCCTGGAACGCCGCCGCCTGCGAAAAGCCACCGCCGCCGACGGGACCTCGATCCGCTCTACCACGGCCACCCCAGGTTCGGCGTTCTTCCGTAACACCTCCGTTACTCCGTCGCTTTATAATGATAGCGTTTTAAATGATGAACGCGATGGAGATGAAGATTGTGAAGAAGTTGATGTCTCGTTGTCACTTGATGAGTTCTTTAGGAGGTACACTAGTGAGGATAACGAGAGCTTCTCGAAAATTATGGATAAAGATAACCGGAGGAGGGAGGAGAAGTATGGGTATTTGTTGGAAGGTGAGAAAAGTGAGGGGAATAATAACTTGATAGAGGATGGGAGTAATAAACGCGAGCGAGTTGGTACAGATGGGTATGGAACGTCTGATCAGCCGGTGCATACTTTGGAAGGGTGGAATTACACTGCTAAGAACTTACTCATGTATCATCCAGCTGACAGAGGTGAGGTTCCTTTAACAGAAGAGGAGAGAGCTCAGAGGCTAAACAGTTTGACGAAAGAGATCAGCATGTCAAATACGCGATTCCGTGCTAAAGCTCTGGATGTTAATGCTTTGAAGGAAAATGATGACGATGTGGCAGTACTTTATGCACCAGTGGCTGGGTCTACCCCAGTTCAAATGTTCAATAGGTATGGTGACAATAAGTATGATTTGGATGATTTGAGGAGGACCCCTAATAAATTTTATATTGAGTCGGAGAAGAAGGCGGAAAATGGGTATAATTTTGTGAAAACACCTTCTCCTGCACCAGGGGTAGACGAGTCACCTTTTATAACCTGGGGAGAAATTGAGGGTACGCCTTTGAGATTAGAGCCGGAGGACACACCAATTGATATTGGTGGTAGTGGAAATGGTCCACAGTTTAAGATCCCTATGCCGCCTACGAGGGATGTTAAGGCACATTCTTTGTCAAGGGAGGCTGCAAGGAAACTTAGGGAAAGGTCAAAGATGTTTCAGAAACCTCCGTTGCCTTCTCCAGTTAGAGGAGGAAGTGCAAGTCCAAGTGCGCGACAGCTTTCATCTGCTGCGCAGAAGTTTATGAGGAATGCAATTGCTAAGTCTTCTCATTCTATTGATGAATCTCTTAGAGCAAGTTATCGCAGTGCAAGCCCTGGTTCGAGTACTCCTAAAAGTGGCAGGAGCTTGTCTAGGTTAGGAAGAGATGGAAGTGTAGGTTCGAGATCCCCTTCCGTTAGTGAGGGTCCCAATCCACCTTGGTGAACTGCTCTCTCCATCTGTCAGTTTCTAGTAAGCTCTTTGTACTGTATCAGTAATCTTATTCTGACGTGATGATGGGTTGTGGTTTCAAATGCCTGGGACACTTGAAATAAATTTCAAGATATGGAAGTTTTTATGATGTGTACATTCTCTGTACATGGTCTGCGTGATTTGTTTTCTTGTCTCTGTCGGATTATGAATGAAATGCTTGACATGTGTATGTATGATTTGCCATGGATGAAACTTGTGCACTATAATACTTTGCCGTATTTGTTGTAGGACATACTTGTTTCCCCTAGATGTTTTGTGTTTTTTTTTTTTTTGAATTCTTTTGATTGTTGCGTTTTTCATTCTTAGGATTTTGAAATATGAGCTTGTTATGTGTAAGGTAATTTTGTTCTTTTGATACAGTTTTTGTCCGTATGATTATCCATTTATTTTTAGTATAAGTATTTTGATGTTGTGCATATACTTCAACTGCTGATGGTTTGACCAACCATCCCATTTGATTCTTCTTTTATGCTTCTATTTTAGTACCTTCAGATCATCTTATCTGCTCTGATATTTGTTTGTTTTCTTAGAGAATTATTATTTAGATGCTAAGAGATGAACTTGTCGTATCCTTTACTTTATTATCGAACTTTTAACATCCTGTATGCAACCATAACATCACTTATGCTTTGACAATCACTTTTACTTGCGTGAATGGTATTCTGTTTGATATGATTCCTGTGACACTCCGTACGCCTACTTTAGGTGTTCCAATTATGGTTGTTCTGTGCCATTTCTATTCTCTTTCTAAGTAATTTATATTCCAGTTGATTTAATATTTTAAAGTGCTACAGTATCTATATTGCACTATATATATGCATGTGTATGTGGGTGTATCTACTTCAAGTTGATTTATTTTTTGATGAAATATATTGGCTAACTAATTGTCTGGTGGCAGCATCTATCTGTTCTTGGTATCAATTCTTCGGATCGATTTTAACTGACAGTAATGAGAGTGCATGATCCTTCTTTTTTGATTAGTTCTCGTCTAAGATGTGAGCTAAATGTATTTAACAGATTATTATTAATATCCTTTTTGGTACGTTGGAAACAATACTTATTAGAAATGGGACTTCATGTGAATATTTGGCAGTAGTCATGCAATTGATAGCTAAACGTGGTTATGAAGCTACTGTTTTGGCCATTTTAATCTACAATCTTTTGAAGTTAGTAGACACCCTTAAAAGACTTGACTCATTTTCTGTGGAAAAACGCTGCCCATCTTCATCTTTCTTTCAGCCACTACTAATGTTTTTACTAGTCATGTTTTCCACATGTATTCTCCTGAAGTTGATGTTTCATTGTGTTTTACTGTGTGTTTGACTTCAATTAGTCTCTCATTCAAATCTGTATGTTGTGTTTTCTTTGTTTGCTGGCTTGTCACTGGATGAGCTGGTTTATGCCTCAGAAGGCCCCTTTTGTGATCTGTTTATCATAGTTGATCTGTTTAGCTGAAGTTAGTCTTTGTTCTTTGTTAATTTGTGGGAATGCTCTCTGTTTAATGCTTTTTTTATTTTTTGGGTACAATAAGAAAACAGAAAGAAATTAGGTAATATCTTCCTCTAACAAGAGCAGGATCTATTCCTCTTAACAAGAGCAGAAGATCCTGTGGAGCCGTCTCCCAAAAGCATTGCTTCTCCTTAAGGTCATGACCCAATTTAGCCAAAGCATCTGCACAACCGTTTCCACTTCTCTTAGTGTACACAACCAGGCTCTCCCATGGCATTCTAAGAAGCACTCGCCAATCCTCAATAATTCTCTTCAAGGGGTGTTGTTCCGTGTTCGCGTTTTTAATCAATTTCACAACAACTTCGGAATCGATCTCAAGTTCCAGTTTAGGGACCCTTCTTTCCCAAGCTAATTTCGGCCCTTATCTTGCTGCAATAAGTTTTGTTGTAGTGATAGAGACATCTCCAGGTTTTCAGGTAAATCCACCTATCCAATCACCCACATCATTCCTTGAGAGACCTCCCGTAGCCGCACTATGTTTAGTAGTCAAGACAATCCGTATTCATTTTATGCCATGCCATCCTCGAGTTTTCCCATTTTATTGGAAGCCACTTCCTTTTGTTTCCTCTTGGTGGGTATACTTGAGAGGTCCTCTGCCAAACGTTTTGCCTCATAGATGGTTTGTTACTTCGAAATCCTAGTATTTTGGAAGATAAACTTGTTTCTCGCCTTCTAAATAGACCAAGTAGCCCAACAAATATCGTAACCCAAGATAGAGACTGTAAGATAATATTGTTAAACTTCTCAATAATGATGTTACTTTTAATCCACCTTGCATGATCCAATTGAAGAAATCTCGAAGATCGAGTAGGGGAAATAATAAATTCCACAAACCTCCCAAGCCCATCGACATTCCGAAAGGGCATGAATTATGGGTTCCGAATCACTGTGGCATATTGAGCAAGAGTTTGTAGTAGAGAGCTTTCTATCAAATCTTAGAGAGTTAGTTGTGATGTTGCTATGGAGACAAAGTCACAAGAAGTGCCGAATACGTTCGAACACCTAAGTTTCCATAACTAGCTCCAATTTCAAGACAAGAATAGTTTGACTGGCAAGAGAACTTTCCTCATCCTCCATTTGAAGACAAGAATAGGCTGATCGGCAAGAGAACTTTCCGTCGGCAGCTCCTGACCACACTTTTTTATCTCCTTCGTCAAGCGTGAGAGGAATTAGTACTGATAAGATTTCCTTCCAAATGTGTTCCGGTAGAGTAGCGAGCAATCTATCCTTATCCCATGAATTCCCATCAATCAAGTCCCCAACTTTCCAGTTTTTGTCCTCTTTTCATGAATAGGACCTTTCGGAATTTTCGTGACTATCATCTGACGTAGTATCCATCCGCCATGTTAGGAGGGTTTTAGGGACACTTTTGCATCAAAAGTGTCCTTAAATGGGACCTAACATGACAGATGCTAGTTACCCAGAGGATAGCCACGAATTAACCGAACCTTCCACCCTATCACATAATGGTTCCTTATCCACCCAACCACCGGTCGTACCACAGGTAAATAGACCTCCCATCACCCAACCTCTAACCAATGCTAACTCTTAACCCCGTTCAGACTTGGCACAACTCCCATTCTCTGTTTAATACTTGGATGAATATAATTATAAGATTTGTTAACATATAATTAATCTAGTGGAAGGAACTACTCACTATAAAATAATAAAAACATGTTTGAATCCCTTTTGAGAGAGATTTCTACTTAATATGCCCGACCCGCTTTAAAAAAGATTAAACCGTTGAAAAACTAAAAAATAGGCTATAAGATTTGAATTTAGTCCCTTTTTTCCTCCATTTAAGTTAACCAATTTCGGGATGGGTATAATCTAGGTACGAAAATTTAAAGGTGATTCAACCCACTTACTTCCCAAGAGGTTAACTTTAAGTTGCAAAATTTAACCAAGTGTTTAGTTTCTTAAAAACAAATTCATTATAATCAAAAGTGCACTAGCGTCACACAACTAGAATTACTTTCCTTGTTTGACTTATCAGAGAGCATTTGAATGTTATTTGAAAAGTCATCTTTAATATATATATATATATATATATATATATATATATATATATATATATATATATATATATATATATAAGTTATATAAGTTTCGCTAACTTTTTAGAATAATATCATTTCAAAACATTCTATTTTATTAGTAAATAAATTATACTCTAATTTGATATAAAGTTATTTATGTTTTGTCCTATCTTATTCACATAAATTTTTTATTTAATATTTAATCTATAGTTTATCATAGCTTTCTTTTTTTCATAACATCTAAAAAATTTTTACAAATTAAACATCTTATTATTAAAACCCAAACATATAATTTTTTACAAATATAACATCATGAAACCTACACAAAGAGTCCCATTATTCTTGAGTCTCTTTTTCCAACATTTATTCAAAAAAAAGTGAACAAGCCAAAGGATCGTGTGTGGTACAAATAAGTGAGAGATCAGAATTTCTTGATGAAGTCATAGATATGTTCACTTACATTCTCTGGCTTTTCTTGATTGAGGAAATGTCCTACATCTTTCAAAACCACAATTTCCTCCAAAAGAGGAACATATTTCTTCATACCACCATTGTGTAAGTAGTCTTGGACACCTGGCATGTGGTAGGTCAAATCAAAGTCTCCAACTATGAACTTAACCGGCACTTTTATTTCTGATCCAGTCCATGGAGCAGTCAATTCCCAACTCCTATAAAAACCAAATAAATATTTTAGATATCAACAAAATTGAAGAGTGGATCAAAATTTTGTTTCTAGTGTATGGTCAGTCAGCTAAATATTAGAATTTTTTTGGAAGAATGCAAATACTCTTCTCTGTTATACGAAATATACACGAAACTGATGTGTGAAATGTTTATTGCACATGGAATCCACATGTACTAATAAATTTTTCGGCACAAAACCCTTTCATTGCCTAAAATTCGTGTATTTTTAAATATTAGGCACAAAATCTTCCATCATACAAATTTTAACAGCCTCTTTCATATGTATTGCAAGATAACCCCAAGGGGTTGTGGGTTTTTTTCTACCAATTTTAGGGATTTCGCGCAGAATATTTAAAATTACAGGGACATTTTATGCTATAATAATTTCAAGGGTAGTTTCATGCGAATTTCACTTAACACGGGGAATATCTTGCATTTTACCCCTTAGTTACTATGAAAAATTGTGAAGAAATTATTAAATAAAAAATAATAATAAGAGGATCTCTAACCTTTGTATTATGATAAATGTGACACATTATCCACTGTGTTATAATAAATATGACACTTTATACCTTATGTATTATGATAAATGCGGCGTTTTACCCCCTATGTTACAAAAACACTTCTCATGCATGATCACTCTCAATTTCACTCTCCCATTAAATGATGTTTTAAAATTTTCACATGAGATAAATTAAATATTATGCAAATCAAAGGAGAGTAAATTGACTTTAGCTCCATTATATATCTTCATTGATTAAAAAAACATATTCTTTTCACTGTTTTCGATGAAGACAGATGAAAATTTTGATCCATATAATTAAATAAAATGATTTGAAAAATTGGTTTAACTTACAAATCCATGGCTCTGTAGTAGTTCAATCCACCGGTGAAGCCTGTTTTTTGGAAGTGAGTGGCATAATAGTTGACGTCATCTTCAGTAAGCCATGAGGGCAATTCCACGGGGGTTTGAAAAAGTGCTCCAAGATTAATTTCTAAAGGTATACATGGAGGTTTTTGTTCTCGGCCAGAAAAGAATTTTTTGATGACGTTTGCAGTTTCTGCAGACGCAAATGCTTCTTCTGCTTTCCCTGGTTCCTAATTGACCAAAAAATGATTGAATTCAGTTCGATTAGTACCAGATTGTACCTTTTTTTTTTTTTTTTTTAATCTAGAAGAATGTGTTCTCATTTTTTTGGGTGATTCACACTCAAATTCCCTGAAGTTTAGTTATATTACAAGGAATCATCTGAAGAAATTATGAAGAGATTTCCTGTGATTCAACAAGTCTTACGAGGACATTCCCTATGACTTGTAAAAATATTTATAAAAAATACATTGTATAAGAAAAGTCTTTATAAGTTTCAAAACTACATAATTTTTTTTGTAATTACGATAAATCTCGAGGGTCTGAATATAAATCACCCGAAACTTTTTTATTAGGGCATCTCTAATGATTAGTGGGGAGATGCCCTAGAGGGTATATGAAGTGAAGGGGGAAAATAAAATCATCTCCAATGACTAGGGGGGCGGAGAGGGTATACGGACTAGAGGGACCCTGGAGGGACCTTGGAGGGAGGGGGAGGGGGAGCTTCTCCCATCAAAGCCCCCTCCTTCACATGCTATTTTTTTTAATTTTGTTTTGTTTTATTTGGTTCTTTTTTTATTTTTAAATTTTTATCATTACTTAAAAATAAAAAATTCCTAATTTGGAGATAATTATTTTTAATTATAAAAATATAACTTTCATTTCAATAAATTAACACTATTATTTTAATATTGATCTGTTTTAATAATTTTGGGGTTGTATTTATTTTCTAAAAATAATTCTTTCTAAAATTTTAAAATAATACGATACAATCATGAAACCCAAAAATGATTCTTTCTAAAAATTTAAAATAATACGATACAATAATGAAATCACGTTCGACTAAAACATAGACCTTAATTTTGACCTTGTGTGTCCCACACATGTTCGACTAAGTCCTTTAGTAGTTGGCGATTGACATCTGCAGATCGTATTTGGTGACGGCGGATCATATAATCTTCTAGGGATATGAGACTTATTCGTGGATCCAAATCAATAGTAGTGCCTTGATTTTGCTCATAAATGGTGGCACGGGCCCTACGAGATCTAGCGGGATCACTATCTTCATCGTATGATTTTAATCTAATGTTAATCTTAAATTTATTTTTGGTGTAATAATAATAATAATAACAATAATAATAATAATAATAATAATAATAATAATAATAGAGAAGGATAAAATTTATTATTAAATGGATTTGATAGAATGAGTCATTAGAGATGACTTAAAAACTAGGTAGAGGGGGAGAGGGAGGGGAAGAGGGAGAGGGGCGGGAGGGGGAGAGGGAGAGGATATTCCCTCTCGGAGTCATTAGAGATGGCCTTAGCTATATCTTCAAAAGAAAAATTGAATTGGCTTAAAAGATGACATGAAAAAGTTAACTTTTGTATGTTAGAAAGTTATGAGTCGCTAGACATGTTTCCTACAAAATCAGAATCTGCTTTAAAGGATAATTTGCACTATCAAAAGTTGACAGCTCAAAAGTAAAATTTTCTCTTTTATTTGGCACTAAATCAAATATGACGAAAAAGAGTAAGGTGAAATGATGCAACTTGAACACAAGTTTATCATCTTCACATGAAATACATAATGTTTAATTTATCATTCTCTGATTTGAAAAAAAAAATACATTATCCCCTTTGACAATTTTAAAGAAGCAATTTTTCTTATTCAGCCGGAGAGTATAATTCACTTGCTGAAATTAAGAGTGAGCATGACAAGTGTTTTTGTATTATATGGGAGTAAATTGCCATATTTATCATGACAGAGAGAGTAATTTGTCACATTTATCATACCTAATGAGAATGAACTGTCACATTATCATAACACATGGGGATAAAGAGACATAAAATATCAGGAAGACGGTGTATAACTTAATAAGAATATAGGGAAAAAAAATGATATTTTCTAATTATAAGAAGATAATTGAATGTTATGAATATCATAGAGGCTAATTTGCTATTAACTATAAAATTATATATAAGATGGCGGGGCAATATGGTTCAAGATATTGTAACGGCGCTACAATCATGGATCAAAATTTTCATTTTTTCCTTCGAAAACATCGAAAAGTTTCCGTTTTTGAATCAAGCGAAACGAAAATAAGATATAATTCCGAAACTATTTGTTTACCTTAAACCTTGTTATTTATCTATATTTAGTAACTTTTATTACAATTTTTCTTTAGTGTTTCCGAAACATCTTCGAAAAGTCTCGAAAAGTTTTCAATATTTGTCTTATCGAAACATACACTCGAAACGAAATTTTGATCCATGGCTACAATCAGATTGTGCAGGTCAAAAATAGATTTTTAATTTTTATAGTTCAAGATCAATATTTTTAACAA
The DNA here is from genome assembly GCA_003313485.2 of Penstemon barbatus. NCBI lineage: Eukaryota > Viridiplantae > Streptophyta > Magnoliopsida > Lamiales > Plantaginaceae > Penstemon > Penstemon barbatus. Next base: position 54,926,682 of record CM064877.1, on the reverse strand, counting down.
GTATCTTAAGTCTTAACGACTGCAAAAACATGAGGATATTTTTTGGCATTTATAAATATTTTTAACAAGTATTTTTAACTAGTATCTTAACACAATGAACTAAGAAGAAGACTGGTTACATATTTGTGGGATAAACGTAGCCAAATAGGTGATGATGACAATGATGTGTGAGATGTTTTCTAATGAGTTAAGATTATTTCATTTTGTAATGTTATTTTTTCTTTATCAGTTTGTAATTTTGTTTGATATGCAAGTGATTATGAAAATGTAGTTTATGTTATGATTTTATTATATGTATAACATTTTGTGATTTTATTATATGTATAACATTTTGAGTTAATTGTGTTATATGTTTTAATCATTTTTCATAACTTAAAACATAAATTTTAATAATTATTTTTTTTTACTTTTAAAAATGATTTGTAATTGTAAATAATACTTTAAAATTGATAATATTGTGTTGAAAGTTTAATGAAATATAATTATGATAAACATAAAATTTATTATTTTATGACATATTTGGTGAAATGTCATAGGAGATCAAACCAAATCCTATTCTCTAAAAATGGTGAAATGGTGAAATATTATTATTTTCTAAGTTGGTGAAAATTTTAATGAAAACTATGGGAGGCCAAACACACCATTCTTTCACCAAAAATGATGAAATGGTGAATTGGTTCTAACTATCGGAGATCAACTCGTCTCCATTACACCAAATATAAAATTTGATGAAAAAAATAGTGATGATCTTGGAAATGCTCTAACAACCCTTAATTATCTAGTATAAGAATATATACATACTTTTCCATGTAAAGATAAATATTTATATAATTCATCAAAAAAAGTAGTACTTATATAAAGTGAGAGCTGACAGTATATTATATCGAGATATATTGCCGCTCACAAGATCACGTGGTTGGTGTTCAATTATTTTATTGTTTCCAATATTGTCGATTCCTTTCACATGATCATCCGCATCCTAAGACCTACTTAATTTTTATCACATAAAATTGAAGAAAAAATTAATTAAGCTACAGACAAAACAACAAAATAGATCTAAAATACACTACTATTTTAGAGGGAAATGCAAAAATATCTATATACGATGAGGGGTCTAATCGAGCTAAGTAGTGTCAAAAGTTATATTGTTCAAGCTTGATTTGAACTTTTTTAATAAACTAGCCGAACTCAAACTATCGAACGAGTTCGAGCCAAGTATTAAGTAACTTTAAAAGTTATTGAACGGAATATGATGTTCAAGCTTGAGTGACTTGTGTGACAAATCGAAATTATCAAAGATCACGAGTCGAGTATCGAATAACTTGATTTGATTTTCACCCCAATATATTAGCAAAAGACCCATTCCCATGCCGGTTACATTTACCAGAAAAATAACAATGATATTCCAACCAAAAAATACGAAAACACCCAATTATAGCCTAAACAATTATCAAAACTCCGTGTTAACTTTAAAAATTAGTAATAACATCATATTCGCTTAAAAATTGACAGTAACTTTCCAATTGGTTTATGAAAGAAATAAGACAAAAGTATAGGGGGTACTTTTGAATTTAGCTCTGTAATTTTAAACGTACCTGGAATCTGCAGATGTAGAAACCATCACCAAGCAAAGCTCTGTACCTCTCTATCGGTTTCGCTAACGGATTCCTAGGCTGAAAAGCTACGCTCGTGTTAACCAAACCTATAATTCTATCAGGCCTCAGCATACAAAACCACCAGGCAATAATTGCGCCCCAATCGTGACCAACAAGAAACACGCGCTCTAAACCCAGCGCGTCAAGCAACGCGACCAAATCGCCGACGATGTGGAGAAATGTGTAACTGGTGACGGACGGCGGCGCGTCGGTTTCACCGTAGCCACGGAGATCGGGGGCGATGCAACGGTAGCCTTTGGAAGAGAGGTGGAGCATCTGGTGGCGCCATGAGTACCAGAGTTCGGGGAAGCCGTGGAGGAATAGTATCGCCGGCGACTGGTCTTCGCCGCCGCCGCCGATCTCGGCGACGTGCATGTTGATGCCATTTACTTTTATGTTTTCGTGCACTATTTGATCCATTTGTTTTGCAATTGTATGGAATTGTAGGAGAGGAAACTTTACTGTTAGTGCTGTTTTGCAATTCTGCAAGTGGTATTATAATTAAGTAACACGATAAATGGGATGAAGATTTTATATTAGTATATTTTAGTTGGGTTCTGTTTGGTTTCATGAAAATGGAAATATTGGTTGTTTAGTCATGTAAGACGTCGCTCAGCTCATTTTTTGTTCTATTTGACTTATAACATAAATTTTAGGGTAAATTATGAATACCCCTCAAGGAAGACATACTTACAAATATCACTTTCACGTATTGGGTATTATAAAAATTTTTCTTAGATTTGTTACCTTCTTATAATTAACCCCTTGTCCCTAAAGTGTTTCAATTTTACCCTTGGGTGTTACTTGTATTGTTTGTAATGTCTTATAAGTGTTAAAACTTGGGTTTTTTGCACTTTGCACCCCCAAAACATGGGAAATAGGCACTTTGCACCCTTGAAACTTAGATTTAGCACTTTGCACCCTCGAAATATGAAAAATAAAGCACTTTGCACCCTTTTATATTTTTAAGCAAAAACTCAAGGGCAAAATAGGTAATTCTATGGTAAATCTTTGGCACTTTGCCCCCCCCCCCCCCCCCCCCGAAACATGGGAAATAGGCACTTTGCACCCTCGAAATATGAAAAATAAAGCACTTTGCACCCTTTTATATTTTCAAGCAAAAACTCAAGGGCAAAATAGGTAATTCTATTGTAAATCTTTGGTACTTTGCCCCCCCCCCCCAAAAAAAAATTTAGAACTTAACACTCCCTAATTAAGAACAAATTAACAACTTGCAAGCCCGAAACACAATAAATGGACACTTTGTACAATACAAAATTAACACTTAACACCCTCAAATTTAAAAAAAAAAAAAAACTCAAACCCCTCATTTTTTCCGCAAAGTTGACCATTAAAGTGAATTTTTGTTAAGGCAAAATAGGTAATTATTTATGGGTCTTTGATATGTTGAAGTAGACAATGGGTCTTCGAGAAGTTTACTTGTACTTTATTTAGTTATTTATAGTTATATTGTTGAAAAGAAAGATGGAGAGAAAAATGAGTATTCGAGTATTTATAATTGTATTTTGCAAAATTTAAGTAAAAGAATGAATTACCTATTTTGCCTTAGATTTTTTTCCGATAGTCAACTTTGATGGAAAAAATGAGGGGTTTGGGTTTTTCAAATTTGAGGGTGTTAAGTGTTAATTTTGTGTTTTGGAGTGCAAAGTGCCCATTTATTGTGTTTCGGGGGTGGAAGTTGCTGATTTATTCTTAATTAGAGGGTGTTAAGTGCTAATTTTATTTTGGAGATACAAAGTGCGAAATTCTCAAGTGTTGAGGGTGCAAAGGGCCAATACTATTGAATTACCTATTTTGCCCTTGAATTTTTGCTTGAAAATAAATGAGGGTGCAAAGTGCTACATTTTTCATATTTTGATGGTGCAAAGTGCTAAATCTAAGTTTCGGGGGTGCAAATTGCCTATTTTCCATGTTTCGAGTGTGCGAAATGCAAAAAACCCTTAAAACTTAGGTGCAAATTATTATATCTTATAAATTAGAAAAGAGATAAGTATATATTTATTACTAAAATAATTGATAAAATTTATAATTGCCCATAAGTTTAATGATATTGCAAAAAAAAAAAAAAGGATATTTATATATTTATTAGCAATTTAAATTGTAAAATATTAAATTAAATAGAATTTTAATAATATATATTATAAGTAAGAACAAATTCTTTACACATTAGTTAAATATTTTATAAATTAATAAATTTAATGTATTATAAATAAGATATTTTAATTTATTAAATTTTATATTTTATTATAAATTGAAATATTTATTAAAATTTATGTGCAATTATAAATTATATCAATTATTTTGGTGGTAAATATATGATTATTATTTTTATAATTTACAAGATATAACAATCAACACCCAAATTTTAAAATTTATAACATATTATAAACATTACAAAGAACTTTCAAGAACAAAATTGAAATATTTTAGGAACAATGTGTTACTTGTGAAAATGTGACAAACATAAGGGTTTTTTTTTTTTTTTTAATACTCAATATGTAAGAGAAATTTTTATAATTAGATCTTACATGATGGAGGTATTCATAATTTAACCTAATTTTTTATTTAGGTTGGAACCAAAAGTATAAAAGTTAAAAAGTGTCAAACATAGATTATATATGGAGCCAAATATGGCCAATGTTGTGATGAAAACCCCAGGGCCCAGACGCTGTTGCCAATGCCAATGCCGCTTAATTGATCAGGTCGTTAAGAAAATAAACAAGAACTTTTGTTTTTTTGTGTATATTTATTTCATGTTATTACAATGTATACTATTTATAGCTATACAAAGAAAAAAAAAAGGAAAATATATGCTAGTCAACAAATTAAGGGATTTCAAATTTTATGTAATCTGTAAAATATGATCTTCTCCTATTCATCACTGTCAAAAGTGATTGTGAAAATAAAGCTCAAAAGCGTTGTCAAAACTCAACCATCACGATTCCGTAAAGCCGTGACTTATATTTTATGCAAATGATTAATTAACCGCGATGAATACATAATCGCTAGTTACCATCTAATATTCCGACAAAAATTAATTTATAAGGTATCAAAATGGAATTGATAATATGAAACATGATAAATAATATTTTACTCATGCAATGGAAAAATAAGTTCTCAATTGTTCTATGTTATCGTTACCAACTAATATTCCGACAAAAAATAATTTATAATAAGTTGAAAATCTTAAATCTCTCTTGATTTTCGTGAATTCCAAGCAATTGAACTTTGTATGCTTCCTCGCATTTTCTTATTCCCCAAGACGACTACGTGTTTATATGATTATATCATTGTGTAATTCACTCATCTTTTTCATCCTTTTCATTTGTTCGTTAGTCTAACTATCTTTTTCTTCTAATTTGTTATTAATTGTCCGACTATATATTCAAGATAAGTATTTAAATCAAATAATGTGCCGGCCTGAGAAACCAATTTGTGTTCGGCCAATTAGTAATGTATATGTTACATGATATGGGGAGGTCAAAGCGTAAGATTGGACAAGTGACTACCGAGCATCTTTACAAAGTCGAGAAATTCAATTCGGTGATAGACAAACAATTGCAAGAATTGAACGTTTCAATAAAGTAAACACAAGTTGCTTCTTTGAGTTGCATGCTTAAACTCATCCAATCACTTTGAACTTTTGACAAAGAAAAACATGTTCGTCTTGCCGAACTTTATCCAGATAACTTCTCTTTTCTTGAGCTCTCAGCCCTTCCCAATCAACTTGCAAATTATATTAGGGATGTTCGATCAAGTGATGATTTTTCTAGCTTGAAATGGATTGGTAATCTTGCTAAGAAGATGATAAAAACTAAAAGACATGTCACATTCTCGATGAATTGGATTTATTTTGTATAAGTTTAGCCCCCCACAACCAAAAATCATGGATCCTTCCCCGCCCTCAGGTCATTCTACCTTGGAGCAACAACCGTGCTTGAATTTCGCGGTTGCGGCCCGATAGAGCGCAAAAACTATGTTGTGCGGAAGCGTGTTATCAAGTGATTAAACAAATGCTAAAACGAACAAAAATAACTCACAATCTCAAAGACACAAATTTAACGAGGTTCGACAAAAATATGCCTACGTCCTCGGGAGCAATATGGAACTAATCAAATTGATGATGGTGAATACAAATGGAGATAACCAGAAAGAAAAAACACTCTAATTTTTTTTCTCACTCAAAACTCTCCTCAAATATTTTTTTCTCTCTGCTTCAATTGTGGGATGGTATGGTGATCCAAAATGCCTTCAGATTACTTCCTTCTATAGTAGCCAAATTGCAACTCCAAAATGCAAATTTCTTGGTGTTCACATGGAACCTCCATGTGCATTAAATGTTGGCATGCATGCAATTTCAATCTATGCGGTAAACTTTGAAAAAACATGCAAATTGCCGTGAACTTTGGCAAGCATGTCAAAGTTACTATTTTACTTTTACCAATTGTCCAATGCTACAATGTTTTCATTAATTGGGGTGAACCCCCCAATTTTCAACAATCTCCATTTCCACACCAATGAGAGAAAATAATTTCTACTCACGTAGTAGAACAAAGCTCCACCATCTCAAGCTAAACCATAATTGCTCCTTCAATATCATATTCATATGTGAACAATGTTGGCCAAGTTCAAACAGTGATGAAACTTGGCGCTTCCGACGACTTTCGTCAGCATATCTGCGGGATTGTCAGCTGTTCCAATCTTCACAAGAAAAATAGTACATTCATCTACAATTTCTCGTACAAAGTGGAAACGAACATCAATATGCTTGGTATGAGCGTGGTTCTTCGCCAAATGTATAGCACTTTGACTATCACAATATACCTCCACCTGCTCCTGGTGAACTCCCAAGTCTTTAATCATTCCGTGAATCCAAATGGCTTCTCCAGCAGCCATGTATTCAGCCTCCGTAGTAGACAATGCTACCGTGGACTGCAAAGTAGACCTCCAACTTACTGGACCACCAGCCATACTAAACAAATATCCAGTAGTAGACCGTCTCTTATCCAAATCACCAGCGTAGTCCGAGTCCACGCACCCAATGAGAAACTTTCCGACTTCCTCGCGATTCATTTCAAATCTCAACCCCAAATTTTGAGTACATTTGATATACCTCAAAACCCATTTTGCAGCTTCCCAATGCTTCTTTTCGGGATTATGCATATACCGGCTAACCATACTAACAGCTTGGGAAATATCTGGTCTTGTGCACACCATCGCGTACATCAAACTTCCAATCAGACTTGCATATGGCACTTGAGCCATATACTTCCTTTCTTCATCATTACTCGGTGAAAGTTCCGCACTTAACTTAAAGTGAGGCGCAAATGGTGAACTAACTGCTTTTGAGCTATCATCCATTCCGAAACGTGTTAGTACATTCTTCAAATACTGCATCTATGTTAGCCACACAATTCCAGTTGATCTTTCACGTGTGATTTCCATGCCCAGAATTTTCTTGGCTTCACCAAGATCCTTCATTTCAAATTCATTATGAAATTGGGCTTTCAATTTTGCAATCTCCACAGAACTCTTAGATGCAATTAACATATCATCGACATATAAGAGCAAATATATAAAGGCACCGTCCTTCAATTTACGGAAGTATACACAATGATCAAAGTTACTTCGCGTAAAATTTTGTACCTTCATAAACTGGTAGAATCGTAAATACCAATGTCTTGGAGACTGCTTCAAACCATATAGGGACCTTTGCAACTTGCACACAAGTCTTTCTTTGCCAGCAGCCTTGAAACCTTCAGGTTGACACATATATATCTCCTCATCCAAATCTCCGTGTAGAAAAGTAGTTTTCACGTCTAGCTATGCTAATTCCAAGTCAAATTGTGCGACCAACGCAAGCAAAATCGAATAGAGGAATGTTTCACCACAGGAGAGAATACTTCATTGTAGTCGATTCCCTCTTTCTGAGCATACCACTTTGCCACCAATCTTGCCTTGAATCTCACTTTGCTTCTATCATCAGAGTTCTTCTTTGCATACACCCATTTGCACCCAATTGCTCGTTTTCCTTTTGGCAGCTTAACGAGTTCCCAAGTTTTGTTCTTATGAAGAGAATCCATCTCTTCTTCCATGGCCTTATTCCATTCCGCTCGTTTCGTACTATGCATAGCTTCTTTGTGAGTGGTTGGTATATCTTCACTTACAATTGGTAGGGCATAGGCAACCAAATATGTGAACCTTGCTGGTTTCCGAATTGTTCTTTTCGGCTTGCTAGTTGCTATCGATTCTTCAACTTGTGGAGGCCTTTGAGGAGAAGGGTCCACCACAGCTTCTTCTTCAGTATCCCTTTCATCTTCATAGTTTAAAGGAGCGTCACGGGAGAGAGAACCTGCTGGACTTCCAATTTCAAAGTACTGCTTTAGACTGCTTTCTATGTTCTCTTCTTTTGATTCTTTCTCCATTACAAATTTACTTTCATCGAAAGTAACATCCCTGCTCACGATTAGTTTCTTTAACGCTGGACACCATAATCTGAATCCTTTTACTCCACTGCTAAATCCCAGAAATATAGCCTCTTTTGCCCGTGGGTCGAGTTTGCTATCTCCCGTGGTATGGAAGAAAGTCGGGCAACCAAAAATGCGTAGAGAATCATAATCTGACGCAGGTGAACCTGACCAAACCTCAATAGGAGTTTTTCCTCCAATTGCAGCCAATGGCAGCCGGTTGATTAGATGACATGCATAATTAACCGCTTCTGCCCAAAAAGTCTTTGTCAAACCGGAGTTGGATAGCATACACCTTACTTTTTCTAGCAAAGTCCGGTTCACTCTCTCTGCTACACCATTCTGTTGTGGAGTTTTTCTCACAGAAAAGTGTCTTACTATCCCTTCTTGTTTGCAAACTTCATATAATGGATCAAACGTGTATTCACCTCCATTGTCTTATCTCAGGACCTTAATCTTCATTCCAGTTTGATTTTCGACCATCTTTTTCCAGATCAAGGTCTCTAGGACTTCATGTTTGTGTTTCATGGGGTATACCCAGAGTCTCCTTGAGAAGTCATCTACAAATGTGACAAACTAGCGCCTCCCACTCAAAGATGTAGTCTTTGTTGGACCTCATACGTCCGTATGCACATAATCTAGGTTCCCTTTCGTTTTGTGGGTGGCGGTGCCAAATCTAACTCTTGTTTGCTTACCCAATACACAATGCTCACAGAAGTTCATCTTGCAAGTCTTGGCACCTTTCATAAGACCTTGATTGATTAGGCCTTGCATGGCCTTCTCTCCCGCGTGACCAAGCCTTATGTGCCAAAGCTTGGTTGAATCAACATTCTCCACTGCAGCAGCTCCACCTATTACAGTCTTCCCTTGCAAGAAATACAAATTGTTTCTTCTATGGCCTTTCATAACAACCATATAACTTCTTGTGACTTCCAATATTCCGACTTCCATAGTGACTTTGAATCCCTTTGATTCCAAAGCACCCAAAGATATCAGATTTTTCTTCAGATCTGGCACATACCATACGTTTGACAGAGCCCGTATGGTTCCGTCATGCAACTTCAATTTGATCACACCGACTCCTTTTCTTTCGCAGGCATGATCATTTCCCATAAGAACTATTCCACTTCTAGCAAGATCCAAACTAGTAAAACAGTCCTTACTGGGACACATATGATAGGAACATGCCGAGTCAAGAATCTACTCGGATGCACTATCTCCTGTTGTAGTAGCCAGAGCAAAATATGAATCATCATTTTCCATGATGACCAAATTGGCGTTCGTATTTGAGTTTTCCTTTTTCGCCTTTGGACAATCCTTCTTCCAATGGCCATTCTCTCGGAAATAAGCACATTCATCTTTCGTCAGAAATTTTCGGTTTTTCGCCGATCTCGACTTGGGATGCAATCGGGTTCCACCTTTATTGTGCTTCTTACCTTCAGATCTACCCCTTGTCAACAAAGCCTCGGATGTATCATTTTGGGCTTGCTTGTCACGTTTTCGAAATTCGTTGTTCATCAACGCATTTGATACATCCTCGAACTTCACTGAATCTTTTCCATAGATCAAAGTGGTAGCCAAGTGTTCGCATGAATCGGGTAGTGAATTCAATAACACAAGGGCTTTATCCTCATCTTCGATCTCTTCATCCAGATTTAATAGATCAACTATCAATTTGTTGAAGACATTCAAATGATCCAACATCAGAGTACCTTCTTTGTATTGGAATCGGAAAAGCATTCGCTTTAGATACAAACGATTCTCAATACTTTTCGTCATGTACTTGTCTTCAAGTTTTTGCCATAGAACCTTCGCCATGGTCTCTCGCATTACAAAGTATTTGATATCCTTTGCAAAGCAGAGACGGATAGACCCACATGCCAATCTATTAATTTTCAACCATTCCGGTTCCGACATAGATTCTGGTTTTTTTCTCCAAAGTTATGTCCAAGCCTTGTTGAACCAAAACGTCCATCATCTCGCACTGCCACATGCCAAAACTATTAGTTCCATCAAATTTTTCGACTTCAAATTTAGTGTTTGAAATCGACGTTTTTGACTGTGAATTCCAACTGGAAGATGTTGACAGAGATTTAACAATCTTCTCCATATTTTCATCTGTAGCCATTTGCCCAAGTTTTACCTTGGGCTCTGATACCACTTGTTGTGCGGAAGCGTGTTATCAAGTGATTAAACAAATGCTAAAACGAACAATAACTCACAATCTCAAAGACACAAAAATTTAACGAGGTTCGACAAAAATATGCCTACGTCCTCGAGAGCAATATGGAACTAATCAAATTGATGATGGTGAATACAAATGGAGATAACCAGAAAGAAAAAACACTCTAATTTTTTTTCTCACTCAAAACTCTCCTCAAATCTTTTTTTCTCTCGGCTTCAATTGTGGGATGCTATGGTGATCCAAAATGCCTTCATATTACTTCCTTTTACAGTAGCCAAATTGCAACTCCAAAGTGCAAATTTCTTGGTGTTCACATGCATCCTCCATGTGCATTAAATGTTGGCATGCATGCAATTTCAATCCATGCAGTAAACTTTGAAAAAACATGCAAATTGCCGTGAACTTTGGCAAGCATGTCAAAGTTACTATTTTACTTTTACCAATTGTCCAATGCTACAATGTTTTTTCATTAATTGGGGTGGATCCCCCAATTTTCAAACAAACTAGCTTGCCTACTTCGGATTGTCCATTAGTTTGAAACATAGCAAAATATTTATCTTGTTTCGGTTTCCTACGAATCATGCTATATCTCTTCTTTCTACTAGACATATGTGCTTCATGTGTAATAACACATATCTATATATATTCTATATATATATATATATATATATATATATATATATATATATATATATATATATATATATATATATAAAAGTACGAGTTCAGAAAACAAAATTTTTTGAATTTTTTGTGAAGACTAATACAACTTGAAAAAACTTGAAAAAATATATCTTAGAAATTATTTCCCTATCGAAATTCCAAAAGTCCATATCCAACCACATAAAAGCTAATTCCATGTAAATGCATATGGTGATCAACACTAGCAACCACACCGTGACATTTGAATAAGGAATATTATTATAGTGAATTACTGAAGATGATAGAAAATAAATCTTAAAAAAAAATATTTGTGATGTGCAAAATTGATGAAATTGATGATACTCGAATTTTCATGGAGTTCTTTTCATGGAATACGGGATCGGTAAATGAAAATTGGTGAAATCGAAAAATTTCGGTTAAAACATGTGAAAATGATAAAATTTTGGGTGAAATTGGTGAACACTTGAAAAGTTGGTAAAAAAACGAGTGAAACCAGTAAAAAGGCGTCCATGAAATCGATATATACATACGAAATCGCATAACTTTGGATAAAATTCGAGAAAATCGAATAAGACCGGTGAAATTAGTGAAAAACCGATGAAATCGTTTAAATGGTGAAATCAGTGAATAGGGGAACAAATGCATAAGTCGGTGAAAATATGTGAAATCAATGAAATATGAGGTGAAATTGATGAGAAAACATGTAAGTCAATGGAAAAACGTGTGAAATAGGTAAAAACGAGTGAAATCTATATAAAAAGAATATAGTTTAACCGGCAAAAATAGGGTGAAACCGAAAAAAACAAAAGAAATCGACGAAAACTAGGAAAAAAATTAATGTGGGTTAAACCGATAAACGAATGATTGAATAAAAATATATATTAAAACGATGCAAAATGAATGAAATCGGTAAAAAGATGTGTTAAACCCGTGAAAAATGGATTGAATATGTGAAATTGGGCTTAGTTTACAAATGCACTTCAAATAACATGATATTATTTCAAATTAAAACAAATAAATAGCATTTTTAAATAAGTGCCTTCTAAATTAAAATTACATAATGAAATGAACTAAATAATTTTGTTATGATCTTATTTTAGAAAAGAATTTACAAGATCTTAAGAACAAATAAATCATCATTTTATATTTGATTATAATATTGTAAAGTTGTCATTTTTTTTTATGAAATAATAATTTTAGTAATAATTAAATTGAAAATGAGTCATTAATTTATGCTATTTTGCGACATGACAAAGTTAATTTAACTATAATTTATAAAATTAACTAAACACGCACAACTTACGTGTTAAAGAAAAAATGCTTATGACTTAGCTAAATACGTAATTTTTATTTGGATAGAGAAGCAAAATGTAAAAAAAATCCAAGAATATCAAGACATGAATAACCTCGAACATAAATATTAGTAAAGTTGGTGAAAGTACGTGTGAAACCGGTAAAACAATAATTGTGAAAATCGTGAAAAACTGATGAAATTGATGATACTCAAATTTTCATGGAGTTCTTTTCATTGAAATAGGTGAAATCGATTAATGAAAATCGATAAAAGTCGATTAAAACATGTAAAATGATTAAAAAAAAAATAAATAAATAAAAAATAAAATTGGGTGAAATTAGTGAACATTGGTACAGTTTTGTGAAAAACAAGCGAACCTGGTAAAAATGTACCTATAAAATCGATAAATACATATGGAATCGAATAACTTTGGATTAATTCGTGAAAAATGGATGAGATCGATGACATTAGTAAAAAAACAGATGAAATCGTATAAAATGGGTGAAATCAATGAATCGGGGAACAATTGTAAAGTCAGTGAAAACATGTGAAATCAATTAAATATGAGGTGAAATTGGTGAATAAACATGTAAATTAGTGAAAAAACGAGTGAAAACTGAAAAAAAAAAATTTAACCAACAAAAACTGGGTGAAACCGACATAAAATGGTTTAAATCGAAAAAATTATAAGAAATTGACGAAAAATGGAAAAATAATGGAAGTATGTTAATTTCGATAAAATAACGTGCAAATTTACGAAAAAAATATATTAAATCAATACCAAAAATGAATAAAATTGGTAAAAAAAATTAGATAAACCCATGAAATAATGGGTTAAACTAATGAATTGAATAGGTGAATAATTTCTTAGGGGATTTCTGAAAATTTAACTCCATGTGATATGTCTAATGGACAATTTACATCCCTGTGAAATAAAAATAGGCAATTTAACTCCATGTAAAATGAAATAATGAATAATTTACCTCCTTGTGATATAAAAATAGGCAATTTATCTCCCTATGAAATGAAATAATGAACAATTTATCTCTCTGTGATATGAATTAATGAGCAATTTAGATGGAGGCAATGTGCTTCTTTTATAAAAACTTAGAGAGGTATTTTGCCCTTTTTCTTATCACATGGAGTTAAATTGTCTATGTAGGATATCACAGGGATATATGTGTTTTGCCATTTTATTGATCACAGAGAGTTAAATTGTCTATTTAAAAAACACATGGACTTAATTTGTTATTCACTCTTCTTAGGTAAGTAAACAAGATTACTTAGATCCTATCCCAGTGGATTTCATCCATTGGGATTGAATGTCCTACACATAGGCATGATATGACAAAAAATTGTATTACTTCAAATTAAAATAAATAAATAGTTCTCTTAAAATAGTGTCTTTTAAATGAAAACTTCTATAATGGATTTAACTAAATAATTTTATTATGATCTTATTTTTTTTTAAATCTACAAGATCTTATCGAACAAATCAATCATCGATTATATTTAATTATAATAAATTAAAATCATCATTTTTATTAATTAAATTGAATATTAGTAGTCATTAACTATTTTTTGACATGATAAAGTTAATTAATTCATTAAATTTATTTATGAAATTAACTAGACACGTACAACGTAAGTGCACTTTTCTAGTACATATATAAACACACATCTCAAAACAATTGATGAACCCAAATTTGCAAGAGTTCTTTTCTCCGATAATCCCTACCCGAGGTCTCTATTCAATAAAAGGAAAGTTACACCGGAGACTTTAGTACTTCAACAAGTTAAAGAAATTAAGAAAAAGTGTTTAGTACTCCCTCCGTTTCAAAATATCTGTCTTTTCACATGTATGCACACAAATTAAGAAAATCATTGAATATGGCTGAATTCTATTGAAAAAAAGACTAAAATACCCTCTTAATTAATTATCCTCCACTAATGTTTGAGAAAATTTATGAGCATAAAGGGCAAAAATGGAAAAAGAGCAATTAATGTTTTATTGAAAATCCAAAGTGACGGATAATATGGCACAAGAAAATCTTTGCAAAGCGACAGATATTATGAAACGGAGGGAGTAGTTGTTTTGTATGAATGTTTAGTTGGGTGGGGGAGGGGGAAAAAGTATATTAACATGGGGCTTTTGGCATCAATTTAAAGATTGTAAAATGCCTAATGTCTTTAGAAATTCGTCCATGGTTGTATCTTCGTAAAAAGAAATAATACTAGTTTCTGCAAATGTAATAATCCTCCTGTTACATGAATATTTTTGCAGTACAAAACAAAACTGTCCTAGTACGACTCATACGAACCAAATAACTAACAATTACCACGAAAAAACAGCACAATATAACATTGTTCAAACATTTTTGGGGGCTACATCACACTTATGGTTTAAAAAGTATAAAATGTTTTACACTTATATTTTACTTACCAAATGATTTACACTCAAATTTCTCATATATAAAGTATTGGGTAAACACCACATTTGGTCCCACTTATCATTAACTTTTTACATAGTAGTCTCTCTTATGTTTTTTGTCCAATTTAGTCTTTACTATGTATTATTTGTTTCACTTTAGTCCTTTTCAGGTGTTCCAAGGCGGTTCCGATAACATGGGATATGCTCATATGGGCAATTTCATCATTTCAAGTAAACTAACATGGATATTTTCGTCTTTCTAATCATTTGAAAAAAAATTAAAGATTTAATCTCTTTCAAACTAGGCTTTCATTCCAGTCCAACTTAATCGTCCATTTCGTTCCAAACTAAAGTTTTCTCCCAAAATCTTCTTCAAACATCAAAATTACTCACCAATTAAACAATATGTCAAATGGTCTCAATAGCGAACGAACGAAAATGCCCTAAAAAATATTCATATGCATGTCACGTCAGGGGCGGATCCAGGAATTTGGGTCAGGGGGGGCTAAATTTATACGCACAAAAAAAAAATCAAACGGTTAAACATAAAGTTTATAATATTCACATAAGAACCCAAAATATCTATTTATTTACTTTAATAATTGACCACGACGGTTTTTCATCTTTTGAAACCGGTCCATGATAGCATCATTTGAAATACTACTAAATATGTCTCTCTCTATAAAGACAATTAAACTATCATTTAGCCATTGATCGCTCATTCGGTTACGAAGTCGATTCTTTACTATCTTCATAGCCGAAAAAGTTCTTTCCACTGATGCAGTTGCAACGGGTAGAATTAGCGCCAATGTCACAAGTTTGTAAACCATCGAGAATGCGACATGTCTTTTAGTTGCAAACATCTTCTTAGCAAGATCACCAATCCCTTTCAAACTAGAAAAATCATCACTTGATCGAACATCCCTAATATAATTTTCAAGTTGATTGGGAAGAGCCAAGAGCTCAAGAAAAGAAAAGTCATTTGGATAAAATTCGGCAAGACGAACGAGTTTTCCTTTGTCAAAAGCTTCAAAGTGATTGGATGGGTTTAAGCATGCAACACAAAGAAGCAACTCCGTGTTTACTTCATTGAAACGGTTGTTCAACTCTTGCAATTGTCTATCTATCACCGAATTGAATCTCTCAACTTTGTAATGATGTTCGATAGTCACTTGTTCAATCCTACGTTTTGGCCTCCCATATGGAACATAAACATTACTCATTGAAGGAACTTCAATTTCATGTTTAAAACAAAAAGAAGTAACATCCTCCAACAAAGTTTCCCATCCATCATCTCTTGTCTCTTGAAGACGATCTTTCGCTAATTTGACTAATTTCATAGCATTCACTATATCTTGATCTTTTCTTTGTAAAGCTTGAGACAAGTCATTAGTGATCCCCAATATCGACGCCATCAAATGTAAATTGAAGACAAAGGAAAATGATTGCAATATTACCAATAGATTGCTTGCTTCTCCATTCTTATCGGTGCACTCCTCAACTATGAAACCAAGAATGTCAATCACGGAAGAGAACATGTGAATTACACTCATCAAAGTACCATAATGTGATCCCCAACGTGTGTCACTCGCACGAACCATAGTTCTCTCTTGGTTGAGACCTTTACCACTTTCAATTTCATTACTTGATAAAGCCTCAACTACTTTTTCGAATTGTTTGTCAAGAAGAATATCTCGACGTTTAGGAGATCCTCCAAAAATATTGACCACCATAGTAACCGAATCAAATAGACCGGCCATATAAGGGCATTTCCTTGCTACCGCAACAAGAGCAAGTTGAAGTTGATGTGCAAAGCAATGGACATAATATGCACTTTGATTTTCATTTAGAATTAATGCCTTTAATCCATTAAATTCACCTTGCATGTTGCTCGCCCCATCATAACCTTGCCCACGTAATCGATCAATACTCAATCCATGTGTAGCAAATAATTCATCAATTGAATCTTTGAGAGATCGAGCCGTAGTACTCTTAACATGGTTGATGCCAATAACACGTTCATTCACATATCCTCGTGAATCAATATATCTCAAAACAACCGCCATTTGCTCCTTACAAGATATATCACGAGATTCATCGACAAGAAGAGCAAATAACCCATCTCCAAGCTCTCTAATAATAGCATTGATAGTTTCAATTGAAAAAGCATTGACAATGTCTTTTTGAATTGATGGAGCCGTTAACTTAAGATTTTCCGGGGCATTCCGTAAAATAACGGCTCTAGCACTCTCATTTTGTTCCGCTAAAAAGCTTAAAAGCTCAAGAAAATTCCCTTGATTGCTTGAAGATTCCGATTCATCATGTCCACGAAATGCAAGTCCTTGTTTAAGAAGAAATCGAATGCAATCGATTGATGCATTCAATCGAATTCGGTAGTCATTGCTATTTTCATTAACCTTCCTAAGTAACAAAGGTTCAACTTGTTGTTTTTGATCGAACAATGCTTGACATTTTCCCCATGCTTGGTTGTGGATACTATTACATTTTCCCACATGTTGAGCCAACTTTTCTTTCTTTTTCCAATTTGAATATCCTTCGGTAACAAACGAATCCCCACCTCCTTGGTGTCCAATTTCGGGTTTGAAAAGATAACAACAAAGACAAAATACGGCATCTTTGTTTTCACTATACTCCAACCAATTTTCATTTCCACTATACCAAGAAGGATTAAATCTTCTAAGTTGACCTCCAATTAACGTTTGGCGAAACTCAAGGTTGCGTGGTTGACATGGACCTTTGAGCAAGTAAGCTCTACGAACTCTCTCTCGAATGTTAGAATCATATAAAGTTATATGAGGTCGTAGACCGGGATCACTCGGAAGCTCGGGGAAGTTCGTTTCATTATGAAAGTTTGGAAGCTCAACGTTACTTGAAGGCTCCTCATGAGATGTAGGTGTAGGTGTAGCCTTAAAATATTTCTCCATATTTCTAAGATCATAAAATGTACAAAACATAACTATCTCAAAATTAATGACATACTCAAGAAGTATGCGTTAAATATAATAGAGATATAACAATGACAAGGCTTATTTTTCATTCCATTTCAATATGCCAATAAATGCTAATAAAGAATACTAATAATATAAGATTAGTGCTTGACATTTTAATAAATAAAACTATTAACCATCTAAGATAGTCTTTAATATGTAAATGAATACTATTAACTCTATTGCATATTGATTTAAGCATCATATTATTTTAATATAATTGGTATCCTCATATCTTTATCACTTATATATGAAAATCTTAACAAGATATAACTTTATGCACAAAAATAAAACTTGAATCTAAAGATTGATTTTGAAAAGTAATATAAGCATCAATAATGAATATATAACAATATTAGTATATTGCATAAACACAATTGCACACACATAAATATAAATAAAATAGAAAAAATTACTAACATTCACAATTGGGGCTTTTGTGCTCAAGACTTTAATGGGTTAGGACTTGGGTTGGGTATGGCCGGAGATGGGGCGGCAGGTGGCGGCGGCGGCGACCTCAGGCGGGCAGGCGGCGGCAGGCGGCGGCTGGTGGTGGTAGGAGGTGCAATGGTGGCTATGGTTAGGGTTTGGAGATGTTGGGAGTAGGGGAAAATTGGGCTTAAAATTGGGGCTTATAATTGAAAGAGTAAATTATTATTAAATTGGGTATATTAATTGGACCTAAAATTATATTTGGGCTATTGGGCTATTGGGCTAATATATTAAATTTTTTGTTAAAAAAAAATTATAACATATATATATAAAAAAAAAAAAAAAAAAAAAATTCCAGGGGGGGCTATAGCCCCCCCTTGCCCCAACGTGCGTCCGCCACTGTGTCACGTGTTATCAGAACCACCTGATAAGGACTAAAGTGAAACACATAATTCATAGTATGGACTAAAGTAAAATAAATAATTCATAGTAGGGAGTAAAGTGGAAAAAAAACAGAAGAGGAACCACTCTGTAAAAAGTTAATTATTAGAGGGACCAAAATTGATATTTACCCTAAAGTATTTTACACTTATATCTCTCTCGCCAACGATGTTTATTGCCTTTTATTTTTTTACTATATGTAAACCATGGATCAAAATTTCGTTTCGAATGTATGTTTCGATCAGCTAAATATTGAAAAATTTTCGAGACTATTCGGAAATGTTTCGGAAACATTAAGGAAAAATTGTAAAAAAAATTACTAAATTAGGAAAATAACAGAGTTTAAAGCAAACAAATAGTTTCGAAATTACATTTTAGTTTCGTTTCGCCTGATTCAAAAACATAAACTTTTCGATGGAAAAGATGAAAATTTTGATCCATGATGTAAACTAAGAAATAGTACTCCCTCCCAGGGACGAACCGCAACGGGGACTGGGGGGGCCATGGTCCCCCAGGAAAAAAATATTTTCATATAGTTATATATATATATATATATATACTTGCTATAACTAAGGGTAAATACCACTTTTGGTCCTTCTTATCATTAACTTTTTACAGAGTGGTCCCTTTTATGTTTTTTTTTCCACTCTAGTCCCTACTATGAATTATTTGTTTCACTTTAGTCCCTACTATGAATTATGTGTTTCACTTTAGTCCTTATCAGGTGGTTCCGATAACACGTAACATGCATATGATTATTTTTTAGGGCATTTTCGTCCGTTCACTATTGAGACTATTTGAGATATTGTTTAATTGGTGAGCAATTTTGGTGTTTGAAAAAGATTTTAGGAAAAAACTTTAGTTTGGAACGAAATGTACGATTAAGTTCGATTGGAATGAAAGCCTAGTTTGAAAATTTAGTTTTTTTTTAAATAATTAGAAAGACGAAAATATCCATGTTAGTTTACTTGAAATGACAAAATTGCCCTCATGAGCATATCACATGTTATCGGAATCGCCTTGAACCACTTGATAAGGACTAAAGTGAAACAAATAATTCATAGTAGGGACTAAAGTGGGAAAAAAAACATAAGAGGGACCACTCTGTAAAAAATTAATGATAAGAAGGACCAAAAGTGGTGTTTACCCACTATATAAATATATATAATTGACAAAGAAAAGTATTTGGTGGAGTGGTAAGGTTTATGACATTTTGTTGAAGGTCTAGTGTTCGATTCTTGTAGTTGTCAATAATTTTTTGTTTCCTTCTTTTCATTAAAATTGAATTGTGTTTTGCATTAAAATTAATATTTTTTAATCAGTACACATGACTTTTAGTTGAGTTGGCATTATTGATATTTGAAAAAGTTCTTGGACATTGTGTAGGAATCTTATTAAGTTCAATTTCTTAAATTAACCTTTTTTTTTTCATGAACATTCAATTTATTTTGAACTATTTAAGGCATGATTTAAGTGAGCATTATCTGATAGACATCATAATAATTTTTTTTTAGCATAATCATTATATTATGCACAATTTTACAATAAATATCTAATATTCAAAATCTATGTTTGATCAAATTCCTTAATTTGTAACCGTTTGTTGAGTGGACTGACTTAATTCACTTGGCTAATATTCTTAAAAAGAAAATAGTTATTTTTTCCCCACTTTTTCTAGGATGAAATTATAGGATTGTTTTATCTTATGTTAGTTTTTTTGTTATTTTTATCAAAAATGGATAAAATATCGAGTTTGATTCAGAAAAAAATTTCGCCCCCGAAAGAAAATGGTTTAGCTCCGTCCCTAATCGGCCCCCCCAAGAAATGGGGTCTAGGTCCGTCCCTGCTCCCTCCGTTCCATTTATTTTGCTCCATTTGCTATAGTACTCGGTCAAATTTTTCAATTTTTTACGTGACTTATCATATTAAATTATTCACATTTATGGTGTATTAAATCTTTTAAATATTAATATATATAGTGTCATAAGATATTATCAACTTATTAGTGAAATATATTAATTAAATTATTTATTATAATTTTTATAAATTTAGTCAAGTTCATTGGCCAATTGTACCCGGGGAAAAAAAAAGGACGAAGGAAGTATAAAATGGTTTCATTTACATCAATCTATCTGGAAAGGTGGATCTAGATTTTTTTCAAAGTCTAAACTTTAAAAAAAAGATTATCAAAAAATCTTATCATTTACAATGACACTTGGAATCATATATCATACGGCAGAAAGACTTTTTCAAATAAGAAAATATTAAAGGAAAAGTACAATCTTCATTTATTGGAATAATAATAATGGCATACACACAATAGTCCTTGGAAATCAATCCATGATATTTTGGGAAAATTCCATTTTGCCCCTAATCTTTAAACGTTTTTTTCATTTTGCACCATAATATTTACAAGTTCTCAAAATGCAAAAAGTTAAAATGTAATAGAATATTATCAACTTTAATGATGACTTCGAACGTTTCCTCACTTTGCAACCCAATCTTTTGGCAAGTAAAATCTCTAAATATCTAAAGCTCACTAAATCTATAAAATATAACCAAGTTTCGAATTATATACAGATCAGATTCAGAATAAATCTTCTCTTGTGCTAGAAAGACTTGCAGTGAATAATTCATAACATTCACTTAGTAATATGAAACAATTTACTTACAAACAAAGCAAAACAGAAACAGAGAAAATACAGAGCTATTCCAGATCAAACAATACTACTACTTAGAGTAAAATCTAAGACATGTTGTAGTGTTGGCGACAAACAGGCATGTAAACATCGGAACCACCTATAAGCTCCGTCTGCGTTGCATCTGTCTTCCTCAATGTGAAAATCGCACGTTTACCGCATAACTCACACCGTGATGTCAGCTTCGTTACAGTATCAGCGATCGGGATTATATCAAGAACCGATCCGAAACTCCTCCTGTCGAGACCACAAATTTTCCAATTTTTTAAATTTTGAAAATTGCGATATTTATTGAAAATTTAAATCACTTCCACAAAATTTATTTGTAGGCACTTTAATTTTGCGACCCATCATTGTGGCTAAGGATGTCTCGCTTGTACGAACTTTGTTCTTTCTTAATGAAATGTTGAGTCATAAAACCAAAAAGTGATTTACGATCGAACCCCCTAAAGTTTAATCGTTTTACAAGGAACCCTTGACGTTTTAAAAATTCAATAATCGCTACAAGGACACCTCTTACAACTTGAAAAAATATTTTCAAAAAACCCCGATAAGGCATGTCCTTTAATTTTTAAAACTTCAGGGGATTTTTTGTAATTATGATAAACCGCTGGGGTCTGAGTGTAAATCACTATGTGCACGCTCAGATCCATTTCCATCAATTTCAACAATTATAAAAAAAAATTCTAAATATAAGAGAATCGAGTATATCTCTAACGGCTCACTAAAACTGTAAAATATCTCTTAAAAAATTCAAACAAACTCTTAATTAAATTAAATGACATTTTTTAAATAATTAATTACCTTAAATAATCACCGTCGAGGCCAGCAATTACTATTATTTTACCGTCAAGATCGGCAGCTTGGCAGCAGAATTCGTAAAGGTCACCAAAAAATTGTGCTTCGTCAATACCAATCACATCCAACTGCCCACATTTAAAACAATTTCATGACTAAATTACTAAAAAAAAAAATTAAATATTTTTTTTCCTGAGATTAATTAATTAATTACTTGTTGATAGGCTTGGGAACCATAATTGAGTTTAAAAGAGGACAGATCGGGTAATGCCCAACAAGGAAACTTTGTGCCGTCGTGCGTCACCACCGCATCCGTCGCGTATCGATTATCCTTACTCGATTTTATCATCGCTACTTTTCTACAACACAAAATTAATTCAAGCATCTTTCAGATTCCCAATTGTAAAATCGAATCAAAGACGTGAAAAAGGGGATCGTGATTTAAAAACCTGCCGGATCCGGCTTCGGTGTTGACACGGCGGAGGAGGGCGGTGGTTTTGCCGGCGAACATGGGGCCAACGATGACGTGGACCTCTCCGGTCCGAGCATCGGCCAGTTCAGCAGGAGGAGGAGCCATGAAAAGTGATGGGATTGTAATGAATTTGGAATTTGGAATTTGGAATTTGGAATTGTCTGATCTGCTCTCAAATGGTAGTGTGTATATTTAAACATAAGGATTAGGTAAAGTTATGGTAATAGTTTTGGGAGGGAAAATAAATAATTTAGAATTGGAGGGAAGAAAATTAAATTTTGATTAAATTAGGTAGAAAATTATGAAGCTTACACCGTACTCCTCCTTTTCTTATTATTTTTTGAAAATTTAAAATGCCGCCATTTTCAAGAAAAAATGATGTATTGTCCAACACGTTTGCTTTCAATTTTTTTTGAATAAGCAAATGATCATTTTCTTTTTCTTTTTCACTTTTTTTTTATAATAATCAAATTGTGCATTTAACGTACACTTTAATCTTTTTGATAGAAGTACTACTCAATTTATTTTCAATCTTGTTCTAGCCTATAAATGAAAATTAAATCGTTACATAATTGTGGTGAAGTTTTGTATCTTGAATTCTTGAGGAAAGTATCAAGAACATTCGAGGCAATATCTAGTATTTAAAATGTAGAGGATCCGTCTCAGACGAAGATGAAATTTCTAATTGTATATTATTATCGCTGAAATATCATTAGTTGACTGATTGACGCAAAAGCACATAATAAAAGAAGTTCTTTTCCTAATAATCTCTTTTTGGCACGTTGCACTCTTTTTTATCATAACTTTTGTTGCGGCTAACAGAATCGCGATTAAGATCCCAATTTAGAATTCTCTCGACGATGTGTATGTCTTGGCAATCTCAGCTTCGCATTGCCGACTTCAACTGCTATTAAAAGAACCAAGTCAATAGTCAATACATTAATTCTTATGGAAGATCTTAAAAATGAAATAGATGCTTATATATCAGCAATAGATTAACATATTGCACGTACGCTCCAAACTGTTTATATTTTAACCATTTGTACTAATATAAATATGTATTTAGATTAAATTAATCTAAGTCTTTGCTACCACATGATTTGCTCTTAAACATGTCATATTTTATTTAACAAGATTATAAATAACTAAGTAAAAGTATCAATATTTACAAATTTTCCAAATGTTCTCGAAAGTTTTGAAAAAAAAATTCGAGAAATTTTTGATAAGTTTTCAGTAATTAATTGATCGAACCATAGCACAAAAAAAAAAACTTTAATTCATGTATGCTAGAACAAAAAAATAATCTTATGCAACTAGGTATATTAACAATTTAACACTAGCTAACAACATATCAAAAGAATATATTCTATCATTTCATTATTTATGTTGTGCAATAAGTGCACACCACTTGAACACATTGGGCCCATTTGTTTGGCGTTTCTCCAAATTTTTTCGTGTATGGGAAATGCCAAACAAATATGTTTTCTATTTCCTGAAATAAATTTTTCATCTCTCAATTTTCTCAAACTACTCTCTCAAAACCCAAACAAACAACAATTTTCTTATCTCTAAATAAAACATATACAAACTCTACTTTGATTTGACATAAAGTAACATATCTCTTACACAATTTATCTCACAACAAACATGATTTGACATAAAGTCTTACACATCTTACACCTACAACCTAATTCTTTCAAAAAAAAACCTACACTTACTTTATTTCTCAAACCACTCTCTCAAAACCCAAACAAACAACATTACGCAAATCGAAATTATTTCACAAACCTCCACTACTCTCCCAAACTACTTTCTCAAACACCAAACAATCAGGCCCATTACTTTTTTGGTGGAAAAAATTTTCAGCAGCAAGCATGAATCAACTCAAATAAATGTTTTTATTTTTTTTGTGGAGAGATTGACCGTTTTGTCCTTACTAGGCATCACATGCAACACATGTGCTCGAATTTCGCAGGGTATTATCGCCCAAAAATTATCTAAGGGGTTATGTGCATAATTTGTAATATGAGATTAATAGCTGCAAAAAAAACTTTTCGGGGATAAAGTGCTCTTATCCTTTCTAAAAATTATGCTGAGAAGTGAAGAAATTAAAATAAGTATAGTTCTATCATGTTTATAAATTGGTTTCGTGGTGTAGTTGGTTATCACGTCAGTCTAACACACTGAAGGTCTCCGGTTCGAACCCGGGCGAAGCCAAAATTCTTTTACATTTTTCTATTTTTTTCTCCTACTGCATTTTAATCAACTGCCACATTAGAAGGGGTGCGTGTGTGCCACCATTTATATTCTGTAATTATTTGGTCTTAACATGCATAGCTCACTATTTATATATCTTTTACTCATTATTCAAATAAAATAATTGAGAATTGAGCTTTGCATATTTGAGGAACTAACTAGGAAGATAGGAACTGCTGAAATAGGTAATGAAGAGTTATCAATTTATTAAAATCCTTTAATTGTTGTAAATCAATTTATTTTGGATGTCATTAGAATACATGCACAAGTCACATTCATATTAATAGTCAAATGTATCTAATTCTTCACTTAGATACATATACCATTTGTAATTAATAGATGCATGTTATCTTTGATTTTATCTCCTCTATTATGTATCTACCTAGCCTATAAATAGAGGAGGTCTTTGTTTGTATAACATACCAAGGAAAGAAATAAGAAGTTTACTAAAATATTGTCTATCTTGTACTCTCTTGTTCTTCAATTTTATATTGTTTCACAACACGTTATCAGCACGATAGTCTCCGTAACATTTCTTTTGTGTTAAAGAAGTCCATAGATCTAACAAACAAAGAAGGTAGTTTAATTTCATTGGTAAGTTGTATATCTCGCTAATATACATCCTATATTAAATTTGCTTATTATATTATATATCTCATTTCATTTCTGCTGATACATTGTACGTGAAGTTAGATACTTTTCTAAACCAAATCTTTTCTAACAATCACGCCTTTCTGGGAATACATTTGATCTTTGGATTTAAAATTTTTCTCCAATTTTCATATTTACTAGTAAGATACTAATTGCTGAATAATATATAACTTAAATTCCAATCATAAGATGGTATAACTTTGGGGTGAGTTATTTTAATAATCTTGCAATCACAATTAAATTTTTTTTTTCTCATGAACCTTCGGTTTCGAAGAATATTGTTAAATCATTTTATAAAAGTTCCAAAATCGTAATATTATAACATATATGTACGGTTATTATTTATCTAAACTACTATCTTTTATAGTTTTGTTGGAAGATGTCGAACCTTACAAAACTTGAGTTTGTTGCTCTTGATAATTCTGGAAACAATTATTTGGCATGGACTATTGATGCTGAGATCCACCTTGATGCTATGAATCTTGGAGAAACAATCAAAGAAGGAAATGACGCATCCTTACAGGATCGCGCAAAGGCAATGATATTCCTTCGACATCATCTCCATGAAGGATTAAAAATTGAATATTTGACAGTGAAAGATCCATATGTCTTATGGACCAATTTGAAAGAAAGGTTTGACCATCAAAAAACCGTGATACTGCCAAATGCTCGCTATAATTGGATGCACCTACGTTTACAAGACTTTAAAAGTGTAAGCGAGTATAACTCCGCAATGTTCAAAATTACATCTCAATTGAAGTTGTGCGGAGAAAATGTCACTGAGGATGATATGTTGGAAAAAAAATATTCTACTTTTCATGCATCAAATTTGGTCCTACAACAGCAGTATCGAGAGCGAGGCTTTAAAAAATATTCTGAATTAATTTCATGTTTGCCCCTTGCCGAGCAAAATAATGAACTGTTGATGAAAAATCATCAGTCCCGTCCAATTGGGTCTACGCCATTGCCTGAAGCAAATGTTGCATCAACTGATAATTCTGGGCGTGGTCGAGGCCGCGGCCGTGGCCGTGGCCGTGGACGTGGACGTGGAGGTGGTAGAGGACGTGGTCGTGGTCATAGCTATAATAATCAAAGGTCTTCAAATTTCAATTTCAAAAAGACCACATCTCACCACCACAACTGGGAGCATAAAACAGACAAACAAGAGGAAAATGAATCTCATAATAAAGCCTTCAAAAATAATCAAAGCGTTTGTCATCGGTGTGGCATAGGAGGACATTGGCGACGTACATGTCGCACGGCTAAACATCTAGCTGATCTTTATCAAGCATCACTGAAGGAAAATGCGAAAGGTGTTGAAACAAACCTTGCTATACACAATGATCCATTGGATTTTACGCACTTGGACGTTGCGGATTTTTTTGAAAATAATGATGGAAACCTTGGAAATTTAATTGGTGATGGAAACACCCATGCAACTTGAAAGTGATGTCCCCACATCTTTCACTTTTAAGTAATAATATTGATAAATGTTTTTGTCATGTTTCTACTATTTTATTTTGGGCTTGTTTTCTATAATTATGTTTTATTTTGAACTTGCTATGTAATATTTAAAGTATTTTATTTATAATGTGATGAGGGGTACTTTGGAATCTTTATTCTTGGAGCTCAAGCCTGGATCAAAGACCCTAATTTCGACCCTGAGCTCATGGAAGACCCTAAAATCCAACCCTGAGCTCCTTGAAGACCTGGAGTTCGACCATGAGCTCCTTGAAGACCTGGAGTTCGACCTTGAGCTCCTTGAAGACCTGGAGTTCGACCATGAGCTCCTTGAAGACCTTGAGCTCGACCTTGAGCTCCTTGATGACCCTGAGTTCGACCTTGAGCTCCTTGATGACCCTGAGTTCGACCTTGAGCTCCTTGGAGACCTTGAGCTCGACCTTGAGCTCATAATTTTGATCCTGAAGCTTTGAACTCCAATTAGCTAAGTCCGATCGCCAGCAGAGGGGCTCATGGTCGAATTTATCATTGGGCCAACCCCAGGCCCAAGCCTTTGGGCCAAGAAATGCTCTCCTAAGGATGGTTCACCTAGCACACCGCCTCATCTATAAATACCACTCGCATTTATGAAGGAAGGGGATTTTTGGAGAGATCTTTTAGTGGCTGCTTCATGATCGGAGCCTTCTGCTCGGATTTCCCACATGAGATCGAAGCCTCCTGCTCGGATTTCTTCTTGAGCTAGATTAGATCACTCTAGTTGTATGTATTTACCCTTTAGCTTGTACGGCATCCTATAATGCTCAAGTAGGACCCTCATTACTTGTATTTTGTACACCTTATGATCGAAATATACTTTATTGATCTTTTATCTCATATCATAGTGTATCTCACTTGCCCTAATTTATTATTTGATCTCCGACGAAAATGCGTAAGATCAATTGACACCCACCGTGGGGCCTTATTTGGGTGTTAGATCGAAATATGCCTACTACGAGGCAATTCACGTACGATCAAGGGGGAATCTTCTTATGCAGGAGGAGCTCGAATTTTTAGACCTCTTCTGGTCGAATTTTTGGAGCTCCATGGTCAAATTATCAGATCTCCAAGATCATATTCTCCAGCTCGAATTTTTAGACCTCCAAGGTCGAATTTTTGGAGCTCCATGGTCAAATTATCAGATCTCCAAGATCATATTCTCCAGCTCGAATTTTTAGACCTCTTCTGGTCGAATTTTTGGAGCTCCATGGTCAAATTATCAGATCTCCAAGATCATATTCTCCAGCTCGAATTTTTAGACCTCCAAGGTCGAAGTTTTAGATCTCCAAGGTCAAATTCTCAGGATCAAATTATTAGATCTCCATGATCAAACTATCAGGTATAAGAAACACTATAAGACCAGACCGGCCATACTAATTACAATTGATCTCCAGGATCAAATTCTCAGTCTCCAGGATCGAATTTTATGATCTTCTGATCGAATTCTTCTGATTGAATTCTTCTGATCGAATTTTATGATCTTCTGATCGAAATTTATGATCTTCTGGTCGAATTCTTATGCCTACAGGAGGAAAGCCATTGCTATGATCTTCTGATCGAATTTTATGATCTTCTGATCGAATTTTATGATCTTCTGATCGAATTTTATGATCTTCTGGTCGAATTCTTATGTCTACAGGATGAAAGTCATTGCTATGATCTTCTGATCGAATTCTTCTGATCGAATTTTATGATCTTCTGATCGAAATTTATGATCTTCTGGTCGAATTCTTATGCCTACAGGAGGAAAGCCATTGCTATGATCTTCTGATCGAATTTTATGATCTTCTGATCGAATTCTTCTGATCGAATTTTATGATCTTCTGATCGAAATTTATGATCTTCTGGTCGAATTCTTATGCCTACAGGAGGAAAGCCATTGCTATGATCTTCTGATCGAATTTTATGATCTTCTGATCGAATTCTTCTGATCGAATTTTATGATCTTCTGATCGAATTTTATGATCTTCTGGTCGAATTCTTATGTCTACAGGATGAAAGTCATTGCTATGATCTTCTGATCGAATTTTTATGATCTTCTGATCGAATTTTATGATCTCCTGATCAAATTCTCCAATTAAAGCTAAAGGGTGAAAGCTGTTGCTATGACCCTCAGGTGAAAGCTATTGCTATGACCAATTAAAGCTAAAGGGTGAAAGCTGTTGCTATGACCCTCAGGTGAAAGCTGTTGCTATGACCGATTAAAGCTAAAGGGTGAAAGCCGTTGCTATGACCCTCGAAAATTGACCAAGGGTGAAAGCTGTTGCTACGCCCCTTGGATCAGCAAAAATGGGTGACGACCCTCGAGCTCAAAAATGCTCAAGAAAAACGACTAAGGGTGAAAGCCGTTGCTATGCCCCTTAGATCGAAATTATGAATTGGGTGAAAGCTTTTGCTACGACCCTCGAGCTCAAAAACGCTCAAGAAAAACGACTAAGGGTGAAAGCCGTTGCTATGCCCCTTAGATTGAAACTATGACCCTCAGGTGAAAGCTGTTGCTATGACCGATTAAAGCTAAAGGGTGAAAGCCGTTGCTATGACCCTCAGGTGAAAGCTGTTGCTATGACCGATTAAAGCTAAGGGGTGAAAGCCGTTGCTATGACCCTCAGGATCAAATCCTCAGTCTTCAGGATTGAATTTCTTATATCTTTATGATCGAATTATTAGACCTCCAGGGTCGGATTCTTATATCTTCAGGATTGAGTTTCTTATATCTTCATGATCAAATTATTAGTTCTCCAAGGTCGAATTATTAGAGACCTCCAGGATTGAATCCTTATATCTCCAAGATCGAATTCTTATATCTCCAAGATCAAATTCTCTTATCAAAAAAATGACAAAGGGTAAAACTCATAACCTCTGTAAGCATCGACGGTCTGCATGATAGGATCGGATTCCGATCCTTCTTCTACTTTGGCTTTGCCTTTAAAATCTTTCAAACCAAACATTATGGATCTATATGCTATTGGTTATCTGCTTTCAGGGTTTTAATAAATTTGACCGAATATCCCCGATCTAGGTTTTCGATTCTTTATTTCGGAAACTCCTGCTAAATTGAAGATTCTGAATTCAAAGCTCATGCTAAATTTCGACCATGAGCTCACTGAAGGCATAATTTCGACCCTAAGCTCAAGGAAGACTCTAAATTTCGACCATGAGCTCACTGAAGGCATAATTTCGACCCTAAGCTCATGGAAGACTCTAAATTTCGACCATGAGCTCACTGAAGGCATGATTTCGACCCCAAATGCAGAATTTTGATCCCCTAATATATTTTGGGAGTTTCTATGATATGCACTCTTTTTCCCTGGTTCGGTTTTTATCCCACTGGGTTTTTCCGAGCTAGGTTTTTAACGAGGCATATCGGAAGCACAAAATAGCGATTCTCAAGCATTTTCAACTTCTCCGAGCTTCAGCTTCACTTTACGCTCGAGAAGTGGGGGAGTATTGATGAGGGGTACTTTGGAATCTTTATTCTTGGAGCTCAAGCCTGGATCAAAGACCCTAATTTCGACCCTGAGCTCATGGAAGACCCTAAAATCCAACCCTGAGCTCCTTGAAGACCTGGAGTTCGACCATGAGCTCCTTGAAGACCTGGAGTTCGACCTTGAGCTCCTTGAAGACCTGGAGTTCGACCATGAGCTCCTTGAAGACCTTGAGCTCGACCTTGAGCTCCTTGATGACCCTGAGTTCGACCTTGAGCTCCTTGATGACCCTGAGTTCGACCTTGAGCTCCTTGAAGACCTTGAGCTCGACCTTGAGCTCATAATTTTGATCCTGAAGCTTTGAACTCCAATTAGCTAAGTCCGATCGCCAGCAGAGGGGCTCATGGTCGAATTTATCATTGGGCCAACCCCAGGCCCAAGCCTTTGGGCCAAGAAATGCTCTCCTAAGGATGGTTCACCTAGCACACCGCCTCATCTATAAATACCACTCGCATTTATGAAGGAAGGGGATTTTTGGAGAGATCTTTTAGTGGCTGCTTCATGATCGGAGCCTTCTGCTCGGATTTCCCACATGAGATCGAAGCCTCCTGCTCGGATTTCTTCTTGAGCTAGATTAGATCACTCTAGTTGTATGTATTTACCCTTTAGCTTGTACGGCATCCTATAATGCTCAAGTAGGACCCTCATTACTTGTATTTTGTACACCTTATGATCGAAATATACTTTATTGATCTTTTATCTCATATCATAGTGTATCTCGCTTGCCCTACTTTATTATTTGATCTCCGACGAAAATGCGTAAGATCATAATGTATTTTAAAATAATAAATAAAGTGGTTTTGAGTTTTATTCTCATAATTTTTATTTTTTTGTGAAGAAAAATGGATTTCATTGATGACATACATGGTGTTCAAGTTAATGGTGAATCTCTTTGTTTGGTGGACAGCGGGACAACTCACACCATTCTTACAGATAAAAGATACTTTTCCCATCTTATATTAGCTGAAGCTAATATCAACACAATATCTGGTGTTGCAAAACTTATAGAAGGTTCCGGAAAAGCTAATGTATTGTTATCCGGTGGCACAAAACTTATAATTAATGATGCAATGTATTCAAGTAGATCGAATAGAAATCTACTAAGTTTTAAAGATATCCGTCGTAATGGATATCATATTGAGACAAGAAATGAGAAAGACGTTGAATACCTTTGTATTACGTCTATTGTCTCTGGGAAGAAAAATTTATTAGAAAAACTGCCATCATATTCTTCCGGATTATATTATACATTTATAAATCCAATTGAATCCTATGCGGCAATGGATCAAGAATCACACAATTTAAGTAATTTTATCCTTTGGCATGACCGTTTGGGTCATCCGGGTGCGATAATGATGAGGAGAATTATAGAAAATTCTCATGGGCACCCTTTGAAGAACAAAAAGATTCTTTTGCCTAAAGATTTCTCATGTGCTACTTGTTTCCAAGGGAAACTTATTATAAGACCGTCCCTACTGAAAGTTGCAAATGAATCTCCTGCATTTTTGGAAAGAATTCAAGGAGACATATGTGGACCTATAACTCCATCATGTGGACCATTTCAGTATTTTATGATACTCATAGATGCATCGACTCGTTGGTCACATGTTTGTTTATTATCTACTCGTAATATTGCTTTTGCGAGACTCCTTGATCAAATAATCA
Organism: Penstemon barbatus; assembly: GCA_003313485.2. NCBI lineage: Eukaryota > Viridiplantae > Streptophyta > Magnoliopsida > Lamiales > Plantaginaceae > Penstemon > Penstemon barbatus. The sequence continues at coordinate 54,894,562 of CM064877.1, read as the reverse complement.
AATTACGGGCACAATTTCCAGATTATACAATCAAGAAAATTCGACTTGATAATGCAGGAGAATTTACATCCCAAGCTTTTTATGATTATTGTACCTCAATTGGGATAACTGTGGAGCACCATGTTGCTCACACACATACGCAGAATGGATTAGCTGAATCTTTTATTAAAAGATTAAAATTAATAGCAAGACCTTTACTTATGAAAACAAAGCTACCAAGTTCTGCTTGGGGACATGCCATTTTACATGCTGCAGCACTTATTCGCATACGACCAACTGCATATCATAAATACTCCCCGTTACAACTGGTTTCTTCTCGAGAACCAGATATTTCCCATCTAAGAGTATTTGGTTGCTCGGTATACGTTCCAATCGCTCCACCACAACGTACTAAGATGGGCCCTCAAAGAAGGCTGAAAATTTATGTTGGATTTGACTCTCCGTCAATCATCAAATATCTTGAACCCTTGACGGGTGATCTATTTACTGCTCGATTTGCAGACTGTCAATTTGATGAGACAGTTTTCCCAGCATTGGGGGGAGAAAAACAATAGCTGGAAAAACGAAATATTTCGTGGAATGCATCATCTTTATTGCATTATGATCCTCGTACAAATCAATGTGAATTAGAAGTTCAGAAAATTATTCACTTACAAAATATTGCAAACCAATTACCTGATGCATTTACTGATGTTAAGAAAGTGACAAAATCACACATACCAGCTGAGAATGCTCCTATTCGAATTGATGTCCCTAAAAGGGAAAATAATGTATTAGCAAACGAGTCTAAGACACGCCAAAAGCGTGGTAGACCTATCGGTTCCAAGGATAAAAATCCAAGAAAGAAAAAGGAGCAAAATAAACAGATTGGCACTTCTAAAGTTTCTGTTAATCCTGAAGAGCCCGTAAATGAAATAGTTAACATAACTCAACAAGAAACCCTTGAAGAGGTTCAGGTACCTGAAAATAATGTTAATGAAGAGATCTCAATAAGTTATGTAACTTCAGGGCAACGATGGAACCGAAATGAAATTGTTGTCGACAACATATTTGCATATGCAATAGCTCTTAAGATTACAAACGAAAGCGAAGATCTTGAACCAAAATCCATGGAAGAATGTCGTCGTAGAAATGATTGGCCTAAATGGAAAGACGCGATCCAGGCAGAACTAAATTCACTTGAAAAACGTCATGTATTTGGACCTATTGTCCAAACACCTAAAGATGTAAAACCTGTAGGCTACAAATGGGTATTCGTGCGAAAGCGTAATGAGAAGAATGAAATTGTGAGATATAAAGCACGACTTGTAGCACAAGGTTTCTCACAGAGACCTGGTATTGATTACGAGGAGACTTATTCTCCTGTGGTGGATGCAATTACTTTAAGATTTCTGATTAGCCTGACAGTGTTAGAAAGACTTCATATGCGTCTAATGGACGTTGTAATAGCTTATTTATATGGATCACTTGATAGTGATATTTACATGAAAGTCCCTGAAGGACTAAAATTGCCTGAATCATGCAATTCAAAAGCCCGGGAAATGTTTTCGATTAAATTACAAAGATCTTTGTATGGATTAAAGCAATCTGGACGAATGTGGTATAATCGTCTCAGTGAATATCTACTGAGAGAAGGATATATTAACAATCCAATTTGTCCTTGTGTTTTTATCAAAAAATCAAATTTTGGATTTGCTATCATAGCAGTCTATGTTGATGATTTGAATATCATCGGAACTCTAGAGGAGCTTAATGAAACGATTACATATTTGAAAAATGAATTCGAAATGAAAGATTTGGGTGAAACAAAATATTGTCTCGGCTTACAAATCGAACATTTATCGGAAGGGATTTTTATTCATCAGTCAACTTATGTTGAGAAAATATTAAAACGTTTTAATATGGATAAATCTCATCCACTAAGTTCTCCGATGATTGTTCGATCTCTTGATGTGAAAAAGGACCCATTTCGTCCCCGAGAGGAAAATGAAGAGATCCTTGGTCCAGAAGTACCATATCTTAGTGCCATTTGAGCACTTATGTATCTTGCTAATTGCACGAGACCGGACATAGCATTTTCTGTTAATTTACTAGCAAGATATAGTTCCGCACCAACTCGAAGACATTGGAATGGTGTTAAACACGTACTTCGATATCTCCGTGGTACGTCAGATATGGAATTGTTTTACTCAAAAGGCTCACAAACAGAGTTGATTGGATATGCTGATGCTGGATTTTTGTCAGATCCACATAAAGCAAAATCACAAACAGGGTACTTGTTTACATATGGTGGTACTGCTATATCTTGGCGCTCCACAAAACAAACTCTTACAGCTACATCCTCGAATCACGCTGAGATATTAGCAATTCATGAAGCAAGTCAAGAACTAGTTTGGCGTCATTGGTACAACATATAAGGGAGACATGTGATATTTCATTAGATAAAGAAAGTCCAATAGTATTGTACGAAGATAATGCAGCTTGTATCGCTCAACTCAAAGGAGGATATATTAAAGGAGATAGAACTAAGCATATCTCACCAAAGTTCTTTTTCACGCACGAGCTTCAGAAAAAGGGAGAAATAGACGTCCAACAAATTCGCTCAAGTGATAACTTGGCAGATTTGTTTACAAAATCACTCCCTACTTCAACATTTAAGAAATTAATATATAAGATTGGTATGCGGCGGCTCAGAGATCTTTGAAGAAGACGTGGCGATATGAGGGGGAGACATTTGCATACTGCACTCTTTTTCCCTTAGCTTAGGTTTTTTCCCATTGGGTTTTCCTAGCAAGGTTTTTAATGAGGCAGATTTAAAAGTGCAAATCTTACAAAAGATATATGTACTCTTTTCCTTCACTAAGATTTTTTCCCACTGGGTTTTTTCTTAGTAAGGTTTTTAACGAGGCATATTCTTATTAAGTGGCATCCAAGGGGGAGTGTTGTAAATCAATGTATTTTGGATGCCATTAGAATACATGCACAAGGCACATTCATATTAATAGTCAAATGTATCTAACTCTTCACTTAGATACATGTACCATTTGTAATTAATAGATGCATGTTATCTTTGATTTTATCTCCTCTATTATGTATCTACCTAGCCTATAAATAGAGGAGGTCTTTGTTTGTATAACATACCAAGGAAAGAAATAAGAAGTTTACTAAAATATTGTCTATCTTGTACTCTCTTGTTCTTCAATTTTATATTGTTTCACAACATTAATCAAGTTATTGATATTTCCTGATAGACGCTAATTGCCATGTTTAATTACTCTATTTGTTGACTTAATTTATGTAATTTTACATTAAATGCAAATATGAGATCATCACATTTATCTTTAGCATTAAAATACAATCTCCATTCTCAAGTATCTTAACATGGTAAAATTTTACATTCGGCATTAAAATATAAAAATGCCGCCCTTTTCAAGAAAAAATGATGTATTATCCAACACGTTTGCTTTCAATTTTTTTTGAATAAGCAAATGATCATTTTTCTTTTTCTTTTTCAATTTTTTTTGAGAAACAATCAAATTATGCATTAAAACTAATCAAATCAACGTACACTTTATACTTTTTGATAGAAGTGATGAAGGGAATTTTCGTCAGAGTGTCTGGTCCACGTTCAATGTGTCACGTAATGATGTTTTCCGCTCCATAGTATGGAATCCTAAGCCGATCTGATCGAGATGGACTCCACTTCAAGGTTCCTAACCCTGTGTTCAAAGACAACTCATCAGGTTGTGCCGGTGGTTGACCCGGCGTTGACCCTCCGATGCTTAAGTCAGATCAATTCAAAGCATATCAGAATATAGCAGAAAAGTAGTAGTAAAGTTGAGCAGAAAAAACTTATCTTTAAAAGAAACAAAAACGGAGTATTTATAGGGGAAACGGATCTTTTCGGGTCGGTCGAATCTTTTCGGTTCGGGTCGGATCTTTATGGGTTCGACCCAATTGATATTTTATTGGTCGAATAAATATGTCGAATGGTCTGATCGAACAACTATGCTCATAGGTCGAATGGACTGATCGAACAACTCTGCTCATAGGTCGAATGGACTGATCGAACAACTCTGCTCATCAAGGTTGATCATCTTTGGTCGAAGGACTTGTGATCGAAGACCATTATTAGTCTTTTGGTCGAAGGACTTGTGATCGAAGACCATAATTAATCTTTTGGTCGAAGGATTTGTGATTGAAGACCATTATTAGTCTTTTGGTCGAAGGACTTGTGATCGAAGACCATAATTAATCTTTTGGTCGAAGGCTTTGTGTCCGAAGAACGTGATTGATTTAATATGTAGATCAAAGAACAACAGATGCTTTGGTTGAAGAACATAAGATTATTTTGGTCGAATAACATAAGATCTGATCATAACGGAGCATACGGGTCATCGAATAAGAGCAGATTTTAGTCTTAGTTTGACTTTATTCTGACGTGTAACTTGCCATGTCATTGATTGAATATTTGGTATATCAAGAAGTACTAAATTTATTTTCAACCTTTGTTCTAGCCTATAAATGAAAATTAATTCGTTACATAAATGAGGAAAGTATCAAGAACATTCGAGGCAATATTCAGTATTTACAATGTAGGAGGCCTGGCCCCGACTCATATGAAGATGAATTTTCTAATTGCATCGTTGAAATATTATGAGTTGATTGTTTTACGCAAAAACACGTAATAAAAGAAGTTTGTTTTTTAATCAAGCTCTTTTGGGCACGTTGCATTCTTTTTTATCATAAGTTTTATTGTGGCTAACAGAATCGTGACTAAGATCCCAAATTAGAATTCTCTCGACGATGTGCATGTCTTGGCAACTCAGCTTCGCATTGCCGACTTCAATTTTGATCCCAAAATTTGTTTTTCCATTCAAAGTGTGTTTTTAGTTATTTTTAATCTTTTTTATTAGCTTGTTTAATCAATTAAGAGGTCAAGTTGTACTCGATTATTTCATACTTAAAAGTAGTGTGGTTTTTGAATTTTGTCATTTTTTTAATTTGTTTTACTCTTATTGGCTATACAATTTGTCCTGCGGACTGTATCGAACCGATAGACTATTTTAAGATAATTATTTCGACAGTTTCTATCTCTTATGTTGTCATTATTTGCTTCATGATCTTACCCCCACCCCCTCTCAAATTGTTAACGCTACTCTCAATTGACTGGGGGTAATTAGGGCTTGATCACATACCCTAGTCTCAAATCAGTTGATATTAATTGACATGCAACCTCTTGGAGACCCAAAGAAGTTAAGGATACCAGTGAGGCAGGGGGTTATTGAAAATTACTTTCAGTCAAAGTTATATATTCGGAGTATAAAAGAAATTTGATTTTCTAGATGTATTTAATCTTTCAAGCTGACACATTTTCCTTCTTCACTTGTCTGTTTCTCAGGCCGAAATAGGAAACATCAAGGCTTGGCTGCTTCCATTGTTAAGCTTTGGGAGAAATGTGAAATTGCAAAAATTGCTGTCAAGAGAGGAGTTCAGAACACAAATAGTGAATTGATGGCTGAAGAGTTAAAGGTTTGTGTTTTAGATACAGTTTATTAATGCAGATGTTATCTTCACCCTTATGGTATATGAACTCATGTGGTGAGAGTATGAGCAGTTTATTGCCTGAAATATTTTCATATTCATCTTTTGAATGCAATAAACTCTTGCAGAGGCTGACTGGAGGGACATTGCTTTCAAGGGATAAAGAATTCATTGTTTTCTACCGAGGAAAGGATTTCTTGCCAGCTGCAGCCTCTTCAGCTATAGAAGAGCGGAGGAGAAATGGGATAAATGTGGCAAGGACCAACAAAGTTGATAGCTTGAATGCGAAGGAACATATTCATGGGACAAATGAATATGCCGCTGAAGTTGAACATAATGAAGAAAATGATAAAATATTGCAGGATCGCTCTGAAAGAAGGAAGCTGAGGTTCAAAGATACAGCAATGGAGAGAACAAAAACCAAGTTATCCATGGTACCCATTCGTCAATTTTTACAGTTGTCAAATTCTTTTGCCAAATCTTCAAGTGATATTGATTTTTTGCAAAGGCCTTAGAAAGAAAAGGCAGGGCAGAGAAGCTTTTAGAAGAGCTAGCAAAAGAAGAGATATGCCAACCAACTGAAAGAGATAAAGAGGGCATAACTGAAGAAGAAAGATATATGCTGAGGAAAGTGGGTCTGAGGATGAATGCATTCCTACTTTTGGGTGAGTGACTTGTAGTCAACTGTTTCATTAGAGAAACTAGTTTTTAAGCACCATGGGTGACAATAGGTTGGCCCACGGCCTAACCTAACTCTTATTTCTTTTTCTGTTTTGTTGGGTTGGGTTAGGTAATGCAAAATGCTTGTTTTTAATTTTTTTTTTTAGAAAAACACTACATATATTATTTACAAACAATTTGGTTAGATCATGCTTACGCCAATTTTATTTATCTACGTGAATATTCTAAAAACCATATTCTCTTATGGTGTTTTTATGTATTTATTTTAACTATATACACAACATTAGCAAAACTTTTTCAGAGAACAGGGCGACATCGACCCAATCGTTTTGACCCTACCATTCTTTACCTGACTCATTTAAACCCGTAGAAAGCGACCATATTTCACCATTCCATTTTGACTTGTTTGAACACAACTGAGCCCGCCCATTTTCCACCCTTAGTGAGCACATATTAGCCAACTTGAAATATAGTAGTGGGGTACAAGATCAATGTGAAGTTTATCTTGCAATTACATCTTTCATCATTTGCAGGTCGCCGAGGAGTTTTTGATGGAACAGTTGAAAACATGCATTTGCACTGGAAATACAGGGAACTGGTGAAAGTATGTATTGGCAGGAGGAGCATTGACGAGGTTCATGGAGTAGCACGGACTTTAGAGGCTGAAAGTGGTGGCATATTAGTAGCAGTTGAGAGAGTTAATAAAGGTTATGTAATCATCGTGTATCGCGGAGAAAACTATAAACGCCCTGCTTCTTTGAGGCCTCAGACACTTCTAAGTAAAAGAGAAGCAATGAAACGTTCCTTGGAGGCACAACGTCGTGAGGTATAGTTATTTGTGCTAATTATCTAAGCTTTTGTATTCCTTTTTAATCGCCTCATGAGAAATTAGATCCTAGTTATATGCTCTAGCAGAATATCAGATCTCTGGTATGCTTTTGTGTTGTCCTAATGTAAGTTAAGTAGAAAAAATAGAAAAATGGTTCGTTCTGTTACAATAATATGTAAGAAATATTACGTGATTACTCAAATGAGCCACTTGCATGGCTGTTCTAGTCTGGTAAGTGACTAGAGGTACATGTGATATATGCTAAAAGAATGTTTTCTGAATTTCTTGACTGCTAGCCTTAAGGAGTTTAAATTCCTAATCTTGAGGAAATAAGAGCAGCAATTTAAATTCCTAATCTTGAGGAAATAAGAGCAGCAATATTTGGTGTTTTCTGATGGTTTTTTATGTTGTTTGGCGGTGGATATTTTTCTACTGAAACATTTATTTAAGGTTTTAGTATTTATTTCTTTATGTTGGTAAATTCAAATCTCATGATTGGAATTTGAGATACAATCTTATAAGATGCATTTGGCTTAAATACTGAATCTTATCGGTTCTATTTTCTATTTTTCGTAGAGTCTCTTTTCCCTTAACTTTGGACATGTCAATCAACTGATGTTAGCCACAATGTCTTATGCATCTTTTTCATCTTATGCAGTCCTTAAAACTACATGTTTTAAAGCTCAACAGGGATATCGATGTAATGAAGCTCAGACTGGTAAATTCATTCCAGATTTACTTCTTTTCAGCCTCTTGCTTGGTCAATTGAATGATTTTGTAATTTTGGAGCTATATTTCATTCCAGGACAAAAATGAACCTGCAAATGCTAAGCAATTGACAGAAGATCTGGAGCATGGATTTGTAAGTTGTACTTGATGTTTTACGGATGGTCTTTTCGAACATTTTTTTGATTAATTTCACCATTCAGGCTATACACCATATATTATCTTCTTCCAGGTCAAGGAGCAGGAGGTTAATCAAAATCTTTATGATAAAGGCTAAATATTTCAAGAAGATCCTCAAAGTGATTACCGGTCTTACTTTGAAGAACCTGCCAATGAGGAGGTAAATGAAAATCATTACGATGAAGGTGAGATATTTCAAGAAGATCCTCAAAGTGATTACCGGTCTTACTTTGAAGAACCTGCCAATGAGGAGGTAAATGAAAATCATTATGGTGAAGCTGAAATATTTCAAGAAGATCCTCAAAAGTGATTACCCGTCTTACTTTGAAGAACCTGCCAATGAGGGGGTAAGAAGTCAGCATTTAGTTTCAAGGTTTTTACTGATATATAACCGCTCCTTTTCTAATGAGTGTGGCCTAATAAGGTGGGCATTTTTCCTCACATTTGCAAAAAATAAACGCTGGACATACATGCAAAAATTATTTGTTAATGTTTTTGTATATCTTGGCATGCAAATCAGCTTTTTGGATAAGTATTACTGCATTAAGGATGATGGGGTAACTCTCATCTAAAACAGGAAGTAGGTATTAATATTCAGTTTTCGTTTCTTATATTTTTTTAACAATATACATCTGATCCATTAAAATGTGGAGTCTAGTGGTTCTCTACTAACCACAATGAATTCCTGTTACCATCAATTTTAGCCTACAATATTGCAGGGTTTTTAATCAATTCATATTGGCCAAAAAGGGTGTATAGATTACCCAATAACTGCAAACCTTTGCATATGACTATTTATGATGGTTTATTAAACTTTATTGGTCATGCTCGTGTGTGTTATAATGTGAGGATGGGTTAATTTTTTCCTCAATTTTGACTCTGTAATGTAGCTAAGGTTGTCATTTTTAAATATGTTACCCATGTACACAGCATTTTTGAAATTTATGGATCATCTTGTAGCATTTTTTCCCATAGTTTTGTTTCGGAAAGCTGAAACCATAATTTCAGTATTTATTTATCTGCATTGCAATGATGTTTGTCTCAGCGTGGCTGTTACTGCTGTTAGGGCTTATGTCTGCTCTTGAATTTTATTGCTAGAAAATAAAAACGAAACAAAAACCAATAATTTGAAACAAGTAAAAGAAAAAATTCATGGGGGCATTGTAAAATAAATTATGCTAAAGAATGTTGCAGAAAACAAAATTGATATTCTTCCCTAACAAGTGTTCGAGAGCACAGCTTTTTATGACTCTTCGTTATCCATATCCTTTTATGGGTTTTCTTCAAATCTTCTTTGTAATTTTCCTTGTGCAAGACAATGCTTCACAAATTTGACTACTGTTAGTATGTGACAATGTACGTCTTTGTGGTATCATGATTGAAGGCTATGGAATGCCTTGAGACTGTTGCGACTGCTATGCACCCAGAGGATCTCACCCACACTACAAAAGGTTCTTTGGATGTTGGTCAGCAGGACTTACTAGTTGACATCTCTTCACAATCTGAGGTCAAAGGAGATTATTTATTTTACTTAACACAAGAGCTTCAAACTACATCAGTAGTTAAAGAAAGCGAAGTTTCTTTTAATACAAATGAGCAAAATGGAAATGTTGAACGTTCATACAGCCCCAGGGTAAGTTCTGAGTTTTATTTTGTCTGTGCATAAACAATTATGTTGAATAATTCTAAACTGATGCATGTTATGTCGATATCAGTCTCAAGATCGAAGAAGCACTTCAACCTCTACTTATTTCCAGCGTTCTAGAGGTATGGATTCCGATGTTGGTTACAGAAAGGCTGAATTAGAACCCTTGATTGAGAGAGGTAAGGCTGAGAGACCATCAGTGATACCTTTCAGAGAATCACAACTTTCAAATAAAGAGAGGCTTCTTCTAAGAAAGCAGGCCCTCAACATGAAAAAACGACCCGTGCTAGCTATCGGTAATGTTATGGTTCTTCTCTTCTGTTTGCTGCTTATTGTTGCTCTGTTCAACTCCACTATATGTAAGTGGTCCCACAGGACTTGACACTCATTAGTTTTACTCTCATGCTTTCGAAGATAACACTTTTGCTCCCAACTTTTCAAAAGATTTTGCACATTTCGTTCTTATCCCCCATTCCATCCAATGTTGCTCTTTGGTTCCTGTTGGACGGTCTCTATTTTGCTTTTTTGGTCCATAAGGTGGTCTCTGTTTTGTACTTTTGGTCACATAATTGTCTTTGTTTTGTGCTTTTGGTACCAAATTTGATAGCAAGGTGAAATGACAAAATGTGAAAATAAAAAATAAAAAATTAGGGACCAAAGTCCAAAAGTGCTATTTTTAAGGCACCAGACCAAAAGTGTTTTGTCCTTTGGTACTAAAAATGCATTTTCCCATGTGTAAACTTTATTGTAAACTTCAAGATGTTTTTTCTTACTTTTCTACTACAATGAAAAATGCTGAAGTATTAATGTTTACTTGTTATTAGCTTTTATGTATGATGAAAGCACTTGACACCAACTTCTTACCTATGTTGTGATCTTTTAGGAAAAAGCAATGTTGTTTCTGGAGTTGCTAAAGCAATAAATGAACACTTTAAAAAATATCCTCTTGCAATAGTGAATATCAAAGGCAGGGCCAAAGGGACATCGATCCAGGAGGTGATTTACAATTTGGAGGTCTGTTTTTTGAAAGTTTTTAAGTACTTACTTCCAGGCAAAATTACATTTGTAGTTCCACAATGCAAGACTGGACCATCATTACTTATGATCTCGTGTTTTGTAAGATTATACTTTTGGTCCCAATGTTCAAGTTATTTTTTTTTACTTTTTGGCCCGCACTTTATATGATTGCACTTAAATTCCACCTTCTTAAATATTTTGATCTTTTAATCCAATAGAATAGTTTCTGTTGAGCACTTTTGGTACCATAGGATTGTCGCAGTTATGCGCTTTTGGTCCCAAATTAGATGGAAAGTAGACCAAAAGTGCAAAACTTTGAAGATTGGGATCAAAAGTATAATTTTGTGAAGTACGGATCAGAAGTGAGGAAGGTCCATTCCTCTTGGGACTAAAGATTCAAAAGTTTGCCTTATTTCCATATAGATTGTGAATTTAAATTCACTTTCTTATTCTCTCAGCAAGCTACGGGTGCTGTTCTTGTTTCTCAAGAACCGAGCAAAGTTATACTGTACAGAGGGTGGGGATCAGCAGCGAAAACAGACCGAGCTAGAGCCGACTCAGCCAGTGAAGAAATGACCATGGCTCGGCCTATTGTATCTCCTGAGCTCATATCAGCAATCAGACTTGAGTGTGGATTGAATTCTACCGCAGAAGAAAAGGAGTTATAGCTGGTAAAGAGATCATTTGCTTTAAGCCTGCAAATTAAATATATTGCATTGTCGTTTCTAGAAATTTTAGCTACAAATTTCTTTAAAGTTCTTTGTAATCTTATTCAGACGTTTGTACAGAACAGTGGTATATATATACGGAGTATTTTTTTTTTTTTTTGGGATAATTGATCAGTGTTATATTTCATATAGAGGGAAAAATACTTTTGGTCCCAAACTTTATCCCAGAAAACACATTTGGTACCATGATTTGTAGAAAAAACAGATTTGGTATCACAATTTAGAGAGTCTTGACACATTTAGTCATTTCGTTAAATTTTGGACGGAAATTTCGCGCGTGACGCGTCAAGTTCAAATTGGTCACGAGTTTCGCACGTGAGATGTTGGATAAGGATGAAGATGAAGGCTCTGAAGACAATTTGTAAAGGGAGGTTTTGAAGGATTCCAAAACTTCAAGATTGGCTAAGTATGGAGTAACTTAGCTGATGATCCCTTAGAAGAAACTTTGACTAAGTAAAGAAGACATCAGAAGAGTCAAAAGTTTCAAGGTCCAAGACTTCTGATCTGCTGAAGTAAAGTTATCAGACTGATGAAGATCAGCCGACTCAAATCAGATTTGTTCAAGTTTGAGATCAGCCGAGTTCGCCATCAGACATGTACTTTCGTCAGCCAAGTAAAGAAGATCATGAAGTGTTCCCAACGGTAATAAATGCCCCTTGGAGTAATAAATGCTGAAGTACAAGGTTATTAAAGACAAATGATTGAAGAAATGCTTCGCATCAGCTGGGTGCATTTAATGCTGCCTGCAGAATAGTACTGTTCATAGTACGGACAGACTGCAAAAGAGCCGTTCGCGGATTTTAAGGACCAGTACTCGAGGAATTTGAATCCTATCTCTCTTCAACGGACATTTTTCAAATCCTCAAGTATAAATAGCTGAAAGAGACGAAGAAGAAGCAAGCAACACACTTTCTGAGAGAAATTTCCGAAGCAAAATTCTTTAAGTCTCAAGAACAGCTCACTCATCAGCTGAGTCATTTGTTGACGAAAGCAGAGTTGAAGAATCAAGAAAAATACATCTTCTGAGTGATTTTGTAAACAAGAGTGTTGTGCGGAGTTGTGATCCATCTTTGTGAGTGATCAAACTTCAGAGAATAGGTCTTCTGTGTGATTTCCTATTGCGAACTTGTGGTCGTTTCATTTGTTGTTCGACGCAAGCAGAGTATACTGTAAACTTTGTGATTATAGTATAACCCAAGATCTGTGTGACTTGGAAGAGTGGACTAAAGGATATTCAAATCCATATAACCACTATAAAAATTACTTGTGTTTTTACATTGCTTTTAAATCTGCATACCTTCTGTTTGCATAAAAACACATTTAAGTTAACTGTTTGAAAAAGAGTTAAAAAGGAGTTTATAAAACTGGGGAAACATTTTTCAAACTACTAAGACTACTTGTGAAAAACACTTTGAAAATCCGCTGCAAGTACTCTAAGTATTAAAACTGATTTTAGCAAAATCAGCTAAGTAATAATCAGACGAGTGGTCAACAAGGCTGTTCAAAGATTTGTTCGCGAACAGAACTGTTAATAACTAATCTGATCAGCTTAGTCTGTTCAGTTAAAGGTAAAAGTTTTAAAGTTAAATTTCAAGAAAATTTTAAAGAGGTTTATTCACCCCCCCCCCCCTCTAAACCTCTTCTGACCACTTGGGACCAACAAGTGGTATCAGAGCCGGTGGTTCATTTGAATCAGCTGCCTGATCAACGAGCTTGATCCAAGTGTTTTTCAAAGGTTTTCAAGCTTTTTCAAAAGAGCATTTTTTTAAAAAAAATCAAAACTTTTTGAAAAATGGATTGTATCAGTCATGTTCCCCACATTGCTGGTATGTCCTTTGAGGATTGGAAAATCAGAATGGAGATTTTCCTTGCTGCCTATAATGACAACATGTACACATGTATCATTAAAGGTCCATTCAAATTCACCAAGACCATCATAGTAGATGAAGCTGAAATGGTGGTGGAAAAAGATCTGACAGAAATGACAGCCGAAGAAATAAAGCTGTTCAATCTGGATAAAATTGGCCGTTTCATCATGACCAAAGCCCTGGATAATGATCGGTTTGACAAGGTCAAACATTGCAAGACTGCAAAGGAGATGTGGGACAAGGTTCGTGACATGAGTGAAGGAAACGACGCCATCAAAGAGCATCAGCTCAGTGTTGCCTTGGAAAAGCTGGACAACTTCAAGATGAAATCTGGAGAGACCATTGATCAGATGGATACCAGGTTTACCAGAACGTTGAATGAAGTTCTAAAGCTGGGAAAGACCTTTACTGACAAGGAGATCACCGTCAGAGTTCTAAAGGCCCTGCCCCCCAAGTTCAATATGAAGGTGACAGCTATGGAAGAATCAAGAGATCTGGGGAAGATTTCTCTTACAGAGCTGTTTTCCGTACTCAAGGCATTCGAGTATAAACTGCCTAGAATGGGTATTGAAGAAACCTCAACTTCAGGACCCACAGCTGCCTTAGTTGCTGCTTAAAACACCAGGAGACCAGCACACAGAAGTCAAGATGTGGACTCATCTGATGAAGCATCTCTACTCAACAAAAAGGAGTACACTGCTGGAGACGTAGCATTATTGATGAACAACTTCAAGAAGTTCTATAAGAGAAAGATGAAAAACAAATACAATCATGCTGCTTCTACTTCTAAACCTAACTCCTCTTCTCAAGAAAAAGATGATTATAAAGCAAAACTAATGTGTTACAACTGCAGGAAATTGGGACATTTCATCAGGGACTGCCCATATCCAAAAGCAGAAAAGTACACCGAGGAAGAGAAGAGAATCAGAAAGGAAAGAAAGCATCAAAGAGGGAAAGCAATGGTAGCTGAAGCAGAAAAGCTTGCTGCCGTCTACTCATCTGATTCAGATTCAGACACGTCTGATGAAGAATCTTCTGATGAAGAGAAACCTGCTCTCCTCTGCCTGATGGCTAAGGAATCTGATGACTCTGAGGATGAGGTAACTCCTCAAAATAATGAACTGTTTGATTCTCTAGAGCAAATGATGTTAAATAATA